>OX235276.1:1206115-1804251 GCA_944472155.2 Trichobilharzia szidati
GGGATTGATGCAGAGTCCCGCTGCTCTGGGCGATGTTGTAAGTGCGTCAAGTTTCATTTGGAGGGATGATGCATCAGGAGCAAATATGATAATGTCATCAGCGTAGGCCATATAGTGGAGAGGGGTTGATCACCAATGTAGATTGGGTTGAGGTTTTCGATGGCCGTCAATGCCTCGTCCATAGTCATGATAAACAGCAGTGGCGACAGCGGGTCGCCTTGTTTTACACCGCGTGTTGGATGGCAGTTAATGTTGCTAAAATTGGAAGTCGACTTTTCGTAATAGTTGGCCAGATATCGACGAAGAAGATGAGGGGCACTGTATCTTTCAGCGGATCGGAGTATTGTCTCATGGAGGACACTGTCGAAAGCTTTCGAGACGTCTAATATAGCGATAGCACAGCCTTGGTGGTTGGTGTGTGCCTCGTGAAGGATGCAATGTAGAAGATTGGTGGCTTCAAAACAGCCGTCACGTTGGAGGAATGCGAATTGCAATTTTTCAGTTGGAAACGACGGAGCCCATCTCTTGGTAAGGATTTTGTGGAGGCACCTGGTGATAACTGGTGCAATTGAGATCGGTCGGAAGTCAGTGGGCGAGTCAGGTTGTGTGGTTTTGGGAACGAAAGTAACTCTAGAGATGTTGAGTGGTGCAGGAAGGTGGTTCATCAATAGAAGGACATTGAGGTATCCAGCGATGCACGAGGGGTCGATTTTTCGAAGATCCTTCGCGGATATGCGGTCAGCACCAGTAGCTGATTTGATCATGTCATTGAGCGCCCATCTTACTTCAACTGGAGTGATTGGAGAGATGAGATCTTTGTTAATAGAGATTGCATCTGTGATGGGGCGGATGTCTGGTAATTCCGATCTCGTGAAGGTTTCTTGCCAAAACTCATGAAAGCCACCAATAGCTGATGGGCTGCAGACGAAGGGATTACGCCGACGACCGTCCAATACAGTGTTGGCGGCATCTTTGGGTGATCGATGATAGAGGGTCTGGATGTGCGCATATAGAATACGTCGTTTCTTCTTGCTGTTAAGGTTGGGCGGAAGGCCATTGGGGTAATGCATTTTGGATGGCTTCCAAAGGACAGGGAAGACATCTTTACAGTGGCTGTCCAGTAGGTGACAAAAGTCATCTGATGACGTTTCTTTGATAGAGAAACTTTTAGCCGCTTGTAAAATCATATCGGTCTTTAATCGATCATTCCTTTTGGTAAGTTGTTGAAAGATTGCAGCTAGTAGGTTGACTTGTATGTGGTCAAAGTCGAGCAAACAGATGGCATCAAAGTAGACGTTGTGGATAGGCGGCAGTGTGAGGACTGTTGTTGGTTGAGAAGCTGAGTCATCGAATTGCATGTCGTCAAGATCAACAAGATTGATTTGGCTCTCGTCAGGCGGTCGTTCGTCATGCTGGATGGTTGCAGTCACTGTCCGAATACAGACATTGAGATGATGTTGGATCGTAGAGATAGAGGCAGTGGAGTGCTCAGGTGGCTCGATCATATTGACGTTGTTTTGCTTCGTGTAGAGGAATTTTATCGAGCCAAAGCATAAGTTATCGGCGTCGTCTGACTCCGTCGCTTCTTCTGAGTCAGAAGAGATAATGATTGTCGGCGTTGCTTGCTGTAATCGACGTGAGGAATGAATGGGTATCTGATTAAAGGGGACGAAGACATTACATTGCGATGACATCGATGACGAAGAGGAGTCAGAATCGTCGTAGGCTTCTGAATCTGATGAATTGGGAGGCAAAATTGGATCGTGGCATGAATTTGTTGTTGACTCAGGCAGGGTGGTGAGGAAGATGAAGTTGTTGTAGAGTCAGAGGACTGAATATTTCCTGATACATCATCAGGAGAGAGGGGATCATTGGAACAAGAGGCATTAATAGCATCATCATCATCATCATCATAGGGTTCGCCATCACAAAGCAGATTGGAGCAGATCAAAGGAAGACAGTTGAGCTGGATGACCGGTGATGCAGGTAAAAATGATCGGTGCCAACCAAGTCTAGTTAGCCGCCGCCCAATGGCTTCAGTAGTCCAATCCATAAATAGATCGGCCAGGATACGGTGTAGTTGAGCGTTGGTCAGGGACGGAACGTCGAGATGACGGGCAGAGGTGAGAAGAAGTTGTTCATCGTCTGGAGACCAATTGCGGGCAGGTGGACGAGAAGATTGATAAGAGGAGGTAGCCAAAGAGGGTGATGATTCAGACGATGAAGAGGTGGAGGATGAGATGGAACTGTATGCGGGAGAGGACGAGGAGGAAGAGACGTACCAACGTAGAATTTTGAGACGGCTCTTGATGGCTTCAATGGAGCGATGTGGGAGCAGACTGTGCAGGAATATATATAACTGGGACTTGAGGGCGAAGCGATCGGCATTGGCGTTGGCGATAGTTATAAGAGAGAGTTCCTCTTGCGCTGTCAAGTTTCGCGGAGGTCTATTAACACACGTGATTCTACCTAACAGGATCTCATTGTATTCGATAGGATGAGCGTGGCGAAGATGTTGTGTAAGACCCATTGAAGTGGAGAAGTCACGTTGGCAGTGGGGACAGTTATAGCGAGATATTAATATAGAACTGGAGCTGCTTGAGCCAGTAGATCGCGTTGAGGCTGTTGAGGAGGTGGAAGAGCCAGCTACGACGGGGGAATTGGATTGGAGGGGAGCAGACGAAGAGGGTGATACATGATTTACAGGTGTAGAAGGAGGAGAAGAGGAAAAGGAGGAATCCAGACGAGGAGTATCAGCATGATCCGTAGCAGAGGCCACGGAGGTAGACGGGTAGGGAGGAAGCATAGCTGATCTTAACAGGAGAGTGTAAAGTATACAGTCTCGTGTTGAAGAGGGACAACAACTGCGGAGCAGAGTTGTGTCACGGATCGTTCATAGACTCCTCACAGTGACTTTTACAAAAATAAAAGAAATAGCTCCTCTCGAAACTGAACACTGTCACAGATCTCGGGATAGCATACTCAGATCTAACCTTTTCTGATCATGCAAATAAGGTTGTATCCGACTGTAGACGACTTATTGGCTTTGTGCTGCGTAACTTCTACACCCAAGAAGCAAGATTAGCTATATATAGAACATGTATCCGCCCCAAACTTGAATATTGTGCTCTCCTGTATAGTAACCTAAGGTCTGCAGACCGAAAAAAAATCGAAAGTGTTCAGAGATTCCTAACGAAACGCATAATAGGGTTTGACCAACCAGTGGAATATGTTGACAGGTGTATGCGTCTGAATTTAGAACCTCTGTGGTTAAGGAGAGTGAAATGCAACTTATTTCTACTCTTCAAAGTCATAAGAAAACACTGTTATAGTAACTCATCCATAACGTGGGAAAATATTAAATCATATCAGCTGCGAAACCACAACTACCTTGTCAAGGTGGCTACCTACAAAAAATCCATTAGGGCAAACTTTTTCACCATTAAATATTGCACTCTTTGGAACCAACTACCATCTGAAATTAGATGTTGTGAAAACCCCCAATGGGTTCAAACGGAGCCTAGAGAGACACATTAACATGTCCACCCTAGCTTGTCTAAAAGACCACAAATGTTGGTAAAATGGTAAGTAAAAGCCGGTCCAGTCTTCAGCTCAGTCAGTTACTTATAACTCGACTCTACTACTTACGCAGCGAACGTTTAACTAATTTACTGATTTTCCTTTCTGTATAGACTTCAATAAGTTATGTTAATATAAGTACTTCTAGAAACAACTATATTAGCAACCACACCTTTTAATATTTTACATATGTATATACAGTTAATAATACAATGCTATTTTTTGTGTCTGAATGACTTTACTCAGCCAATAACCACCTTTTCTCATACACCTTCCTAAAACGTATAATCTTTATAATATTTCGCAGTATTTCTAACATTATATAAGTTGAAGGGTTACTTTGCAATATCTAATGCGCACCGTATGAAAATCGGTCATGAAAAATTTAGCATAACTAGCTCTGTTAACCGGCTGTTTTCTTCAGGATCATTATAAAATTATGTATACATAATTTTATCACTAATTGTTCCACTACACTTTTTACTCTGCTAAATAGACTTCAACTTAGTTGCTGTAATACTAGCTACTTCCATACTTCATACTTCTTAAACACAATTTCCTAGGCGTCTGCTACAAATATATTATTAATATTAGTAGTACTATTTTTGAGTTGAAATGACTGTCTTCAGTCAACAGTTACCCATCTTCATGTAATTTTCTAAAAAAATCATATTGTTGAAATTATGTAGTATTTTTCCATTACGTAATTGATGAGTCACTTTGCAATGTGTAACGCACACCATATAAAATCGGTCGTGAAAATTTAGCATAACAAGTTCTGCTAACCAGTTGCCTTACTCAGGACCACTTTACATAACTTTGCCACTAATTGTTCCACTACTCATATCACTGCTAAATAGAATATAACTTAGTTGCTCTAATATTAGCTATTTATTTTTACCCTTCATAACTCTTAAGGGAAACCTAATTTCTTAGTCTTTTGTAGTAATCCACTTGTTCACTAGTATGATGATAATACTGCTAACAATGTCCTCTGGTGTTATTGTGCCATGTGACCTAATGGGAAGCACTTGTCATGAAAGCTGTTAATGTGCAGCATACTGTATGATTGGGACGGAGTCAAAGCAATCCAATATTACAACTGCAGTCATTGTAAAAGGTCTCAGAGCTTAATGTCAAAAAAGGAGGGAGGGTGGCGCATGCTGATCAGCAGATTTGGTAGTGGTCACAAATGTGAATCGCTCCGATCTGTAGGACAGCAACATGCATTATTTTGGCAGCTCGAGAATTAAACATCAGTTTAGATACTGAAAGTATAATAAAAAAAATTGACTTTATAAAAACATTTTAAAAAAACAAACTAAAACAATAATGACTGTACAGTTTTAGCTTGTAAAAAAAATAATGCTTTCGCTCCTAACATCTACAAGCCTGCTCAGTTTCTTGTCAAGATGCTATCCCATGGGCCATACACAAGTTCACCAGACATCCTACAGGTCACCATATTCAAAAGGTTCTAATCCTTCTAGCCACTTCTCTCTAAAATGTCACTTATATACTTCACGATGATCCCTCTACCTAATTACTATTATACTCTATCTTATCTCAACTTCCTAGGCCTTTAGTAAAGCTGAAATTTACTCTTTTGTTTTTCTTTTTTCTCATTCACACTCTTCCCTCGCATAAAGTTCGGTTGCTCTGATGGTAAAAAAAAACATAACAACAGCACTCATGTTTGAGAATAACTTTATTTTCATAGAAAACGTCATAGTTTTCTACGGTAAGACCAATATGGTTAGCATCATACATTGCAAATGTGCACTATCATATCAAGTACTGTATAGCTTATTCTTGTATTTTTCTTGTAAATATGCTTCCAATAATGTATTATTCATGATTGCATTTTATACCACTTTGTAGCTGTGCAGGATTTTCTCCTCTTCCTGAAATAGCGTTCAAGCACGTGGTTGTCGCTCAACTTTGATGGAAACCTTCGTGGAAGAAGATTTACAAATTAACAATTATAAGAATCTGTTCCGATTGCTTGTACTATATAATTCAACAATTTGAACTTTTTAAAAAAGTGATAATCTTACTACAACTACGGGTTGAAAACGAAACGAAGTCGATTTTTCTGCGCAACCTGGAGGACTGCTGTTTAATTCAATAATGATACGACATGGGTCAGACAATGAGTGTATATTTATATATATATCAAATAATTAGCTGTTCAAACATTATTAACTTGTAGACAATCTACTATTTGTCATTATATCATACTTGATCGTGCCTGTAAAAATGGCATGCATTTTCATGTAAATTTATGTTTATATGAAAATATAAATTATTATTATTATTATTAACTAGAAAGATGTGTAATTTGTACAGGAAAGCCAGAAGCAAAGCAGAAATAGGAAGAGGGGTGGCGGGGAAAGATCAGATGGAAAATTCACCTCAGGGGAGAGGAGTTGCTATATGATGAGGGAAACTGGGTCAAAAAAGCCCAGTGTAGAGTCGAAAGATGGGGTGGAATATGTACAGGAAAATATTTATGTCAAGAGCAGGAGCCGCCTTAGCAGCAAGCAGAGCGGAAAATTGGCAAAAAGTGAAGTTCAGGGGCTCAGGAAACGGCAGGGGATGGAGCAATGAGGGAATGTGGGTGATCAATGGATTGGATAGAGGAGGAAGAGTACTGTCGACGGAGAGAGGAATGGTGAGAAAGTGGATAGGAAGGATGGCGCAGGAAGGTGGCGAAATAAGGAAAAGGCTTAAAAATTACTGTAAGAGTGAGGGCTGCTGGACCAATCAGAAGGCCTGATTAGTCCAATGGATTCAGATCAATAAAATTTCAATAGGGTCTATGGCAGGCGTCTTTAGCAAGTTTTCGGTCAATGCAAGAAAAGCTGCTAATTTGCAACACTAGAAAATGAGTAAGAGTTACAGGTTCTCGGAGAAAAATTGGTTTGGAATGGGAATTTAGGGGCAATTATTGGGAGGTAGAAATTAGTTGGGGGTAAGCTGCTTACTGCTTTCTATAGAGCACTGTGAGAGGAATCGGGGAACTATGGATGAGTCTGGAAGAACGAGCAGAAAATGCAACTCAAAGTTGGAAACTTGCAAGAAATTTGGGTGAAAAATTCGCGAAAATTGTGGAAAGGACGATTGTCCAGTCGAATAGGTTACCAGTGTATGTTTCGGATTTTCAATGCTTTTAAAGAGGAGACTAAGGAGGTTTGAAAGAGGCTAAAAGACTGCACAAAGGCTGTATAAGAACAGAGTTATATAATGACAAATTCGAGAGAATGCATAAAATAACAGGTGAAAAATAGCGAAAATCGCAAATTGGAGGGTCTCTCAATCAAGCAGGTTACAAGGCGCCGACCCAGGTTTTCCAGGTATTGTAAGAGGATACTAAACAGAGTATAAAAAAGCTGAGTAACGGTTCAGAGGTCAAGAGGGGAATAAGTTATGGGGTCACAAATTCAGGGGTAGGCCAAAAATTACGGAAATTGTGTAATTTACGGTAAAAATGTACACCTTGGTAAAAGATCGGGAAAGTGCGGAAAGTTCAGAAATTTTTGATGAAAATGATGGGATGATGTTAAAAAGTACGAATCAAAGGTGAATTAGCAGTTGTGCTTACTTTTAAGAGCAACAGAAAAATCTATGTGAGAGGTGTTACGTAAGAGAATAAAGTTTCACAGCTTTCAAAGAAACGGTTGGAGCTTGAGGCATTTTGTTTCCTAAGTTGGAGAATGATGATTGAAATTATTTTGAGACGATTCTGAGCGGTAACATTCAGAGAGGAAGGAAAAAAGTGCGAAAATTCGAAAAACCGGGGGGTCAATTAGGAACAGGTATGACAAAAGGTTACCTGGGGACGCAGGGATAGGAACTAATTGGATAAAAAGTAGCTCTCGTCTCACTAGATAGGTCAGGGGAGATGATTAATATGAAGTGGAGGTGTAAAAATTAGTATATTGAAAAATCGGTAGATGAGTCCAAGGTACTTTTTGACGAAAATGACGAAAATTAGTGGAAACAATTTAGTGGAATAAGGAAATATACATATAATATAGATAAATTAGGTATCAAAAGATTCAGCTTATCGAGCTGCAACTAATGGTAACAGCTGCAAGCAGTAGAAATGGAACAGGAACGAGTAAATTAGAAAAAACTGTAAAATTTGTTATGTTTTCGGTAGGTTACTAGGAATTAACAGGAGAAAATCGACAAATTAAGGAATTACTTGGCAAAATGTATCTCAAAAGAACGCTTTTAGTGGGTAGTAACACTGAGTAAAAATGGGAATGAGAGATTTAATAGTTCAGACGTAACAGATGAAAATGTAAATTTCAGAGGACAGGGTCTAGAGGGGGTTAGGGGTAACTTTAGAATAGTGATAAATCAGCATAAAAAGACCCGGTTTTTTATATAGACTACGCTAATTTGATGAAAGTAAGTTACTGAAAACAAATATAAGAACTATTGTTACGAAATAGTCCCTAAATTAGAGATAATAGCAAAACACAATGACGCCAATTGGGGTGAGTTATGGAACTTGTGAAAAACAATAGTTAAGTGGAAGAAAACCACTGGTAAAATATTAACTAGGTGAAATATAACGCAACACGTCGGAAAAATGCAGGGACTCACCAAATTGTACCTGTTATATCCGATAAATTATAGGTCCACAATCTGCATAAAGCATGGTAATTGGTAAGTCAGTGAATATGACAAATCCAGCAGTGAAGTCTGTGTGAAGGGTTTTGATATGCGTAGAATATGAAAATGGAACAGTTTTCATGTGTTTCTGTATGTAAAAACCCACAGAACAACAGTTGGTTATTCAAGAGCGGAATGTGTGGAGTGCGTAACAATGTGATTGTACACTTTTTGGTTATTTGTAGAAATTAGATATATTGTACATAATTTTTGTTTAAAACGCTTCTGGTTGAAATACCCTTGGCTTCCGGGTACTTTTGGAAAATACACTCTGCTGTTGGGGACTTCGTCTTCTCCTTGGTTTCTTCCGCTTATTAGCTCAGTTCTCACCGTGTTGTATCTTTCGGATTTATTGTAGAAATCCACTACGCTCAACCGAAGACAACTATACAACCAGGACACAGCAGCTACAACCTACTCCGTCCAAACAATTAACGTCTCCGTGGGATATATAAATAATTTGTAGCAGAGGACTTAAACCTTATTTCCAAGTAACCCTTTTGTTGATATAACGTGTCGTTACATTTTTGGTAATATACTGTTACTTAACATTCCATTGACTTGAATTTTATTTCTCATATTACGTAATACTAGTGAACTCTAACATAAGTCCCCTACAAATTAATTGGTGAGCCCGACGTGATTCGAACACGCAGCCTTCTGATTGTTAGAGTTCACTAGTATTACGAAATATGAGAAATAAAATTCAAGTCAATGGAATGTTAAGTAACAGTATATTACCAAAAATGTAACGACACGTTATATCAACAAAAGGGTTACTTGGAAATAAGGTTTAAGTCCTCTGCTACAAATTATTTATATATCCCACGGAGACGTTAATTGTTTGGACGGAGTAGGTTGTAGCTGCTGTGTCCCGGTTGTATAGTTGTCTTCGGTTGAGCGTAGTGGATTTCTACAATAAATCCGAAAGATACAACACGGTGAGAACTGAGCTAATAAGCGGAAGAAACCAAGGAGAAGACGAAGTCCCCAACAGCAGAGTGTATTTTCCAAAAGTACCCGGAAGCCAAGGGTATTTCAACCAGAAGCGTTTTAAACAAAAATTATGTACAATATATCTAATTTCTACAAATAACCAAAAAGTGTACAATCACATTGTTACGCACTCCACAAATGTAGCGCTCCCTCCGTTTACCCGCTCTTGGTTGAATTTCTTCACTTTGACATTCAGAGCACTGGGCAGAAATCACACTGCGTCATAACCGGTCAGCGGACATCGCAATGCTTTGTTTTAATCAGACTGTCGGATTCCCCTGGTCCGTACCAGTTCTGAGTTAGCCGTCGCGCGCCAAACAATGGAAGCACAGCTGCTTGACGCAACACAGGGCAAGTCCTTGCGCGTTGGTAGCCATACAACACCAACAGCTGAAACCACCCACGACCGATCACGGTCAGAGTCCAGTAACTCCACAACAATGCTCACCGAAGGACACAAAGCAGCAAGAAAACCAGCCTCCAACTGGACCGACACGTATCTGATCTCGGCCTGTCTGACTCGGCCCCCAGAGCCAATCCTTCTCTCGAAGTTACGGATCCTATTTGCCGAATTCCCTTACCTACATTGTTCAATTGCCAGAGGCTGTTCACCTTGGAGACCTGCTGCGGATATGGGTACGGCCTGCCACGAAAATTATACTGCCTGGCTCGGATTTTCAAAGGCCGACAGGAGCGTTCCGGACACCACAAGAAGGGTGGTGCTTTACGGAGGCTAGCCCCCTATCTCCGGACAAGCCGATTCCAGGGTGTGGATGCACTCCTAACAAAGAAAAGAGAACTCTTCCCAGAACTCCCGCCGACGTCTCCGAGTTCGGTTGCGTCACCGCGCTGAGCACACACTGAATCAAAGATCCAACATGCACCAATCTCCGGGGACAGGGTCGAGAATATTAACCCGATTCCTTTTCGCTACAGGAGGTTGCGTTGCAACAGTACTATAGCAGCAATACTAACAAAGCCTGCAAGCGGACAATGTCAGGCATCCCGTCTCTGCTCCGATTTACCGGATCACTTAGGACCGCCTGACCCATGGCCAACTGCTGTTCCCGTGGAACCCTTCTCCACTTCGGTCTTCAAGGTTCTCACTTGAATATTTGCTACTATCACCAAGATCTGCGCCTGTGGTTGCTTCACCTAGGCTTACGCCTGAGGCTTCCCACTAGCCACAGCGACCCTCCTACTCGTCGCCGCCACTCCATGCCTTGACCAAGTCAGTTTGCCCTCACCCTGCTTAGGCCAAGCTTGCAGCAACGGTACGGTATAGGTCCAACGCTCGAGCGCCATCCATTTTCAGGGCTGGTTGATTCGGCAGGTGAGTTGTTACGCACTCCATAGCGGTTTCCGACCTCCATGGCCACCGTCCTGCTGTCTGGACCAACCAACACCTTTGTGGTATCCCATGAGCCTCACGTTAGGCACCTTAACTGCACGTTTGGTTCATCCCACAGCGCCAGTTCCGCTTACCAAAAATTGCTTAATTGGCACTCATATTCAATGCAAAACTCCATTTAAGCGAGTTAAGCTTCTCACCCATTTAAAGTTTGAGAATAGGTTGAGGATGTTTTCTCCCCAATGCCTCTAATCATTCGCTTTACCGGATAAAACTGTTTATATCTCAGAATGCCAGCTATCCTGAGGGAAACTTCGGAGGGAACCAGCTACTAGATGGTTCGATTAGTCTTTCGCCCCTATACTCACGTTACACGATCGATGTGCACGTCAGAATCGCTACGGTCCTCCACCAGAGTTTCCTCTGGCTTCAACCTTCGCAAGCATAGTTCACCATCTTTCGGGTCTCAATATGTACGCTCTTGTCTTTCCACTGAATCACTCGTTTTGTAAGTAACTGATATTCGTCACTCAAATTATTTGAACAACTGATCAACATTCCTCTGGTTGCCAGATGCACAGTTCATGCACGTCTTTGTAGAATAAGTCAGAATGACTGATGAAAAGTAATCGCTTACTTGAAGATATATGATAAATAAATACAATCATCACTCACGAATGACTTCCTCATCGATTTTCTCTTCCTCATTACTTGTATCATTCCTTACCGCTTATCTAACCTTTTAAATACCTGGCAGAGTATAAACTTGCCGTAAAGAAAGACTGCTAAGCTAGTGTTCTCCCACCGTCTCCAAATCTCTCACCATACTTCTGCTTACTAGCCACCAAGACTGCTTCAAATTGCAACATTAAAGCATATTTCAGTGATGTGCATTTCTTCCATGAAATCCTGAGTGAACATTTCTGATTGAACTGCCCATTATTTAAGGCAGTCGTCTGAGTTAGGTTTAAGCAAACTCCACCTGACAGGATGTGTGTTAAATACGCTACTGCAATACACGCAAATATGGTGAGTAGAATCTTGTGACCTCGGTGTGTGAGACATGTAGGTTGTAATTGTTATATGCCCTATCACTGTGAGTGAGTAGGGGTGGGGTACAGCGCATCTGTACCTACGGTGGTCTGCACGCGAATGTACACTGTAAGAATACAGAGACTGTAATAACTAATGTTCGACAGAGGGTGGGATACTTCAAGGATTAGTAAAGTAAATGCAGTTTAACCATGAGAAGATGATTACCCTACACCATATTGAATATGCATACACTGTGAGTGAGATGAAATCCAACAGAAATCAATAACTATGCTGATAAAAATTGATATGTTGAAACGTTTTGTGAAATATTGACATATGCTTCTTTGTAGGAGAGAGGAGTATAAAGTTGAACGCAGATAGAAAGTTGATGAATGACAGGAATTAACAGCCTCTTCCTTAGTGGTAGCTTCGAAGTAACACAGCAGTATTCTGACCCCCACTCATTTCTTTCTGACTAGCCATAGGTTGGTTGTTGGAATTTGGATAGAGCTGACTCCATGCATCCCTTGGGTGCATGTATCTGCAGAGTGTGAAATGTGATTGTGTGCGCCGACTGGCGACTGATTTCCAACCTCCACGTGTTCAGGTGGATAGGTGCTGACCAACCATGAAGTACTGTGATATACAGAAGTGAGTAGTGAATGAATTTCACTGCTGGTAATAATCATTCAAATTAATAATTTGAATTCTTACAATCAATAATCAGCTGAACGGAGTGACAACAGGAGATTCTAATGGGTACTGAATTTCGCCAGTATGGTGAAAGTTGAACAATGAACATGAATTTCTATTCAAGAACTGTTAACCTCTTAATTCTCCTTATATTACTCTCTTGAATAAAACAATGATTTTAACTATTCCAGCCGACGTAAACGAATGAAGTTCTGCGACTCTCGAGAGGGGAATCACCGAGGAGAAATCTCTGAGTAGATTCAAGCATTTTTTTGCCTGTGGGAAGGTGAATTTCATTCGGAGATGTCTTCTTATTTCTGTTGGGATCACTCGATAATGCAGGTAATGAATTGACCCCCATTATCTGTTTGAAATGAATTAATTATTGTCAGTTTATCTGAGGCATTTGGACGCTTGAGAAATTCTAGGATAACGACGGTTGTTCTCACCATACTAATCATGCTATTTAATAAAGCCAGATAAATGAGATACCCACTGAACTAAACTGGGAGGATGAACTCTACTGGCAGAACTCGCAGATAACTAATTGTCCTTAATATTAGGCTGTGTGGGTGTGAACTGATAAGAGTCCCAAACTAGGCTGACGAAACAGCTGGCTGTCTAGTACTCTCAGCTGGCTTTCTCAGGTTCTCTAGCCGAAATCAGCTCATGGTGAAATACTACAACCAATGAAAAATTGTTGTTTTGAATAAAGTGATCATTATTACCAGCATGTCACTTACACTGTAAAGCAGATTACATGATCTGATTTCATTATTTTGAAAATAAAACATGTAGTTCATGCAAAGAGTCTCTTTTCGGCGGCGAATTCATTCACTTAGCTCTACAATCGCAATTATTTATCGTTATTTGTGTGTGTGTGCGCATGTTTGTGTACATTAGACTTGTCCAATAAGTATAAAAATTATTATTATTATTGTATCCTTTAATTCCTACAGGAACATAGGGCTTCAGCCGTGCGTCTTCATTGCGTTCTGTTCTCTGCTAGAGTCTTCACCTGGCTCCAAGTTTGCCCACACGTTTTTATCTCCTCTTCACATGACCTCCTCCAAGTCTCCCTTGAACGACCAACTCGCCGCTTCACTTTCGGGTTCCACTCAAGGGCTTGTCTAGTGATGTCACTTGATGGTTTCCTAAGAGTATGGCCAATCCATCTCCATTTCTTCCTACCTATTTGTTTCACAATCGGTTCCTGGATGGTTCGTTCCCAAAGATCCCTGTTGCTGATCTTTTCTGGCCGGCCATCTGATCTTGAGTATTGAGCGAAGACAGCTGTTAATGAAGGTCTGTAGTTTGTTTGAGATGGTCTTTATGACGCGCCAAGTCTCTGATCCGTATAGTAGCACTGACTTCACATTGGAGTTGAAAATCCGGATCTTATTTTTGATGCTGAGTGTTGTTGACCTCCACACAGACTTGAGAGTAGTGAAAGCTTGTCCTGCTTTTCCGATCCTTGCTTTGATATCCTCGTCAGTTCCGCCTGTAGTTGAAACGATGCTTCCGAGGTAGGTGAAGGAGGTAGTTTCTTTCAGGTTCCTCCCATTTATGCTGATTGTTGTCATGTTGTTGTTGTTGCTGTTGATGGTGTTGCCCAGGAATTTTCATCACCTCTGTTTTATCTATGTTCACCTGAAGTCCTATCTTCTCTGATGCTTCTTCTGCCAACTTGTTGCTTTTCGCTTGCATGTCTTCCAGTTTGTGGGAAATCAGACATATATCATCGGCGAAGTCCAGATCCTCCAAGATTTTGTGTGTGTGTGTCCATTTTATGCCTGTTTCCTCATTGCCCACTGTTTGTCGCATTATCCAGTCTACTGCAATCAAGAAAATCATTGGCGATAGTAGGCAGCCTTGTCTTACTCCTGTCCTCACTTCGAAGGGTTCCGTAAGTTTCCCATCGTGGAGTACTTGGCATGCAGCATTGTCGTATAGCTGTTGGATGAGATGTATTATTGTCGGTGGCACCCCGTAGTAGCGAAGTAGTTTCCAAATCACCTCCCGATCGACGCTGTCAAAGGCCTTTTCAAAGTCGATGAAGTTGAGATAGAGAGGTGACTGCCACTCTAAGCTTTGCTCAATGATGATCCGTAATGTGGCGATCTGGTCAATGCATGACTTGTTCCTCCTAAATCCAGCCTGTTCCGGTTGAGGTTTTTCATCCAGGGCATGTTTGATTCTCTCCAGGATGATGCGGCTTAGTATTTTGCTTGGGATGGACAGGAGCATAATTCCGCGCCAGTTTTTGCATTGACTTAAGTCTCCTTTCTTTGGTAGTTTGAATAAGTATCCTTTCTTCCAATCCTCGGGTACTTTGCCTTCTTTCCACACCTTCTCCAGTAGTGGTGTCATCATGTCCGCTGTTGTCTCTGGGTCCGTTTTTAATGCTTCTGCTGGGATTCCATCTGGTCCTGCTGCTTTTCCAGCTTTTAGCATCTTGATTGCCTTCAGGACTTCTGATTTCGTCGGGGGGTTGGTGTTCACTGGTAGCTCTGTCTCCGTTGTTGGTATTGCTGGGCGTGTTGTAGGTGGTGGTCGATTTAGGAGTCTTTTGAAGTGTTCAGCCCAGTGTTTCCTTTGCTCCACTTCTTTGGTGAGTGACTTTCCATTGTCATCCTTCACCGGCTTGATTTGTGTCAAACGTTTGCCCGATAGGTACCTAGTTGTTTGGTAGAGTGTTGCGAGATCTCCTTTGCCTGCAGTTTGTTCTGCTTCACTTGCCATGGTTTCATAATACTTTCTTTTGTCTTCTCTCCCACTCTTCTTTACTCTTTTGTTCAGTGTTTTGTAGCTTGCGTTCAGATCTTGTTTTTGTTGCTCATCGGTGCACTGGAGAATCTTTTGTTTCACCATCCCTCTCTCTTCTATTAGTTTCCAAGTGTCCGTAGTGAGCCATTGTTTGTCCTTCTCTTCTTTCTACCTAGAACTTCCATGCAGGTTTGACTCCATACTGTCTTCAAGTTGTTCCAGTGCTTTTCGACGCTGACCTCTTCGCCAGTGTTGATTTGTGTCTCGGCTTGTCTTTTATACTTGCAGTGAAGATGTCCTTTGTGTCCTGGTCCTTCAGTTTTTGAGTGTTGAACTTAACTTGTGGCCTATCTGCAGCTCCTGATTCTCTGAAAGCTTTTAATTTGATTTGGATTGTCCCTTGTACGAGATAGTGGTCTGAGCCAATGTCTGCTCCTCTTCTTACTTTCGTGTCCAGCAGGCTGCGCCTCCACTTCCTTGAGATTGAGATGAAGTCGATTTGGTTTTTGGTTCGCCCATGTAGCCTTGTGGATATCCTTGTGTTTGTATACGCTGCCACCAATCACTAGTTCATTAAAAGCGCAGAAGTCGGCGAAGAGTTCTCCGTTTTCATTCATTTCTCCCAGAGCTTCTCTACCCATGATGAGTTCCCTTCCTGCGTTGTCTGATCCAAGTTTGGCGTTCATGTCTCATATCAGTATTTTGATGTCACCAGCTGGAGTATTGTCCATTGTTGTCTGCAGTTGTCTGTAGAATTCTTCTTTCATTTCGAGGTCTGCGTTGTTGGTCGGTGGATAGCATTGTATAATTGACACTTTCCTTCCTTTGGAGTTGAATCTGGTGGTTATTATACTGGGCGAGATCGCCTCCCATTGCATCAGGGCCTTCGTTGACGTTGGTGACATCATGATAGCCACGCCCTCGGTGTGCGAGTGGTTATCTTCTGGGTGACCGGAGTAGATCACTGACTCACCCGTTGACAATTTGGTGAGTCCATTCCCGTTCCATCTGCTTTCACATATTCCCAGTACTTGAATTTTGTATGTTTTCATTTCGTTTGCGATCTGGGCAGCTTTGCAAATCTCGTACATAGTACGGACATGTGGAGTCCTCAAAAATAAACTTATCCAAATTTTACTATTATGTAAAAAAATGAACATATTGTACACTACTTTGTTTTAACCAAAAACTCTGTACTTTGAACTTCCCTCGAGTTTTAAAAAATATATATATAATTCTGCCTTCGACTCTCCGTCTTCTCCACCATCTCAACTGCCGTCGATCAATTATAACAACCTGCTTTCTATCTCGAATTTTTGCAGGATCACCGTAGCCTCCTCCTACGCACTTTGGTCGACCTCCGGCAACGTCAACACTGGAGAATTAGAACTGGAGCAGTCTTCTCGCAGCACTTCCGGAATCCATTACGTTTATTGTGGAATTTGGATCTTTGTAAACCCAAGTAACAAAACTTTAATATATTCTTCCCGTAAACTCAATTGATTTGGTATTTTGTTTTCTATTTGAATTTTGGGTAAATAAGCTAACAGAGCAAAAGGTCCACCACAAAAATTGGTGAGCCTGCTTCGAACATTTTTTTCTTCGATGGTTAACCGTTTTTTGAACATTTTTGCGATAGTTAACTCGTTTTGAACATTTTTGTTGCTATTTTGACCTTATAATCTCGCATTGCTTAATTTTTGTTACCATACGTTTTGTTATTTTGTATGTATCTATACTTAAATATTTTTTGACAATGGCTCCATCTAAACGTACCACTGTTCCTGAAGAGGTAGTACCACCAAGCCCTTCCACTTCTATTAAGGACGCACCATTGTTTCGGATACTTTCCCAGTTAACATCTCAAATGCAAGACCTACGACTGGAAGTATCTGAACTCCGAGCACAGCGGAACCAGTCACAGACAGTATCCAAGCAACGGCGACCAAGATCTAGACGACGTTCTAGAACACCATCTCAAAGCCGTAACATTTGCTGGTATCATAGGAGGTATGGGCATAATGCCCTGAAGTGTGTCCGACGTGCATGTACAATAGTGGTGACGCAACTCAGGGAAACTCCCTAACCAGGCAGTAATGGCGACGGCTGTTACTGGCAATCATCCCAGTCGCCTTTTCTACGTGAGGGACTTGACTACCGGCACATTATTCCTGGTAGATACAGGCGCCGAGGTCAGTGTTATTCCCCCCTCACTATCCAGGCGATCAGCCAAAATACCTGGTAAACTATCACTCCGCGCTGCCAATCAAACCAACATACAGACGCATGGTGAACAGTCAATGATTCTAAACCTAGGATTACGCCGAGGTTTCACATGGATCTTCATAGTAGCTGACGTACGTCACGCTATACTTGGTGCAGACTTCCTAAGTCACTTCAATCTGTTAGTTGACATCAGCAAGAAAAAACTGATTGACAATTGCACCCAACTCAAGATCCAAGGTATTACAGGTGACTACTCTGTTCATAGCATCTGTATAGAAAAGCCGGAGAGTGAAATGTTCTCTACCTTATTGCAACGATTTCTGAAAATCCTTAAACCGTCATACAACGTCGAAGATATATCTCATACAGTTACGCATAAAATCATCACAACAGGACAACCTGTGAAGGCACGTCCACGACGGTTACCACCAGATAAACTAGCAGCAGCTAAGTCGGAATTCGAACATATGATGCAGCTGGGCATCATACGACCATCCAACAGTCCATGGTCTTCACCTTTGCATATGGTTCCCAAAACTACTCACGACTGGCGACCATGTGGAGATTATCGCGCTCTGAATAACGCTACGGTACCAGACCGTTATCCTATACCTCATCTCCACGACTTCTCCTTGACGTTACATGGAAAGACTATTTTTACCAAAGTTGACTTGGTTAGAGCATATTTTAGATGACTGATGGTATCGACGTTCGCGAGTTGTACGGGTTATACTAACGCAAGATCTTATACCAACAACCACTATAGTGTTCGTTCTTCGAGTACCAAATGGTAAAGCAAAAGACCAGATTTTGTCGTCCAAAGTACGTATTATATTTCGGGACAAAATCGCGGGTAGAGGTGAATGCTTAGCTAGCTAGTAATCGTGCACGCACGTGACACGACGAAGCACCAAATGGCGGGGATGCTTGACCGTAAGCCTTCAGCTAAACAAGTCGACTTAAACAGTGATGGTCAGCATCCAATGTTGAGTGATGATTGCTGTAGTTAATAATTTTGGGGAATTATTTGCCGCTACAGCTCACTCCCCCCCTAGTGGGTTTGTGAGGACCCTAAGACATGACCAGCCGGAAGTAAAAAGATCTCGATGGTTCCCTGACGGGTGAAAAAAATCTTCCGAGCGGCTTGATGGAGTGCCTGCTGGTCTGTCTTCCTATGCTAATAGGGTATCTGTACATTGCTTCCTCGATGTTGTTCGTTGGATCCCGTGCTTCGTTTGTTTCCTGTCCAGTGCCCGTTGCACCTGGAAAAGAAAACAAGAATGCTGAGAAACTTGTCAAGAAAAATGTACCAAATAAGCGTTGTTTTACCAAAACAAAAATATGACATGCATCTACTATACAGTAAAATAATGTAAAGTTCAAAATATCGGGAAAAAAATATATACATCTAATTTAATTTTATGTACGGTTATAGGAAAAATATCATCTACTTGTGTTAAGTGACGCAACATAAAAAAATTGATGTGTCACTCAGTTATGTGAAATAGGTGTGAAGGTATTCTGGGAATCTAACGTGACGTCCAGAACGCGTTTTTTTAGAGTGATCGACCGAAGGTTCAATGGCTTTCGCCGTGCTAGGGAGTTCTTCGAAGACTGAAGTAGAATCAATTACTTGTGAATTATCGGGTACGTTTATCTCCAGGCTAATGGGATTACCTTCCAAGTAAGCTGGTTTCAGACGGTCGATACTGACGGTGTCTTCGCTGCCTTTTTTGTCTAAAACGAAGAATTTATCAGTACGTTTAATCACTTTATATGGTCCGTCATATGGGGGTTCTAGAGGACGACGTACCGAGTCGCGACGAACAAATACATGTGAAGAAGTTTTTAAACAAGGGTGAACGAAAACATCAATGGACTGTGGTCGGAGGGGAGCAGGTTTAACTGAACGCATAGCGTTTGTAAGCCTGCTGACGTATGAGGAGTGATCTACCACTGGTGGGAAGCTCGAGGGAGAAACAAACTCACCTGGCAGTCGTAGTGTTGTGCCATATACTAGCTCAGAGGTAGTACAACCAGCATCTGTTTTTAAGGCGTTTCGTATCCCTAGGAGAACTAACGGAAGGGATTCAGTCCAATGGGTGTTATTTGCAGCTGATAAACCAGCTTTCAACTGTCTGTGTAGACGTTCTACCATACCATTAGCTTGAGGGTGGTAGGCTGTTGTTCGAAAACGCATACAACCAAGAATTTTAGTTAAAGCGAAGAATAAACCGCTTTCGAATTGCCGCCCGCGATCAGTTGTTATGGAAGATGGGCATCCAAAGTTTGCGATCCATCTCTCTACAAAGACGCGTGCGATGGTTTCAGCAGATATATCCTTGAGGGGTACTGCTTCAGGCCATCGTGTGAAGCGATCGATGCAGGTTAACATATAAGTATATCCATGAGATTCTGGAAGGGGGCCAACTAAATCTATATGGACGTGTTCGAAACGGGCATCAGGGATAAGAAAAGTGCCAAGGGGGCTTTTAGTGTGTCGTATTACCTTGCACTTTTGGCAAGCTAAACACGTCTGTGCCCATTCCCTTACTTCTTTGTTAATACCAGGCCAACAAAACCGACTAGTTACGAGCTTGACAGTAGTTCGAATACCTGGATGGGATAAGCCATGCAACGTATTGAAGACGTTACGGCGATAACTTTTAGGCACGATGGGGCGAGGAGTACTAGTGGAAATGTCACACAGAATAGTATCCTTTCCTATACCTAAGGGTTTCTTGGCTAGTTGTACAGTTGTTTTCGACAACTCACGCTGAAGCTCAATATCTTCTTTTTGAAGACGAGCCAGTTTTACAAGGTCTATGCCATCGATTTCGGTGAAAGAACAAATACGTGACAAGGCATCTGCCACAGTGTTGTTCACTCCGGAAACATGGCGAATATCTGATGAAAACTGTGAAACGTAATCTAGTTGTCGCGATTCCCTGGGTGAATACTTATCTGAAGTTGAGTTCAGAGAGTACGTCAGAGGTTTGTGGTCAGTGAAAATGGTGAATTCACGACCCTCAACTGAATGTCGGAAATGACGTATAGCACAGTACATAGCTAGAAGTTCCCTTCCGAATGTGCTGTATTTCGTTTCAGCTACTTGAAGGCGCCTCGAGAAAAAGGCGAGTGGTTGCCACTCGTTCTTAACTAGTTGTTGCAGAACTGCGCCGATTGCAGTGTCTGATGCATCAACCGAGATACTCAACGGTGCTGTTGGATCCTGATACATTAGAAGGGTGGCATCCGCAATAGCTTTCTTTACCTGAATAAAAGCATGTCGAGCAGACGTGTCGAGTTCGATAGCCTTGTTGTTCCCTCGAAGGAGATCGGTTAATGGCTGAATTAGAGAAGCAAAATTAGGAATAAAACGTCGGTAATAACTTACCAAGCCGTTAAAAGTGCGAAGGCATTTTACTGTCTTTGGCTCGGGAAAGTTCAGTATTGCTTCGACTTTAGTAGCCAGTGGGCGTATGCCTGGCAGTCAGTAGTGTGACCCAGGAAATCGAGTGAGTCAACGCCTATCTGACACTTCTGTATATTGATGGTAACACCATGTCGGCGTAACCTTTCAAATGCCAAGTCCAAGTGTCCAAGGTGAGTTTCCTTATCTGGACTGGCAATGAGGCAGTCGTCTAAGTATGCGTATACAAAGTCGAGACCGCGAAATACTTCGTTGATGAAGCGTCGGAATGTTTGGGCCGCATTCCGGAGGCCGAATGGCATACGTAGAAATTCGAAAAGTCCGAAAGGCGTAATGATAGCCGTTTTCGGGATATCTTCCGTTGCCATCGGGATTTGGTTATATGCTTTAACCAAGTCGATTTTGGAGAATATAGATGCTCCAGATAACGTTGCCGTCAAGTGTATGTGAGGCAAAGGGTAGCAATCAGGGGTTGTTTTGGCGTTCACTCGCCGGTAATCACCAGTGGGTCGCCAATCGTTGCTATCCTTTTTCGGTACCATATGCAACGGGGATGCCCATGGACTATTGGATGGCCGAATGATGCCAAGGGTGAGCATATGATCGAATTCGTTTCTGGCAATTCTCAGTTTGTCAGGGGCCAGTCGTCGTGCTTTAGATGTCACGGGCTGTCCTGAGGTTATGATGTGGTGCATAACATTGCTGGTTATACACGGGAGGTCGTTAGATGGGCAATTCAGTTCCGGATATTTGTCAACAATCGGTTGAAAAGTTGGATCGAGGACTGCTTTCATCTTAACGAGTGACAAGCTGGGGCCTACGTAAGTTATGCCTTTGATAGACAAACTAGTAGTGTTGTCAATTAGTCGTTTACGGCGGACGTCTACGAGCAAATCATGATGATTAAGTAGGTCCGTGCCAATGATGGGCATTGTGACGTCAGCGATTAGGAAAATCCACTGAATAGGTTTGCGTAAACCTACGTTCAAGATAATAATAATTTGCTTTATTCCAAAACAGTACTTGTGATACAGAATGGAATTCTCAGCATTTTTACTACAGTATTGCATCCAGTTTGTACATTATCAATAAATAGAATTCTACATAGATTTAGGAAACCGCAGTTCATTATTACAACAATACATTGGCATGTCAGTAGCAAAGGTAAAGCTGAAACAGTGTTTGAAGGTGTTAGAAAAGTGGGAGCTGTCTTATTAACTGGCGTAAGCGAGAGAAAGAGACAAAGCAGCACATAACGGAAAAAGAAGAGAGAGAAAAGGAAAAGAAAGAAAGAAAATGTTGTACCTGTTGGTGAAGTGGGTTGGAAAGATGAGATCCAGTTGTACTAATGACTATTTAATGAATTATAGGTGTCACGCCTGATGCTTTCTTTATCACACAGAACACGAGCTAAGTAGGGTATGGTTGAGTTTTTGTATTTGCTGGTGCGAGCATATAGTTTTCTATATTGGCTTCTTGTTTTACCTGATGAGATGCAAGGGGAGAGTTGTGAGTGAAGAGGGTGGTGTGAGTTAGATAAGATGGATTTGGCCCATTTTTCACATGAGTCCATGTGCCTGTCAACCAAAATATTAACAAGCTGGTTAAGTGGCACGTTGCTTACTCTGCTGACAACATTTAACATCCTGCGTAATATGTTATAGTCTTTCTTCAGTAGCCCTGGAAAAACTAAGGGGGAACAATAGAGAATAATAGGCAGGATGCGAGAATTAACGAATTGTAGGAGTAAGGGTTGGGTAATACCAGAATGTTTTAACTTCTTAATGTAGAAGGTAAGATGGAATATTTTCTTAGAAATTGCTAAGATATGAGACGACCAGGAGAGATCAGCAGATAGAATGACACCTAGGTATTTAATTTCCGATTTAGTTTCTATTTCAATGCCGTCTATGTTGCATACCTCATGAGAGCCAAACAGTTTGTTTAGGTCGGATTTATGCCTAAAGGTGAAATTGACTGTTTGGCATTTGGAGGGGTTTAGAGTAAGACCATTTTCTTCGGACCACTGGCTGATTTCTGACAGAAAGCCATTAAGTTTAGAGCAGTCGCTTTGACATTTGATAGGCAAAGATACAGACAGATCGTCAGCGTATTTGACAAAATTAATGTCATTCGAAGATGGTAAGTCATGTAGAAAGAAAGAAAAGAGAAGTGGGGAGAGTACAGCGCCTTGGGGGACTCCGGCTTCAGTGAGTGCAGCAGAGGATGATTTACCTTTGTATACGGTGTACTGCATTCTGTTTGAGAAGTAGGAATGCAACCAGTTGGTGACCCAGGACTCAGTTTTCGTCAAAGAGAGCTTATTTAGCAGGAGACATCTAGGAACAGAGTCGAAAGCAGAAGTGAAGTCAAGAAACGTGCAGCGGACGTATTTGGCACCTTTATCTAATGATGAGACGATGTTGTTGTGTAAGACAGCTGCAGCGTCTAATGTACTCCTACCCTGTCTATAGGCAAATTGTTTTGGGTCTTCGAAGTTTTTAAGGGAGGGTTCGAGTTTAAGAAGTATTAGTTTTTCCATAAGCTTTAGGAACGGGGAAGTGATGGCAATGGGTCTGAACTTTACGTTCTTGCCGTTTCCAGGTTTAGGGACAGGGACAATTTTGATGTCTTTCCATGCATCAGGTACGACATTTTTGGAGAAAGAGGCATTTAGGATGTTGGTTAGTGGAGATAGATAGACGTATTTCCGACCATAGGTTGCAATTGGTTTTCCATTTGCAGCCTGTAGGTTGAAGTCAGGATCCTTCTGTCGATCTGCTGCTGTAGCAGGAAGGACGCTGACTTTGGCGCCTGTGTCGACTAGATATCTAGTCTGGCTAATTACATCATGGATGTAAAGTAAGCGGCTAGTGCCACCGGCGACGGTTGCCGCTAACGCGTGCCGGCGGGATAGTTTCCCACGGACTTGGAGGCTTTGCCGAAATCACAGGGTTTCCGACAACATTTCGCTTCCTTGCCATAGGTGTTGTGATACCGACACCAGTCAGGATTTTTGAGAGAACGTGTGTTGGACTTAGATCGTCCACGTACGTTTAGTCGTTGAGGGGATTTAGAACGACGATAGGAGGAATTGCTAGGCTTGTTTGACCTAAGCATCTGCTGGACGGAGTTGATTAACTCTATCATTGCCGAATCCTTCTTCGAAGTCTGTTCGGTAACAGAGTATACTTCGGTAACTGGCCGTTTCGTTATCTCTAGAATTCTATCTGCAGAGACAGCTAAATCATCTATGAGAACACCCTGAAGTGTCACAAGTACAGTGTGAACTGACTGTGGCAGTTTGGATAAAAATAGTTCTCTGAACAGTCCGTCATTGAACTGACTTTGGCCAATGATCTCTTTCATTCTTGCCAGCATACTCACGGCTGACTGATCTCCTAACTCGATGTTACGAAATAACTCATCCAGACGTTGTCGATCCGTGAGAACGTTTCTCTTGAGGATGGATGATTTGAGCAACTCGTACGAGTTACTTACCGACATCTGCAGAGTTACGCACTTGCTGAATTCCCGCGGTAGGGCGTGAATAACTGCAAGGAACTGTGAACGTTGATCAGTTATGCCATGTTCACAAAAATCGGACTCAGCAATCTGAAACCACGTTTCAGCATTATCTGGCCAAAATGGTACTAGCTGAATTGTTTTGGCGGTTGAGCGAATCTGAATAACCTTGGGGCTAGGATCACTCATGACGAAAAGTATGCCGATAACAATATAGTACAAGAATAAACACAAAAAGGAACGAACTCACCGGGTTTATCTGCGTGTGAATTGAAGATGTAGTTCGTGGTCGGGCTCACCAGTTTAGAGGCTGACGGTATCGACGTTCGCGAGTTGTACGGGTTATACTAACGCAAGATCTTATACCAACAACCACTATAGTGTTCGTTCTTCGAGTACCAAATGGTAAAGCAAAAGACCAGATTTTGTCGTCCAAAGTACGTATTATATTTCGGGACAAAATCGCGGGTAGAGGTGAATGCTTAGCTAGCTAGTAATCGTGCACGCACGTGACACGACGAAGCACCAAATGGCGGGGATGCTTGACCGTAAGCCTTCAGCTAAACAAGTCGACTTAAACAGTGATGGTCAGCATCCAATGTTGAGTGATGATTGCTGTAGTTAATAATTTTGGGGAATTATTTACCGCTACAATATCATCAAATACCAGTCGCTCCAGAAGACACTCCAAAAACAGCAATTATCACACCTTTTGGATTATTCGAATTCTTGAGAATGCCTTTCGGTCTAAAGAATGCCGCGCAAACATTTCAGCATTTTATGGACCAAGTTACCCAAGGTCTTGATTTTGTCTTTGTATATATCGACGATGTCTTAATTGCCAGCTCATCGATGGAAGAACATATGGAACACTTAAGCTTGTTGTTTCAAAGATTTGAACAATCTGGAGTCGTGATCAATCCAAAGAAATGTATTTTTGGTTCCCCATCCATCGAATTTTTAGGACATCGAATAACTGCCGAAGGCATGAGACCTACTGAAGATAAGATAGAAGCTATTAAGAACTCTCCCGAACCTGATTCCTTAAAGAAACTTAGACGTTTCCTCGGGATGTTCAACTTCTACCGACGTTTTATTCCATCATGTGACTCCATAGCTCAGCCACTGACCGACCTACTTAGACGCAATTCAAAGAAATTTCAGTGGTCTGAAGAAGCAAAAGCAGCATTTTATAACGCAAAATGTGCCTTATCCAACGTCGTAATGTTGTCTCATATCAATCCAGAAGCTTCACTCATTTTATGTACAGATGCATCGCAGGTAGCAATGGGAGCAGTTTTACAACAAAAGTTCAATAATGACACCACTCCACTTGCTTTCTTCTCCAAAATGTTGGAACCTGCACAAACTCGTTACAGCACATTTAGCAGAGAACTGTTAGCCATCTACCTAGCAGTAAAACATTTCAGCTTCCTACTACAAGGTAGACATTTTACTATCTTAACGGACCATAAGCCTCTCTGCTACGCTTTCACCACTTCGTTGGATAGACACTCTCCGAGAGAAGCCAGACAACTGGATTACATCTCACAATTCTCAACAGACATCCAGTTCATCAAAGGAGATTCCAATATCGTAGCTGATTCTTTATCTCGATGTGACGTTAATCACCTATCTTCGATAGATATTAGCTTAGACAATATAGCCAAGCTGCAGAAAAATGACGCCGAACATCATTCTTGCAGACGAAACTCCTCCGTAAAGTTGCAGGAAGTACCTATTCCCCTGTCTGATACAACCATCGTCTGCGATGTTTCAACTGGCGTTCATAGACCTTTTGTCCCACTAAGTTGTCGAAAACCTTTGTTTGAACATCTGCATTCCTTGTCTCATCCTGGTATACGTGCTACGGTCAAGTTGATCAGCGAACGTTTTGTTTGGCCCAAGATGAACTCCGATATTCGGAAATGGGCCCACCAGTGCTTGCAATGTCAAAGATCCAAGGTACATCATCATACCGTTACACCTCCAAAGCAGTTCAGTTTACCGGATAGACGATTCCAACACGTGCACATAGATATTATTGGACCATTACCGCCATCCAGAGGATTTACTCATATACTTACTGCCATTGATCGATTTACCCGATGGGCTATTGCTTGTCCACTCAACGACATATCTGCAGAAAATACCGCCTTGGTTTTCTTAGATCGTTGGGTGTCAAACTACGGAGTACCAACAACGATTACAACAGACCGAGGAGCTCAATTTCAATCAACTCTGTTTCGAGAGTTTACGAGACTCCTTGGAGTGAACCATATCTCCACTACAGCTTATCATCCTGCAGTGAATGGTCTGGTGGAACTTTTCCATCGACAACTGAAAAGCTCATTAATGGCACAAGCTGACTCATCTAAGTGGAGTGAACACCTACCGTTAGTTCTTCTCAGTATCCGATCAACTGTCAAAGAAGATTTGGGATGTACACCAGCTCAACTTGTGTATGGTACTACCCTCACGTTGCCTGGTCAGTTAGTTCCGTCTAATGATTCAACTGAAGTAAATATCTCCGACTTCACCAACCGCCTTACCCAGCAAATGCTCCAGCTTCGACCAGTAGCCCCTCGCCAATCACTTCAGAAAGCTCAAGTTAATAAGAATCTACTCACTTGCAGATTTGTATTTGTTCGCGTCGACGCCATTAGAAAAGGTTTGCAACATCCATATGAAGGTCCTTTTCTAGTACTTAAACGCACAGATAAATACTTCACGCTGAATAAACATGGTAAACCGGAGACTGTTTCTATCGATCGTCTTAAACCAGCGTACACCGACAGCGAATATGAAACACTAGCAACACCGGCACCAGTAAACAATCAGAAAGTCAATGCAACTCCAACTCTCCCGCTCTTCACACTTCCCCCTGTACAGACACGCAGTGGACGGCAGATCTGTAAACCTGCCCGCTATGTTCATTTTGTTGACTGACATTAAAAAAAGTACGTAACCTCATTTAGACATACTTATTATTATTGTTGTCGACATTCATTTCATTATAACCATAAATATTTACTTGTATTATTGTTTACTGTTCGTTAACTGTGTTGCAAGCACACGCATTCACCAAGTATTTGTATATATCTATTTATATATGAATTTTGCAAAGGCTAACGAACATTTCATGGTTTATTATGTACATAAATTTTTTCTTTAAAATTATAGCAAGTTTTGATTTTTTTCTTCTAAATTCCTGCTTGCATGTGCTAAACTTTATACAACACGGATGCATTCCGTACACCCTGATCTAATTTTGTATCCTTATTGTTGTTGACGTTATTTTTTTGTTTTTTGTTACCCTTATTGTTGACATTACCCATTATTTATATTGCTTATATTCATGTAATCGTCCACGAGGACAGTACTGATGGTCCTACGGACCTCTAAGAGGGGGAGCCCTGTGGAGTCCTCAAAAATAAACTTATCCAAATTTTACTATTATGTAAAAAAATGAACATATTGTACACTACTTTGTTTTAACCAAAAACTCTGTACTTTGAACTTCCCTCGAGTTTTAAAAAATATATATATAATTCTGCCTTCGACTCTCCGTCTTCTCCACCATCTCAACTGCCGTCGATCAATTATAACAACCTGCTTTCTATCTCGAATTTTTGCAGGATCACCGTAGCCTCCTCCTACGCACTTTGGTCGACCTCCGGCAACGTCAACACTGGAGAATTAGAACTGGAGCAGTCTTCTCGCAGCACTTCCGGAATCCATTACGTTTATTGTGGAATTTGGATCTTTGTAAACCCAAGTAACAAAACTTTAATATATTCTTCCCGTAAACTCAATTGATTTGGTATTTTGTTTTCTATTTGAATTTTAGGTAAATAAGCTAACAGAGCAAAAGGTCCACCACAGACATTCCATGTCCCCACAAAGACTTTTTCTTTTGTCTCAAGGAGATACATCGTGCTGAAGTTTCTGTAGCAGGTTTCTTTACAGGGTGGAGTTGCTAGCCTCACGCCTAAGTATAAATATAAGTCAGTGTAATTGTTGTCAAGACATTTCGAAAATTTGATGAGTGATCAAAATTGCAGTGAGGATGTTGGTAGGGCGCCGAAGATCGGTGAGAGAGTGCTGGTGATGTGTTGTCAAAATACATAGTTATCAACGTTAATCAATGCATAAAAGAAGTTCAGTAAGGATAATACATCTACGTAATAAGATGAATAGTTTACTGAGTGAGTAGTGATTAGGATGCACATAGAAACAAAGAAAAATATGAATTTATGTAAAAGTTCTTTCTATGAATCACAAATGTTATAAGGAGTTAGAGAAGAGAACCAATAAGCACACAAACATGAAATCAGTAGAAGTCGACACGTTTGTTACCATGCTAGTAGAAGCGGTTGGGTGAATGCATAGCTCTGGATTCTCCAACTGAATGAATGGCTATGGCTTCAGCAATACAAACGAGACGAAAGCGTATTTCCTGTGGTAGGTTATTCTTCACTTTGTAGATCACTTTGAAGCAAGAGGCGTTTTATGAGATGAAATGACCAGTGTTGACGAGGTGTCCGATGATCGCACACCTTACACAGCCACCATTACCATCCTGTAGTCATGCTGTGGGATAGTGTTCATGAACCCTTTTGGACAGAGTACGCGTCGAATGACCAATGTTCCTGGTTGGCTGCACAGCAACATGTGAACTGATATATGCACACAGAAGTGACCAGAACAGAGATCGTAACCTAATAGATTATGCAGATCAATGGACAACTGGAGAGCACTACTCATAGTGTTGCTGAGAAAAATAATGTTTTCGAAGAAGCTGAAATTCTTCCATTTACGATGTCAGAAACTGCTTAACTCCCGTCATAGTATTTTACGGGTTTTAGGAGTATGCTCAAAGACTCAAGGTGGCACTTGCTCAATGAAGATTTTCTTCATGACACTATCTCCAATATTAAAAGTTATCTCAAATGTTGTCTTGTCACCTGTTGTCACAGAGAAACGTTCTTCATCAGATTTGACTGTTTCTCCTCTCCTCAACATAAAAGCTACGCAGGCAAAAACAAAAGTTATATCCAATGAAGGATATCATTGGTGTGAGAAAAATGAACATCCTAATCAAGTCTGAAATGCACCGATTGAATTCAATTTATAACGAGAAGTTTATATCCTGTAAAAATACCTCGAATATATGGAAACTTATCAATGAAATTACTGGTGGTAAGCAGATGAATAGTATTGCTTATTCCTTTGATGTGTGTACACTAAACAAGTCTTTCATGCATTCTCCCACAAATGCCACACCTTCTGGTGTTACAAGTGTTAATGAAACCTGCTTCCCTCGTTTCCATACAAATGATGTTCTTAAATGTCTCAATTCGCTGAACACTTCTTGTAGCTTAGGTCCAGATGGTTTGCCTACTGCTATTCTTAAAAAGTGTGCAGATATCCTGTGTTATCCTCTCATGGACATATTTAACGAATCTATTTCCAGGAATTTCATGCCAGCCGTTTGGAAGGACATTAAAATTGTAGCCATACACAAACATCTACTGGAACATGTTTTATATTTAGACATATTGATATTACCTCTACTTTTCTAAATTCTGTTCAAAAGTTACTCCTACTCAAATTTAAACCTTCACTTAAAGCCTTTGACAATCTCAAACAATTCGCCTATAAACACAGTAGAAGTACTGTAGATGCAGCTGCAGTCTTGCATCATAACATTGTCTCCAGTTTAGATAAGGGGACTGAATTTGTTTACTGCACCTTCCTAGATTACACATATCCTTTCGAATTAGTTATTACCTAGGGACATTTTGTTACAGAAGCTTACTGAAACTCAAACTGACTGTTGGATTGTCAAATGGCTGCATTCTTATTTCTCAGGAAAGAAGCAGTACACTGTATATCAGGAAAAAGCGTCCACTTCATTGCTTACTGAGGCTGGTGTCCCTCAAGGCTTTGTCTTTCTCCTTTTCTGTTTTCTTTCTTCTTGCATGACCTACCTCACTCTGATGACGAAGTGATATTTGTTAAGTATGGCGACGATCTAAATATTTCGATGTCTGTTAACTCCCAGCTAGACTGTACTAAGATGAACAGATTTCTATCAGGTACCAGTAAATGGTCTTCGTCTTATGGCCTGAAAGTAAATCCTTGCAAATATCATGCTGTTAATTTCAGTTTCCGATGTAAAATAAATTTCAATGAAGCTGATCATTTCCAAGACCGTTTCGAAATTGATGATATTCATATAGAAATCAAGTCTGAAGTAAAGTAACTTGGAATAATTCTTTCTTCTGACCAATCCTGGTCTTCCCATGTCTTAGCGATATCTAAAAGAATATTTCTTCTGATTTTTTAAATAAAGAAGTTACGGCACTCAGGCGTAACCCAACCTCTCCCCTTACAGTTTTTCAACTCGTTCGTCTTACCTATTCTTTTTTACTGCTCACTCTTATTCCTTCCTTCCTGGATTGCTTAAATAGACTATGTCATAATTCGTAGAACCCAGAAGACTGTCAGTAAGGTGAATGGTATCCCATTGTGTCATATCGTTGAAATTGTCATTGACAGGCACTTGATTTCATGCGACAAATCTGCTAAAGGAATTTTGTCAGAATGTCAGCATCCACAGCAGCTCCCGCAGCTTCAACCTTGTTTCTCCTCAGGTAAAACAAGAAGTCAGATCAGAAGACTTTGTGCACGTATGTCTAAGCATAAAAATTCCACTATACCATATTTGACGGCACGTACTTTATGTGATGAAAATAGCGTTAGGCACGAAATAGCTAACCTTCTTTACACAATTAAATAAACCATTTCCTCCACCCTAAAAACATCAACCTTTATTGTTAGTGCGCTTCTTATATTTATAATCCTCTCAATTTTGTGTTTTTATTTGTTTATTCTTTCATAAGTGTGAACATCATTTAAGCTGTGTTATAACTGTTAGTTTTGTATTTCCCCTCACCATACTGCATCAACAGAACATTACATTCAATACTCTATAACATGCTGAAATGTCCAAACTGAATCGACAATACTGTATTATCATTATTATTACTGTATTTATTATTCTCAATTCGTACTTAGAATATTTTTGATTTTATTTCGCAAATGTGGACAAGCTCCTCTGGTTAAAGTTGTTTTAATTTTTATTCTATCTGTGTTTTGAGTAAATCAATAGCTATTTTGTGACAAATGCTGTATTTGGAATACAACAGATTATTATTATTATTACCCTGCGTTGCATATAAACAAACAATCACATGTGAAATCCATACAAATTACGATAATTGCGACAAAAGTCATTTCATGTGGAGCGGAATCAATTTGAGATCTCTCAATATGTGTAATTGTGTCGGTAATAATCAATGAAATCGAAATATTTATGTGAAAATACATGTGAATATTCTCAAAGCAGTGAATGTCGAAACAAGTAGCTACAACCAGTAAGTAGATTTCAGCTACATCTCACTTCTTAGTTGCTCACCTAAGGAGGAGTACTCATGTGATGATTTTCATTCTGACTTTGATCATATCCAGTTTACTTTTCGTTACTCGATAGACGCATACCAAAATGAATATTTTAGTTCATTAGTTAATGAAATTAGTTATTTTGAAAAATGCTCAGCTGTGGTATCACGTAGAGTCACACACAACTAAACATTTCCATGCGATAAAGTGCTGCTAATCATATTCCATAAAACAGTGTGGAGGTGGAGATTGAAACCTGACGCTTTATTCAACTAATCAACCGAGAACTGGCTCAATACGATTGACTCGACACCTATCCGAGACATCTGGAGAATTCTATTAACCAACCTTACAAGAAACCGGGTAGAAGACAGTGAGAATATACAAATCGAGTTTCGAAGTCATGTGGTCAAATGTGACATGTTTGAAACGTCACTCAGTCGATGAAACTATTCCACTTTGTGATACATCCAATAATCAAACTAGGGTGAGATGACTAACTCGAATAACTAAAAATACTCCGATTTGCAGGGGATGTTCTGAACAAGTTCACAAGCGGATTGCATATTAGGGAGGAGGGGATCATTTCATATGATTTCATATGATACAAGCACATTCGAACATTTTAACTTGTCCGACTTAGTAGAAGTCTGATCCCACTGATATCATCCTTATATCTCTGCAATATCCTGTCTCCAGCCAAAAGAATTCACATAGACACATTGCGAACATCTTCATTGGCCTGAGTCATTCATTGTCAAACACAACATTTATCGTTCATGGTGTCGCACACACACACACACACACAAGAGACTACTCATATCATGTGTAACACTTCATTGAGTTCGAAAGCCTACAAAATATCACTAATGAATTATTATTCGTATGCCCAACTGATTGGTGAACCTTTCAAGCATATGTATTCAGGTGACGCATTCGCGCTCCACTGAAACCTTTCACAACTATGTATCTCTCTTCCAAAATTATATGAAAGTGTGAGTCTCTGAACAGACCATATATCTCTGACAACGTAGATCGATCGTCGCACTCACTTATGCTTGTGGTATGCTAGGCTGAAAATTGGATGACCGCTCTCACATTAAAATGTAATCACTGACAAGGTATTTATTGTATTCAGAAAGGGTAAATCGTTTTTTGACCACTGTATTACTCCTCTTCTTCTTCCTCGCCTTCTCAGAAATGTTGAAGTGTAGAGTCAGTTTGAAAAACAGTGATATATATTTATAAATGTGCATTTGATGGTGTTGATGTTTACAGGTATATTTTGTTTGTTTTTCTTATTACAGAATACGAATATCAATTATCTACATATCGTCATGAAGGGGAACTAGAAATCACAAAAATCAGAATAAAACTAAAGATGACTACAGAGTGACATCGTCGTATTCAACTGTCTACCAAAAAAGATAAGCTGGAAGAAGAATTTTACAAATTAGGCGTGTTATTTGTTTCATTGAAGAAATATGCTAAATTACTTTCGAGTAGGACGAACAAGCTGATCGTACAAAGCCAGATGATGAACGCTGTGGTAAATTCTAGGGCAATGCAATCAATCCACCAAGTGATGTCTTCGTCATTATTGACATAGGTGAACAATAACTACAATGTAGAGAAAGAGAAAGATTATTGACAGAGATGAGTGAATACAGGCGATCATCTCAAATGTACAGCAATTCAAATTAATTATAATTATCTAGCCAATGTGATAGGACTGTTTTCATATGATGAAATATAGACACCTGAATCAATAAAGAATTATTTACACATTCACTGTCGGCTTTCAGATCATACATGAGCAGATGTCTGCTTGTTTTCAATATTGTAGTGAGAATTCAGTTCACACCTAAAAGAAGATTATAGATTCAGAATGATGGGTCAAGTGTGTCATTATTCATTTTATGATTTGTCAGTCTCAAATGCCCAGTGAAGTTGTTGGAAATCCCTAAATGTAAGTGCATATGCCTGGTGAGGGATATATTGACAAATAGCATCCAATCTAAATAATACAAGCTGTTTAATAATCCAGCCATTTCCCACACACACAACACGAATTCATATACGACAATCACAAGGAGCGAGTTATCGTATTACTAACGACTCGCATAAATTCGAATCGTGATTACTACACTCCAGTGAAAAGCAGGACTTTACCATAATTTCAATGATTTAGAAATCCGTCAAGTGCAACAGTGTACAAAATCATCTACTCTGGAAATACACTCTCAAATATCGTGGATAGGTTCACGTGCCTCGTGATGTAATATGAACACAAATCGACTCAGCGATACTGTGATTCACATTGAAATTCTGCGACTATCAAATAACTGATGTGATTCGTGTAATTTACTCGTCAAAATAAACATGGTTGATACAACGATAAAATGACAAACTTACGAAGAGTATGAATAATGCACAGAAAAATACCACCAGAGCTAAAATTATCTGCGTGGAAAATACGAGGAGAAATGAATAAATCATGAGGGAAGAGGTACACTCAAACTTTGTTAATCTATGCAAATTACAACATTGACATATCTACTGATCTGAGATCTGTGGACATTGACTATTATCGAAACATGCTGACAGTTGAATCACACCTGTCAGTGACACTGCCTGTATGTAGTGTGGCTGAAATATGCGAATGTATGTCATTCACTCAATATCAACAACTACTGCATCACTTCACATTTCTTATCTGACAACAGAAATGTGATTATTCACTAGGCCAATTCGACTACAGTCGCATCTCTGTTAGTGAAATATATATTCCGTGGAATGTGACAGTCACACCAGTGAATTGTTACCAAACAAGCCATATTCCATACGTATACGTGACAAAGAAATTGACTTTACACGAGGTTAGCTGCTAATGTACCGAACTGCTAAGCACTCTTCCAATCAAAATATAGAATTTGAAGAGACAGCATGAACGACAAGTTTATCAGGATGAAATGATACCATTCTTTATCATTTCACGCCTTACACCCAGCTGGCTGAAATCAGATCCATCCAACAATATGGAATACACGTAATATTTCATGTAGGTTCGAGGCGATGATAAGTAGGAGTGTTATTTTCTCAGAAGGATGTAAGCTGTCGAATATGCGCAACAGTCAAGAGTGTTGACTATTCATAGGATGACCAGTGGAATATTCTATAAAAGAAATTCACTGTAAGCTGTTTCGAATGAAAACAATATTTGACATGCATGAAATTGAAGATGCAATCGGTTACCTAACTAGTGGGCAGGATAGTCGAAGGTCTACCACTGTCTCTTTCTGCTCACATAGTTTTGATTTGAATCGTTTAGTGGAGACTGCCTGAGGAAATCGGAGCAATGCAGGTTTCCGCTGGCAGGCTTCTCTTAATATTCTCGCAATATAAATATCATCATTCGAGAAATTCGTCACTGATACTCCTATCAATTGTTCCTTGTCACCGCACTAGGATTATGCTGAAATCTTCCATGTGATTTATAATTTCGTACTGTTGAGGCTGTAGCCAACAGAGAGGAGACTGTTAAATGGTGGCAGCAAAGTTAGTCTTAGTGTGAACAGTGTTCAAATAATGCACAGATGTTTCAGTGGAAAGCATCGCATAATAGTTTCCACTTGTCCAGGATCTTTATATACAGTAATAAGTGACAGTAGATCGTGCGACACATATCTGTCTGGGTTAAAGCGCAAACCAATTCCTTATCAAATCTCTTACTCGTTTCATTCACGAAATGACGTCGTCTCATCATCTAATACTTGCTGTCCCTGCTTCGCTCTTCCTCCTGGAAAGAATCAAATGAGATTCCAAAGTGTGGAATCAATACTGGGATTCGTATGCAGTCGGATATTTCTGAATGAAGCGGAGATTTCATAAGTTTTGACAAATAACTTATGCAAATAATTCATGCAATAAAAGTATTAATTCACACATTTACATCTTGCTTGGAGAACACATAGATAGCGCTCAAGACGAGTACCACTATAGCTAACGTTGATGTAACCGTGCCAAACACTATCACCCCCAACGGATTCAATCGAGGCATGAGCATAGCCAACGCAACTATTGGAATTTCCAACACAAGTATACAGGCCAGAGATATGAGTCCAGCTTTCAGTCCAACAGGTGACAAAAAAGCAGCGAATCCAACAGACCACAGCACAATCTATGACAAAGGAGAAAGCGAAATGAGAACATGTGATCACACTGGATATATGCATATACATATATAAACACACATATTTACAATGAATACTGAAAATGCAGTGAATGCTCAATCCTGCATGAACAAACAGATAAGCCACATTCTCATCACTCACAATCAATCGCAAATAAACAATTCTCTCGAAGTCACTGTCATTCTGTGAACTGTGGATCATCCTATACATGTTGACAAGAGTTACCTCTGCAAACTGCAGTTAGCTGCACTGGCCGACTAATTACCGCCTGACAACTAGAATGACTACTCCTACAACAGTTGAAAATATTTTGACCTCATCATCCATCGTTGAGGATGAATACGATGAATTCTAATGAAGTTCTTTCTTGTCAAATAGAATCAAAGTCTGAATTTCGCAGCTGCTATTCCCTGTCCCTCTCTTGGGTGGGACACGTCAACTGGAGAGTCACCAGAGATGTCCAAAACATGTCCATCAACGTGTTAATATCACTTCAGTTCAGAAAACGCTTCATCTGATTTCTCACGAAGCTGTTTATTCATTAAACTGTTTGAATGAAGTAAACTGTCGATTGTCTTATCCCAGGTCATGTTGAATCAACTTCTCGACACCTACAGTTGATTGATTCCTTCAAGTTGTCCCTCCAGTATACACTTTATGCTAATGCAACAGGTGGATTTACGTTTCCACATTTACGAGTTTCTAAGATACAACTTGTCTCAGCTTTCAGGTCCTTTCTCATGCGCAAGTAGTGAAACCACGCAATCATTGTCACATCGCCAATAAGTGAAATAATGAAAGTGGTGTGTAATGTGAATCACAGGGATGATCACTTTGACGAGGTATTCGTGGGTGAAGACACTTTCAAATTGCACCACAAACGACATTCCTTAAGTTAAAAACAAGTTAGTCTAAATCCCCACAATTTTTTGCAGGGTTACAAAAATGACACTTACTACAATTGAAAACACGACATAGACACCAATTGGTCGTGATCGAATTCTCGACACGAATACGAAGAGAAGTAACACAAGGAGACCGACTCCTCTGAAATGAATTCACAAACATCAACAATTCGTTTCAGATATTACATAGTTAATCGGAATTGTGCGTTATTTTGGTTAGTGCATCACAGTTCATAATAATCGAATATTCATGAGTTGCATTTACAACAGAAATGGTTTTCAGTGTGACGATCTCTGTATGTGGATGCCATTCTTCAGTTGCGACGTCAGACGCTTCCTTCGCACGGTGCTTCATGAAATCACTCGTTCATTTTCACGGTCGGCGGAAATCTCTGATTTGATGATATAGTAAATCTCACCGCTTTCTGAGCAACGGAAAACATAAATGCTACGGTACTTGGCTCAATCTTTTTCCTGAGTCGACAAATGAGTGAAAACAACTCGTCGCATGTGGTTTAGAAATGACATGGGAAAATGAAAGCAAGTCAGAGGAGACTGCTGTAATTGAAATTTTCCCTTTCTCAAGAGCCCTTGAAATGAGGATAATTTAACTTAAGATTAGACAAAGCAACTTTAATTGGGGTTGTGGTGGAATCGAAAATATTTCATGATTGGTAGAAGGGAAGTTGTTCTTATGAGGAAGGAGTAACACAAATGACAAAATTGCAACTGAATTGTTTAGTATTCTATACAAACTATGATGAATATTTGACTGGATATTAGTCGCCGAAAACAAAACAGAACTCAGATAAATTATTTCAACCTCATCAGGAAGAGAAAATATTCACCGAAAACCGTAGCACTCAACTCTGCGAAATAGATGACAAGACAGAGTAAAGGGCCAGTTTGCATACATTAAAAGCTGAAACAAGCTAAATATTCCAGTTCATAAACGAGGAAATCGAAATGTCACTGCAGAGATAACCTGCACCAAAATGTTTCCATCAGTGTAGATTTTATGAATTTCAAAATATTTACAAACCAGATGTTCTATAACGTCTATCTGTATAACCTACTAAATCTCTAACACACAATGCTTTAACATACACTCCTTGAATACCGAATGTATATGAAATGCAAGCCGTATATTGAGTACAGAATATGTATGAATCTGAGAGCAGAACTGCATCAATTTTTGTTGAATGAGATGAAATATTTCCAAGTCTTCGTCATTCACCATTTTCAGACAGTGGACTATGCGGTCGATGTCGTTCAGGCACAGGAGAAATTATGAATTCACTAGAAGCGTGTTCAGATCAAACAGTGTTCAAATATAGAGGAGATATCCCCACGTGAAACAGATAGTATTGTTATGGAACAAACAGTATTGCCATCACTGACCAATCTGTGCATCCACTCATTCAAAACAGCTGCAATTGTGAGATGCTCTGATCGTCCGAGATATGTAGATAACACATTTGGACATCATTAAATGTAGAGTCCTAGATGAAAATCTTCGCCTGATGAACAACATACCCAATAGTGTTGAGCTCTGCAAATATGTGGAACACTATTCGCATAATTTGATGTATTTTAACTGGTTTGTCGGACGACAACCAGATGATAGACGAAAACTTAATATCCTCAGAAAGTCAAGACATTCGGACAGATAGCCTTATTATCATTGTCATTATTATTCGGCGAATCTCTTTATCACCAAAGTGACTGTTCTTAAGACCCGAATTTACTTGGCTGAACAACTATTACCTCGAGTCGAAGTAAGCCACAGAAGGTTGAAATTGGTTGTAAACTGACTAAGGTTGATCCACTGTCCAGTTGTTAGTAGACCGACGGACGCGGAAAGTGTAAACTAACAACTCCTCCATGGTTGTTTATATATAAACTTGGTCCTGTGTGGCTAGTTCTACTGACCGTCAAAATAAACACAAAACTTTCCAGTGCATGTCTGAACATAATCAGACATGGTTATCAAGATGAGACAACGATTCACTAAGATCAAAGCAAATGATCAAATATATAGACACTGAGAAGACATTTATTGCGTACACTATTTCTGGAAAGCGTTTCACAGAACATTAGTAACACAGAAGTCTTCAGTAGTCATGGACATCACAATAATCAATATCATGTGTCAAGAATCCAACTAAAGTTTCGTCATGAATATTATTCATATGGTGACATGATGCAAACCATTTGTCAAGATTTTATTCGATAATTTCGCTAAAACTTTTGATCAGCTAATATCTCAAAGTAAGAGGAAGTCATTTTTGTGGAAATAATAATTGACAAATAATTCCCACACCTCACTCGACAGATTGGAAATAGTGGAAGATACAACATCTAAACTATAAATAAAAGGGTGCATCTGGGCCTTAATATCGCTGACATAATCAGTACAAGCAGTTCCATGAAAGGTCTATTTTCGAAGAAATTCACTTTCTCAAGCTGCACAATAGAATTCAGCAAGGTTCTGAACAGTGACAAAGGGAAGAATCACAACACACATCCACAGTTGCCATTAGTATTCAATGGAAATGAGAAGTTGAATATAGTAGGTAGAATTATACAATAATAACAAGTCTATATTTCAGACAATATGCGAAAACAGAGTGCAGAAATTTTTCGGTGTTCCGAAATATTTTATCTTCCTACAGGATTTCCATGTTGAGTGATAATCTGAAGTATGTCGTGTGATATAGCGTTGTTCCATAGAAAGAGAACACCAACTGTGTACATTTTTGTGCATTCATTTCCTCAGTGAAATGAGCAACCTTCCGTTGAAATCTAACTCAATATGTGGGCGAGTACATGTAGTGATCATCTGATACAATTGCATGATCATAGCAATCAGAAATGCTGTAGCAATTTGGCATTTCAGTGGATGGAAACTCTGGTAGACCATCGATTTCAGCAGGTCAGCTTTATGAAAAGGTGGGATATATAATTTAACAGGTTATTTTATTCAGGATGCATATAGAAAAACAAAGAGAATTTCATGTTACCTAGGAGTTCTGGAGGAGAAGTGAGTCAGAAACGGTCAAGTGAATGAAGTAATCAAACATATTTAACTGAAAACAATAGGATTCGCATTGAACGATGCATATATTTGGCTCCGCAAGAACAGGTGAACTGAAGTATGCAAGTAGAAGTGGTCAGATGTGAGATCTTGTCCATAAGGCTCCTCCACACCAGTAGCTAACTGACGAACACCACTCTTAGCGTTTCTGTGAAAAAAGTTCTCCCTGCTGAAACCGAAATTCCTCTCTTAAGAACTTCACCAATTAGGCTACCGACAAAGTCAAAGTTCATCTAAAACGTTCATTTCTTGCACGGATTACTTGTTAGGCTTTTGAATTTTTGGCTTGACATTCTCGACAATAAGACTCGATGTATGTCCGTTTTGAGAGATTTCTTTCTGAAAAGTCTAATTCATCTTGCAGAGCATTTGAGCTACAGATGTGTGTGACGCGAGTGGGTAGAGAAATACTTTGCCTCAATTCACGTTCATTTGGTATTCAGCTGTAGAAACTTATCAGTTGGCCGCTCAATGTGATTCTCTTATTGATCTATCTTCCTCAAGACCCGTAGGCTCTTCGTGTAAATTCAACCTCATGAAAAGGCATTGAAGATTCATCTTCTACTGAAACAGTGAGCCTTGTCGGTGGATTACAGCTGTTGAACGTGTGTAACACTAGTAATTGTGATCATGACTATCATCAGGGTTAATAAAAATGTCATCCACATATCTAGGACATAATTGAAACCTATCAATATTTAACTTACGTGGACCATTCCTGTGACTTGTCATGAAACAGGCTGCTAGCAACGAACCCATGTGAGATCTCATTGAAATCCAATAATTTTGTCTGTGAAAGATGTCGTTGGCCGTGAATGGAACATAGTATTTCCTTTGTTTCCATGTGCATGCATATCAAAATTTACATAGTAAATTTTCTCATCTCAATAGGTATTTCTGTCGACCTTATTCAACTTCTTATATGCACTCATTAATATTACCAACCATCTTGTGACGATTCTTCCATTTGTTAACGTTCAGTTTAGTCGTTCCCTGTGGGTAAACTACTGATGGATCTTTCTTAATGCGGCGGTTCAAGCAAAGAAGAGCAATTCATTGAAAAATGACTCTTCACTGAATTGCTTGTGTTGATTTTGTCAAAGATATGACAACCCAAATGCACACTATTATTTATACCTTAGACGATTTACCTTCCATCATTTCAAATCTGTCGAGCGAGAGGTTTGAATTGTGTATCAATAATTATTTTTGTAAATATGACTTTAACTTACGTTGAAATATGAGCTGATCAGAAGTTTCAGCGAAATTATCGAAAAAAACCTTGACAAATGGTTTGCATCATGTCACCATATGAATAATTTTCATGCCGAAATTTTAGTGTGATTCTTATTGTACGACATTAATCATTCTGATGTCCACTATTGCTAGAGACAGATTTTCTGTGATCGTATTTCTGCAAATACTCTACTCTGGAAAATTCATTCCAGTGATTATTTTATGAACCAACTGTTTTGATATCCTTGGAGTAAAATGTGAAATCAACAACAAGAATAGAGATGAACACCAGACTCTCTCAAAACCTAAGGCTTTAATATAAATGAAGACTGTCACTTCTTGACAATACAGTAAATACTAATTTAGTTCTCGAGTGTGCTGTGAAGTGGATTACTGCTCTGTATCACAAATGAATTCCACTTGTCAAGGTGTGATGAATTCAATCGAACATTCGATAAATAATGTTGAACAGAGAACTTACATAATAATAAAATATACCCAAGAATTCTTTTTGAAGAATTGCTGAATCGCGTCCCTACAACCAAGATAATATTTCATTGGGAAATTTTATCTGTTCTTACACGAAAGTAAATAAGAGGACAACACCAGCTGTCACCATTATCATAATAACTGTATATATTGTGATCTAAGAATAAAATTACTCACTCATCAATCCATTTGCATCTTACCCAAATGTTGTCAGGGAAAGGGATTCGCTGTAACCTCCCGGTGGTATAATCAGAACTTCCATACGATGCATAAAACCGTGGCATTTTCCAATGAGCTGAAATTTACGAAGAAAATGATAAACGACAACGGCGCAGAAGTAACTTAATCACCTCAGAATATACATGATGAAAATGGACACATAGATTAGACTTTCCAAATATGCCAACGGAGAATATGGTGTGGATATGACTGTCAGATTATTTGAACACAATTCAGGTTCCGTAGCACTTTGGAAATACACATGTTTGCGAATGTTGATGAGATTGAGTCAGTGATCGTATGGAACAGTGTGCTCTAAGAAATTGACTGGGTTGGAGAAAATCTCATTTGTCTTTCTCATACACGCTATCAACTTTGAGGAAACAGCCTACTGGAGTTTCTCTTCTGCATCATCAGAGAAAAACTGGTTTCACTTGACAATATATACAGAGTCAATATATACATACAAGTATCAGACGATTACACCTTGATACAAGACTGGGGAAAAAATGCGAACATCAGTTTTCTCTATCACACCTCACAGAATTCTGAGTATATTAGACATCTAGTCATCACACCCTCACATTCTACATTGATCAGATCCATAAAACCCAGATAAATTTGATTGAGCGTTCTTCCTATATTCACACTCAAGTGAAATACCTCGAACATAATCAAAGTCAGACTAAAATCGTCACCTTACTATTCATATTTGAGCAAACTTAGTAATAAGTCAAACAAACAGGCAGCAAATGAGAGATGAGATATAACTGAAATTCACTTACTTGTTGTACCTCCGAGCTTCTAACTTTTATGCGTTCGAGAATATTCTCACGTATTTTCTCATTTATATATATACTTGTATATATTCCGACTTCTTTGATGATTATTGACGCATTTTTACATATTGAAGGATCATAGTCCATTCTCACTCTAAATGTGATTCCACTTCACACAAAATGACTTTTTTCACATTAGCGTCTTATTATGCGTGTTGTTCTCATGTGGTTGTTTGTATGCAAGCATGTATGTAATACAATGTAACAGTAAGCACATTTAGTTATCGAAGAATTCAGTCAGGAGGCATAGACTAATTTCTTCGTTTTAGAAGGCTATTGACCGAAGAATGACGCTTATGTCGAATAGAAGAAGCAATTTGTGTCGAAGTAATGGAGTTTATTCCTGGTTCATTTAGAGGGTTCTCCACGTAATTGCGTTCTTTGAGCTTGGTCATTTAATTGCGAAGCCGTTATCAATTTTACAGAAAACACTGTCTGATTTGGACTCAGAAGGTGTCTCATTTTGTCTGGCTTTATTGATTAAAATGAATAATACGGTGAAAACAACCGTAGTTATTCTCGAATTTATCAAACACTCAATTGGCCGACAGTGACTTATAGTAATTATTTCATTCCGAACACGTAGTATGGGATAACAGTGCATCTGGTTTGTTGATTGATTCCAACAAAACTATGAAAACAACTTTGAATCGAATTCCTCTGTCTCACGGACTTGTCTTAATCTGAGTACATTGTGAGGAAATTGGAAAGGAAAAGCTTGAGGCTAAGCAGAGATATCGTTTAAGTGATTTCATTTTCAGAAGTGGGACAATTGCACTTTCATGGTTGAATCGGAATATCCAGTATTAACATTATTTGGTTGGAAAGAGTGACCAAGAGATAGAGAGAGAGCGTAAGGAGTTTAATACTTTTCGAGTTGAAATATATAGTTTCATTGGGTGGTATAAGTCACAAGGAGCGGATGCATCTGTGTCAGCCATTGTTGATGATTTTGAGCCATATCACCAATTGTGACCAGCCATTGGTTTTTACCATCCTGAGGACAGCAACCAGCCAGTCAGGAAATCTACACCTTCTTAGGTCACTGGCTTAAACTAACTGTTATGGATTTCGCTGGCTGATGGTGTGTTGTGGTTTGAACATCACTGGCTCTTTTCAAACCTGATTCATCCAGTGTCAGCTAACATTGCCCATTGTCGAAGAAGGCGATGGCTAGGCATACGTAACAAATATCCTAACCATCTCAGTCGATGATGCTTCACAGCCTCTTCGATCGATTTCCCCCCCCCCCCCCGGCCTAACTATCTCCCGACGTCCAACTTCAATATTGCCCACCCTATTATACCATTTCACACGGGAGAGAGGACACAGGCACCTGTTATCAAAGACAACTAGCCAGGCTTTCCGTGTCTATCACTCTCAATGGCCATGTCTCACAGCCATACTGGAGGAGCGGTCAAGTGCTCCACCAACCACTCCACTCCCTATTTCTAAGCTAGGAGTCAATGTAGTCCGGTCCTGTAGCATCATCACCTTACATTTGGTGGGAGCGAATCTCATGCCAAACATGTGAAGATTGCAGAACAAGGTGTTTAGGAGACTCTGACTCTTGTCAGCGTCTTCATCTAGTAGGGAGGACCACATCATCTGCATATTCTAAGTTAACGAGATCATTCTCCCTTGGTAACAAGCCAATCCCTGAGTGACTGTAGTGATTAGGATTGAATCAATTATTACATCCATGATGAAATTGAATAGAAATGAGGAAAGTAGACGGGAATCACCATTTCAGATAACAAATTGCAGTAAACCCACACCTGGCTGCGTGAGATCGAGTACAGTACCTGGATCAGTGCAATCTATTTTCTCATCATTCCCTTTACAGCCAAGCATCGCCATAGTACCTCTCGATCGACAGAATAGAATGCTACATTTAGGTCAAGAAATATAACGATTGCCGGACACCGATGGTAAGTATGCCTATGTTCCGGAATCCGTCGAAGTGGAGAGATATGATGAATGCACCCTGTTCCTGGTCTAAAGCCTGCCTGTTTCTGTCCAGTTCGTTCCTCCCTCCTTGGAGCCGCTTAGTCTACGCATGATTATTGAGCATGGAACTTTAGATACCATATTAGTTAGGCTAATCTCTCTGTGGTTATCAGAGAAAGACTTGTCTCCCTTCTTGTATTCTGGGACAATCAATGACTTACACTTATTCGATGGGACTTCCTCTGATTTACAGACGCTACGTAGTACCTTAGTTAACGCAGACAGTAAACTGTCTCCACCGTCCTTAAACACCTCTGGAGTCATTCCATTGTGTCTCGCAGCTTTGCGTCGTTTCAGTCAAGTGACAGCCTTAGTAACCCCAGTTAGAGACGGAGGACCTGTATATACATACTATTTGGGGAGGTGTTGGATGTTCGGTAAGCTCAGCGTGACTGTACGCCAGTTAACCTGCTCCTCAAAGTGTTCTCTACAACGTTCTAGTCGTCTATCTTAGGAGCTAACTATGGTGACATTTTCCTGAGAGATTGTTTCACTTATCGTTTGCCTTTCACCACCTGTTTCCCTGATAACATTATTTGGTTGGAAAGAGTGACCGAGAATTAGAGAGAGAGAGTAGGGAGATTAATACTTGATGACTTGAAATTTACTATCGTCTGTGTTTCAAGGAGGTGACGGGTGACAAATAGCTTTGATAATCACATGGAAATAGAAGTAGCTTTTGCTGTATAAGAAGTAAACTCGGAATTATGAAACGAATTGTTGGTGTTTGCGAATTCATTTCAGAGAAGTCGTTTTGCTTGCGTTCCTTCTATTCGCATTCGTGTCGAAAATTCGATCACGGCGAGTTGGTGTCTTTGTCATGCTTCCAATTGTAGTATGTGCGATATTTTAAGCCATACAAGAAATTTTGAGGATTTAGGCTAACTTGTTTTTGACTGAATGGATGTCATTTATGGTGGAATTTGAAAGCGTCTACACCCACGAATACCTCGTCAAAGGGATCATCTCTGTGATTCACATCACACATCATTTTCATTGTTTCACTTATTGGCGATGTAACAATGACTGCGTGGTTTTACTACTTGCGCATGAGAAAGGATCCGAAAGCTGAGACAAGTTGTCTCTTAGAAACTCGTAAATGTAGAAATGTAAATCCAGCTCTTGCACGAACAGAAAGTGTATTCTGGTGGCACAGCTTCAAGGAATCAATCAAATGTAGGTCACGAGAAGTTGATTCTACACGACGCACAATAAGAATTTTGACGATCTCCTTCATTCAGACAATTCAGTAAATAAACATATAAAATAAACTTACTGTATACCAGGAAGCATTTTGAAGGAATCACCAAACTGTGGTCTCGATAAGTTGATTCAACATGACGCAGGATAAGACAACCGACAGTCTTCTTCATTCACACAGTTGAATGAATAGACATCTAAAACAGATTGGTGAGAAATCAGATGAAGCGGTTTTTGAACTGAAGTGATATTTACATGTTAACGGACGCGTTTTGGACATCTCTATTCACTCGCCCGTTGATGTTTTCAGTCCAACAGTAGGACAGAGAATACCGGCTCCGGAATTCAGATTATGATTCTATTTCACAAGAAAGAACTTCATTAGAATTCATCGTCATGATCTTTAACGACGGATGATGAGGTCATAATATTTTCAACTGATTTAGGCTAAGTCATTCTAGTTTTCATGCAGTGCTAACTGCAGTCAAATCATAAAATGAATAATCACACAACCGACTTGTCATTCTGAAACTGGAATCATCTTTACGGTGTGAACCGAATTCTCTCCACTATTTTGACAACACACAGACATCTGCTCATGTATGATCTGGAAGGCAACACCGAATGTGTCAATAATTCTTTATTGATTCAGGTGTCTATATTTCATCATATGAAAACAGTCTTATCACATTGGCTAGATTATTATAATTAATTTAATACGGTGAAATATGAATTGCTGTACACTTGAGATGACCATTCCTGTCAATAATCTTTCTCTTTCTCTACATTGTAGTTATTGCTCATTTGTGTCAATAATTATGACTTGACCGCTTGGGCGATGGATTTTATTGCTGTAGATTTTACCATGGCGTTCATCATCTGGCTTTGTACGATCAACTTGTTCGGCCTACTCGAAAGTATTTTAGCATTGTTTTTCACAGAAACAACATACACGGATAATTTGTAAAATGCTTCTTCCAGTTAATCTTTATTGATAGACAGTTGAATATGACGATGTCACTCTGTAGTCATCTTCAGTTTTATTCTCATTTTTGTGGTTTCTTGTTCCCATTGATGACGATATGTTAATCATTGTTTCTGTTTCTCATATGAAGTATGCCATCACTTGCACAGACATTCACACTGATATTCGTGTTCTGTAATAAGAACACAAACCGTCTTCTTTCAAAATAACTAATTTCATTAACTACTGAACTAAAACATTCATTTTTGATATGCGTTTATCGAGTAAAGTACACTGGATATGATCAAAGTGAGAATGAAAATCATCACATGAGTACTCCTTCTTATGTGTGCAACAAACAAGTTATATATTACTGAAATTTTTCTTTAGCTCTTAGCTGAGAATTCTCGTGCGTTCGAGAATATTCACAACGGCGCAATTTTGCATATTGAGGAATCATAGTCCATTCTGATTCTCAAATTGATTCCACTCCACACGAAATAACTTTTGTCGCAATTATCGTATTGTGTATGGATTTTTCATGCGATTCTTTGTATGTATGTAATAATACAGCATGGAATTCTTAGTATTTCTCACAATATTGTATCTGATTTGCTCAAATTATTGATAAAATTAAAAATTAAAACAAAATGAAACTGAAGAATTTGTCCACATTTACGAAATGAGGTCAAAAATATTCGATGTACGAAATGAGAATACTAAATATTTTCTATAGTTTGGTTTGTAAGGATTAGTTGTGTTTTACGAGTTGATCACGGACTGATATCAGTTAGAGAACCACCCGCCCTACTGATAGTCTTCAGAATTCTACGAAGTATGACACAGTCTAGTTTAAGCAATCCAAGCAGGAATAAGAGTGAGCAGTAAAGAAGAATAGGTAAGATGCACGAATTGACAAACTTTAACAGGAAAGGTTAGGTTATGCCTGAGTACCTTAACTTCTCAATGTTAAAAGTCAGACGAAATATTCTTTTAGAAATCGGTAAGACATGGGAAGACCAGGATTGGTTGGAAGAAAGAATTATTCCAAGAAACTTTACTTCAGACTTGATTTCTATATCACTGTCATCAATTTCGCAACGGTCTTAGAAAATTAAAGCTTCATTGAACTTTCTTTTGCATCGGAAACTGAAATTAACAGTATGACATTTGGAAGGATTTAGTTTAAGTTCGACCATTACACAAAGACCATTTGCTTACTCTTGAAAGAAAACTGTTCATCTTAGTACAGTCTGGCTGGGAGTCAACAGACATGGAAATAGTTAGATCGTCGCAATACTTAACAAAGTTTACTCCGTCATCAAAGTCAGGCAAGTCATGCAATGAGAAAGAAAACAAAAAAGGAGAAAGTACAACGCGTTGAAAGACACATGCGTCAGTAAGCGATGAAGTGGACGACTTTCCTTGACATACAGTGTACTGCTTCCTTCCTGAGAAATAAGCTACAAGAAAAGTTCAGCGACTGGAGACATTTGAGAACGTCATTTGTATTGAAACCAGGGAAGCAGGTTTCATCAGCACTTGTAACACTAGAAGTTGTTGCATTTGTGGGAGAATGCATGAAAGACTTGTTTAGTGTGCACACATTAAAGGAATGTGGAATACTATTCATCTGCTTACCACCAGTAATTTCTCTGAAACATGTCCATATATAAGAGGCATTTTTACAGGATATAAACTTCTCGTTATAAATTGAATTCAATCGGTGCATTTCAGACTTTATTAGGTTGTTCATTCTTCTCACACCAATGATATCCTTAATTTGGTATAACATTTAGTTTTGCCTGCGAAGCTTTTTAAGTTGAGGAGAGGAGAAACAGTCAAATCTGATGAGCTTTTCTCTGGGACAACAGGTGACGAGACAAAATTTGACATAATATGTGTTTTTGGAGATAGTGTCATCAAGAGAGTTTTCGTTAAACAAGTGCCACCTTGTGTCTTTGAGAATGCTCTTATGATTCTGAACATTCTCCTTAGAGTAGCATGCATGTACAATTTACTACAAGAGGTGTAAAAAAGTTCTCTTTTGTAACTTTCTATAAATTTTGGGCACGATGATCGGAGTTTAACAGTTTGTGATATCCTCAAGGGACGAATTTCAGCATCTTCGAATACAACATTCTTCGCAGCAACACTATGAGTAGTGCTCTACAGTTGTCCATTGAACTGCAGAAGCCGAGAGCACACGATCTCTCATCTGGTCACTTCTGTGTGCACATATCAGTTCACATGTTGCTGTGGAGCCAATCCGGTATATTGGTCATTCGACGTGTACCACGTTCAATAGAGTTCATGAGCACTATTTCACAGAATGACTACAAGAAGGTCATTGTTGCTGTATAAGGGGTGCAATCATCGAACATCTCGTCAACAGTGATCATTTCATTTCACCAAACGTTTCCTGCTTCAAAGTGATCTACAATGTGAAGAACAACCTACCACAGGAAATACGCTTTCGTCTCGTTTGTATTGCTGAAGCCATAGCTATTCAATCAGTTGGAGAAGCCAGAGCTATGCATTTAAAAGAAAATCACCCAACCACTTCTACTATCATGGTAACGAACGTGTCAACATCTACTGATTTCATGTTTGTGTGCTTGTGGGTTCTTTTCTGTAACTCCGTATTACATTTGTGATTCATAGAAAGAACTCTTACATAATTTCATATTTTCCTTTGTTTCTATGTGCATCCTAATCACTACTCACTCAGTAAACTATTCATCTCATTACGTGGATGTATTATCCTTATTCAACTTCTTTTATGCATTGATTAACGTTGATAACTATGTATTTTGACAACACATCACCAACACTCTCTCACTGATCTTCGGCGCCCTACCAATATCCTCACTGCAATTTTGATCACTTATCAAATTTTTGAAATGTCTTGACAGCAATTACACTGACTTATTTTTTACTTATTGGACAAGCTTTAGGTACACACACACACACGGACACACAAATAACGATAAATAATTGCGATTGTAGAGCTAAGTGAATGAATTCGCCGCCGAGAAGAGACTCTTTGCATGAACTACATGTTTTATTTTCAAAATAATGAAATCAGATCATGTAATCTGCTTTACAATGTAAGTGACATGCTGGTAATAATGATCACTCTATTCAAAACAACAATTTTTCATTGGTTGTAGTAATTCACCATGAGCTGATTTCGGCTAGAGAACCTGAGAAAGCCAGCTGACAGTACTAGACAGCCAGCTGTTTCGTCAGCCTAGTTTGGGACTCTTATCAGTTCACACCCACACAGACTAATATTAAGGACAATTAGTTATCTGCGAGTTCTGCCAGCAGAATTCATCCTCCCAGTTTAGTTCAGTGGGTATCTCATTTATCTGGCATTATTAAATAGCATGATTAGTATGGTGAGAACAACCGAAGTTATCCTAGAATTTCTCAAGCGTCCAAATGCCTCAGATAAACTGACAATAATTAATTCATTTCAAACAGATAATGGGGGTAAATTCATTACCTGCATTATCGAGTGATCCCAACAGAAATAAGAAGACATCTACGAATGAAATTCACCTTCCCACAAGCAAAAAACGCTACAATCTACTCAGAGATTTCTCCTCGGTGATTCCCCTCTCGAGAGTTGCAGAACTTCAATCGTTTACGTCGGCTGGAATAGTTAAAATCATTGTTTTATTTAAGAGAGTAACATAGGGAGAATTAAGAGGTTAACAGTTCTTGAATAGAAACTCATGTTCATAGTTCAACTTTCACCATACCGGCGAAATTCAGTACCCATTAGAAAATTATAAACTAATTAAATCTCCTATTGTCACTCCGTTCAACTGATTATTGATTGTAAGAATTCCAAATTATTAATTTGAATGATTCTGACTAGCAGTGAAATTCATTCACTACTCACTTCTGTATATCACAGTACTTCATGGTTGGTCAGCATCTATCCACCTGAACACCCGCAGGTTAGAAATCAGTCGCCAGTCGGCGCACACAATCTCATTACATGCTCTGCAGATGGATGCACCCAAGGGATACATAGAGTCAGCTCTATCCAAATTCCAACAACCAACCTATGGCTAGTCAGAAAGAAATGAGTGAGGGTCAGAATACTGCTGTGTAGTGAGAAAGGGATAAATTCGGTGGGTGATTTAGACGGAGAAATTATGTTACTTCGAAGCTACCACTAAGGAAGAGGCTGATAATTCCTTGGTCATCTGTCATTCATCAACTTTCTATCTGCGTTCAACTTTATACTCCTCTCTACTACAAAGAAGCATATGTCAATATTTCACTAAACGTTTCAACATATAAATTTTTATCAGCATAGTTATTGATTTCTGTTGGAATTCATCTCACTCACAGTGTATGCATATTCAATATGGTGTAGGGTAATCATCTTCTCATGGTTAAACTGCATTAACTCTGCATCTCCTTGAAATATCCCACTCTCTGTTGAACATTATTCATTACAATCTCTGTATCCTTGCAGTGTACATTCGCGTGTAGATCACCGTAGGTACAGATGCACTGTACCCCACCCCTACTCACTTGCAGTGATAGGGCATATAACGAAGTACAAACTACATCTCTCACACACCGAGGTCACAAGATTCTACTCACCATATTTGCGTGTATTACAGTAGCGTATTTAACACACATCCTGTCCGGTGGATTTTGCTTAAACCTAACTCAGACGACTACCTTAAGTAATGACAGGTTCAGTCAGAAATTCTCACTCAGGATTTCATGGATGAATTGTACATCACTGAAATGTGCTTTAATGTTGCAATTTGAAGCAGTCTTGGTGGCTTGTAAGGAGAAGTATGGTGAGAGATTTGATACGGTGGGAGAACACAAGCTTAGCCTTCTTTCTTTACGGCAAGTTCATACTCTGCCAGGTATTCAAAAGGTTAGATAAGCGATAATGAATGATGCAAGTAATGAGGAAGAGAAAATCGATGAGGAAGTCATTCGTGAGTGATGATTGTATTTATTTATCATATATGTCTTAGTAAGCGAGTACTTTTTATTAGCCATTATGACTTATTCTACAAAGACGTACATGAACTGTGCATCTGGCAATCAGTGGAATGTTCATCAATTGTTCAAATAATTTGAGTGACGAATATCAGTTACTTTGTTGCTGCTATATTTTGACTGAACTAGAATACACGTATATCTTAGTACTTCTTCGCGTTTATATTTGTGTCCTAACGTTGTGATTACTCGACATCCACAACGTAATTCAAAAGGCACTTGCGAAGGAATACGACAGTGTATTATTGCAGCAATCAAAATTCAAAAATCGAGCGAGTACAAAAAGTATCAATTGTTAACATGCATGATTTAGAGTAATAAACAAAGCAAAGTACAATTACATAGTGAAAGTATACTGCGATGATGAGTAATAAAACGGGTCACTACAATAGCCCCTCCGTAGAATGCAGGTAAATGAAGTTTACCTGTATTCGGAATGATATTGTAAATTACAAGGACAAAAAAAATATGAAAACCGAATTGAGGCTTTTAAGTTTTCTTAGGTTCGATTATAACTGTATATATTCGAAAATGTTAACAACTTTGAAACGAACCGAAATATTTAGAAAGTTGTGCAAAATGTAACAATAAAAGCAGAAAAATTATTATTAGAATAATAATGAGGTTGTAATTGTAAAGAGTTACAGAATAGATTTATATCTTAACATACCGTTAATAGTATAGTAATAAGGAAGTATGGAAATTACTTGGGTAAACGTTCAGTTACCTCTATTTCCATGAAAGCTGGTTGTACAAGTGGAATTGTACAAGAAGAGATGGCTGTGCCAGAGAAGAGTGCAGCAGTAGCTGCTGCTGCTGATACGGTTGAAAGTGAACGTCCATCAGTATGTTGTTGTTGTTGCTGGGGTGTTGTTACTCGGCGTTGAGGAGTAACTTGAATTGATGTTTGCTGAGGTTGGAGAGGAGAAGTTGGTTGATTGATAGCGATTCCAACAGAAGCAGTGGGCATAAACTGTGGTAAACCAGTGGTTTGAATCAGCTGACCGTTAGGACCAACAGTCATGACTTTCAATGGAGCTCCTGGTGCCAGAGTGATAAACTGGGGAGTAGCATAGGAGCATGCAGCTACAGTACAAGGTTGACCACTGACAGAGACGTCAGTTGCCATCATTGTTGGTTGTTGCTGATGTTGTTGGATATAAGCTTGCTGTTGAGCTGGTTGTAACTGATGAGCTTGTGCTTGAATCTGTTGTTGTTGAGGTGATTGGATAAACTGTTGTAATTGAACAGCTGTAGGACCGGCTTGAGTAAATGGAGTTGCAGACCATTGTAAGAGTGTTTGCACACCTGTAGACAATGCTGAAGCTTGAGGACAGAGAACTGGAATTGAGGTGTTGCATAACAGCCAGCTGCTTGAGTATCAGGGTGAACTGGGATAGCAGTCGCTGTGCCGCCAGGTCCGGAGGTACTTTTAGCAGAAATATCAGTAATTATACATCCAAATGTTATGAAGTTATAAAAGTTAATGCGATGGCAAAGATGATTTATTCCACTGTGTATACTTCGAAATGATGTAGTCCATCAATCAGCTCTGTCGGGCTCGCCAATTTGTTGCTGCTATATTTTGACTGAACTAGAATACACGTATATCTTAGTACTTCTTCGCGTTTATATTTGTGTCCTAACGTTGTGATTACTCGACATCCACAACGTAATTCAAAAGGCACTTGCGAAGGAATACGACAGTGTATTATTGCAGCAATCAAAATTCAAAAATCGAGCGAGTACAAAAAGTATCAATTGTTAACATGCATGATTTAGAGTAATAAACAAAGCAAAGTACAATTACATAGTGAAAGTATACTGCGATGATGAGTAATAAAACGGGTCACTACAACTTACAAAACGAGTGAAACAGTGAAAAGACAAGAGCGTACATGTTGAGACCCGAAAGATGATGAACTATGCTTGCGAAGGTTGAAACCAGAGGAAACTCTGATGGAGGACCGTAGCGATTCTGACGTGCAAATCGATCGTATAACGTGAGTATAGGGGCGAAAGACTAATCAATCCATCTAGTAGCTGGTTCCCTCCAAAGTTTTCCTCAGGATAGCTGGCATTCTGAGATATAAACAGTTTTATCCGGTAAAGTGAATGATTAGAGGCATTGGGGAGAAAACATCCTCAACCTATTCTCAAACTTTAAATGGGTGAGAAGCTTAACTCGCGGAAATGGAGTTTTGCATTGAATGTGAGTGCCAAGTGGGCCATTTCTGGTAAGCGGAACTGGCGCTGTGCGGTTAAGGTGCCTAACGCGACGCTCATGGGATACCACAAAAGGTGTTGGTTGGTCCAGACAGCAGGACGGTGGCCATGGAGGTCGGAAACCGCTAAGGAGTGCGTAACAACTCACCTGCCGAATCAACCAGCCCTGAAAATAGATGGCGCTCGAGCGTTGGACCTATACCGTACCGTTGCTGCAAGCTGGGCCTAAGCAGGGTGAGGGCAAACTGACTTGGTCCAGGCATGGAGTGGCGGCGACGAGTAGGAGGGTCGCTGTGGCTAGTGGGAAGCCTCAGGCGTAAGCCTAGGTGGAGCAACCTCAGGCTCAGATCTTGGTGTTAGTAGCAAATATTCAAGTGAGAACCTTGAAGGCCGAAGTGGAGAAGGGTTCCGTGGTAACAGCAGTTGGCCATGGGTCAGGCGGTCCTAAGTGATCCGGTTAATCGGAACAGAGACGGGGTGCCTGACATTGTCCGCTTGCAGGCTTTGTTAGTATTGCTGCTAAATTACTGTTGCAACGCAGCCTCCTGTAGCGAAAACGAATCGGGTTAATATTCCCGACCCTGTCCACGGAGATTGGTGCATGTTGGACCTTTTATTTAGTGTGTGCCCAGCGCGGTAACGCAACCGAACTCAGAGACGTCGGCGGGAGTTCTGAGAAGAGTTCTCTTTTCTTTGTTAGAAGTGCATCCACACCCTGGAATCGGCTTGTCCGGAGATAGGGGGCTAGCCTCCGTTAAGCACCACCCTTCTTGTGGTGTCCGGAACGCTCCTGTCGGCCTTTGAAAATCCGAGCCAGACAGTATGATTTTCGTGGCAGGCCGTACCCATATCCGCAGCAGGTCTCCAAGTTGAACAGCCTCTGTCAATTGAATAATGTAGGTAAGGGATGTCGGCAAATTGGATCCGTAACTTCGAGAGAAGGATTGGCTCTGGGGGCAGAGTCAGACAGGCCGAGATCAGATACGTGTCGGTCCGGTTGGAGGCTGGTTTCTTTGCTGCTTTGATGCACACTGCTGTGGAGTTACTGGACTCTGACCGCGATCGATCGTGGGCGGTTTCAGCTGTTAGTGTTGTATGGCTAACAACGCGCGTGGACTTGCTCTGCGTTGCGTCAAGCAGCTGTGCTTCCATTGTTTTGTGCGCGACGGCTAACTCAGAACTGGTACGGACCAGGGGAATCCGACTCTCTGATTAAAACAAAGCATTGGGATGTCCGCTGACCGGTTATGACGCAGTATGATTTCTGCCCAGTGCTCTGAATGTCAAAGTGACGAAATTCAACCAAGCACGGGTAAACGGCGGGAGCGCTACATTCCGCTCTTAAATTACCAACTCTTGTTCTGTGGATTTTTACATACAGAAACACATAAAAACTGTTCCATTTTCATATTTTACGCATATCAAAACCCTATACACAGACTTTACTGCTGGATTTGTCATATTCACTGACTTACCCAGCGCGCGCTCCTTGAATACGACGTGCTTTTTCCTCTCTAACCGGAAAATACCTATTTTGTGAATTATCCGCTTGGGAAACCTGATCTACCTAGCCTGTGAATTAAATTCAACCATTACTTACGTATTGAATCTCTGTGTGGTAAGTCCAGCTGTCTCGAACTACAGCCAAAGCTTCAGGTGCTATTTTTATAGCAGCATCTTCCTCACTCGTTCAGATAAACAAGACTTGTCGGTCTACCACGTGATTGCTGTGAAGCCAATCATCCAGAAAGTACTAGGTAAAGTCGAAAACCTTTTCTTTTCCTTGTCTTGTACTTTTTCAGTCTTATTCTTGTTCTTGTGGGTAGATACTGTTGTACTCTTATTCTTATACAGCATAAGTTTTAGCGATAGTTAATATGGCTGTAGAAAGTAACCTTAGAAATGGCACCAAAACACCTTACTCTGTAGCCACAAGGGCTTCAGCCAGAGAAGGCAAAAACGCAGGGACACCAACCCCAAGTCGCATACCCATCCTAAAGACTCGTGTAGGACTCGTCTGTCCTGATACTATGCCTGCATTGCCACAGTCTAGTACTGAAACGGCACAGGCAATACTAGGGGGACAGGATACTACACCTGCACCAACTGAAAGCCAATGTGTGAAGTATAACAAACCTAAAAGGAAATGCTCAAGACGTCATTAGACCTCGAAGGCGTCACCAAGTAAGGTAGACGAATGCCAGGCGTGCAATATCATTGTTTCTAAAGCTGACTCAGCGTTCGAATGCAATTTTTGCAAACGGTGGGTGCACTGCCGTTGCGACAAACAGGTACTGAAATCATACTACGAGTTTATGAGAAATAACCCATGCCCGTGGTTTTGGTACATTTGTCCACTCTGTCGCCCTGGCATAGTCACACGGAGCGTGTCTGCGGATAGCAGAAACAACACGCCGCCCTTGTGTCCCAACACGGCCTTATGTAGCTCCCCACCTGCAAACATCACATTGCCAAAACTTGGCATAGACAGTAAGAAGGACCCTCCAGTCCTACTGACTGAAAATGCCAATTTTCACAAGGTGAAGATTCAAAAGGTTGGACCCAAAAAATCAAGGAAAGATAGAATTAGAGAAGCGCCACTTGCATCCACGAGCAAGCTCGGCAACACAATAAAGGCTGGCCAGAACCCGACGAAGCCTAAAGTTGCTGATGCTGCAAAGGAATACGAGAAGCCAAAGGCCAAACCTAAGTCTGAGGTTAATCGGTCTAATTCTCTTATATTCTTTAACGTACCTGTGAGCAAGGACAGCTTGCTTGAACAGCGGGCCCTGTTTGATCAGGAACAGTGGTCCAACCTGTGCAATAAAGTAGGTCTGAATATTAGTTCAGTGAAATTGTGCAGGCTGTACAGGGGTATCCACACACCTCAAGGTAAGCCACCCCCATTAGGGGTTACACTGGACTCTGCCGAAGAGGCCGAGTAGGTACTATTGATGGCTCAGGTACCAGCCATCGACAGAAGCTCTAACATAAGGGTGAGACAAGACAGACCACGGGCTGTTTGACAAATGACGAGGGAGTCACCGGAACTTTTGCCTTCTACCTCTATGGTGGTACACGGTGTTCCGGAGCTGGAAACGGGTACTGCCTGTGAAAAACACATGCATGATGTTCAGCAGTGGAGATGGCTGTCGTCTCAGATGGCCCTTGGCGCTTCTGGAACCATCTCCGTTTACCGACTACCTCGCCCCGCTCATCTCACACTGATTAGCTCCCCAAAGCTGCTAAGTGTCACATTCAACTCCCCAGAGCAGTCGGCCATAGCACTTCAACGGTGGTATGAGATCAAGGGGAAATTGGGAGGACACATCCGATGCTGCGAAAGCAGACCTCGAACCCTAAGGAGGCAGCAAACGGAGGCCTTAATACGTCCTCAAGCTTCAGTGACACTAGAGCGATGCAGTTCTGAGAATAACAGTCTGTGCCACCCAAGTGTCCTGCCTAAATCCAAGGGAAAAAACCACAACGGGCCGGTTCCATCGGAACTAGTCCCAACATTAAGTCCCCTACCAGCAGGCAGCTTCACGTCAACTGCCCCGTAACACGCTGAGGTTGTAAGACTCACTGTCAGCTGCCTATATAGCAATGTGAGGGGGCTGAGAAGAAAAATAGGTGAACTCCGAAATCTCCAAGCACACCTACAACTGAAAATGATCATTCTCACGGAAACATGGCTAACCCCCACTATCGCCGATAATGAAATCAGTGTAGGTGATATGGTTTTAGTCAGGAGAGACAGGGATAATAAGGAAGGAGGGGGAGTTGCCATATACTTTGATAGACAACTTAAATGTGTGCGCGCAACGGACCCACCACTTATTGAACTCCCAGACTCCATATGGTGTCATTTCACCGTAGGCCACACCAAGCATTTACTTGGTGGCATCTACCGATCTCCCACATGTGGGGCAGAGCACAATCAGCTACTGCTCACCACTATCACAGGGATACGAGACTTGGGCTATGACCAAATCACCATTGCTGGAGATTTCAATGCCCCATCACTGAACCTTGGCTCGGGGTATGCTAAGGGAAAATTCGGCCGAAATCTACTGCAAGCTATTCGGAACACGGGACTGACTGAGAACGTTGGAGACGACACTAGGTGGGGCCCTAGTGGAAAGTCATCAAAACTAGACTACATTCTGACTAGTGACCAACTTCTTGTCGAAAAGGTCCAGATCATGACTCCTCTAGGAAGTAGTGACCATGCAGTCATAGGTTTCGACCTCGTTCTCCGTGAGCATTTGCAGTGGGACGCTACGCAACCATGTCTGTGTTACAGCAAGGCTGACTATGCTGAAATGCGGAGGCTCTTGTCCGACGCAGACTGGCCCTTAGCATGGGATGAGCTGTCTGTGGATGAACACTGGGAAGCGGTAAAAAAGATTATTCATACAGTAATCTCGAATACCGTCCCCTTAGTCACAACACAGTCCAAAAGAAAGTCATCATGTTTAAAGAGAGGTACGCAGCGTATTCTGCAAGCAAAGCGGAAGGCTTGGTTTGCGTGGCGCGTATCTAAAAGCCAGATCGACCATGATGCATACCTGGAACTCAGGAACCGGTGCAATGCAAGAGTCAGGAGGGACAGGAGGTCATTCCAGGCTAACTTTGCTAAAAAACTCCTGGCAAACCCCAAGAATTTGTACCGATTCATGTCGGAAAGGAAACCAACCAACCAGGGGGCGTGCGCCTTAGTAGGCCAAAACGGTCAATATCTCACTAGTCTGGAGATGGCTGAAACATTTAGTTTAGCCTTCGCCAAACAGCTAAACAGCAATGTGCGTATTACCGTTACGGACCAAAATGGTGGCATGACTATTTCACAGGAGGAAGACCAAATAGCCACCCCCCCAAATAAACCCTGTAATAGTACTGAGAAAGCTGCAGCGACTCATACCTGGGAAGTCCCCAGGTTGTGATGACATCAGGCCATCTGTTCTGAAACAGTGCGCCGAAGCTCTCTGTAGGCCTTTTGCGACTTGTTCCAACACTCCATGGAATCAGGGAAACTGCCAAAGCAATGGAAAAGAAGCATCCTTTCTCCGATCTTCAAGGGTGGGGATAGGCAAAATCCCACAAGTTATAGACCAGTAGCTCTACTCCCAGTGGTATCGAAAGTACTGGAAAGTATTATTGATGATCACATCAGGGAATATCTGGATAGGTCTAAAATACTCCATGAAGCCCAACAGGGTTTCAGGAAAGGAAGATCCTGCGTCACTAACTTATTATCAGCTTGGGACGACTGGACATCATGCTGGGATATGAATGTTCCAGTTCATCTGATCTTTCTGGACTTTGAGAAGGCATTTGACACTGTTCACCATGACCTTCTCCTACACAAAATAAGCCAAGTAGGGTTAGGTAAACCACTTCTGTCATGGTTGAAGGACTACCTAACTGAAAGGCAATTTTGCACCAAGGTCAATCGAGTTCGATCATCATGGCACAGCTCGTCATCAGGAGTGTCGCAGGGTTCTATCCTGGGACCACTGATGTTCTTGATTTTTATCAATGATTTACCATGCCGTCTAAGCTGCCCGACTCTTCTATACGCTGATGACGTGAAGATATGGAGGGCGATAAAGTGTCCGGAGGACTCAGATAGACTGCAGGCAGATCTAAGGCTTCTGGAAGACTGGGCGGTAGCCAGTGGCATGACTTTCAACCTGAAAAAGTGCAAAGTAGTGAAGTTGGGCACCTGTAGACTGCAGAATGCAAGTTACACCCTGTGCAATGAAAGCTTGTCCTGCTCAACGTCGGAACGTGACTTAGGTCTAGTTCTAACGGAGAAAATGGACACAAGCGTAAATTACACGGGGGATGTAGCGAGGGCATATGCGGTCATACACTTTAGATGCACTCACTCCTGAGCTCTTTCTAAGGTTGTATAAAACATACGTCAGACCGCATCTTGAAGTGCATAATATCATTGCACCCCCACTGCTTAAAAGAGACGCCAACCTTTTGGAAAGAGTCCAACGACGGGCAACAAAAGGAGTGGTTGGTCTCCGAAATAAATCATATGATGAAAGGCTGAAGAAATTAGGCCTATTCACACTTAGTTACCATCGTCTTAGGGGGGATTTAATTACTGCCTACAAAATAACAAATGATCAGAATCACCCAAACAAAGGTGTTCTGCCATTGAGTAGGTATAGGCTCCCTCGTGGAAATCCTAGAAGGATAGCTCATCAGAGGGCAAGGACCCGGGTGCGCTCCCACTTCTTTTCCCTGCGGGTTTGCCGTCCCTGGAATTCCTTACCGGCAGATGTAGCTATGGCACCATCTGTGGACGCCTTTAAGCGAAGGCTGGACAACCACGCAGTGACACAACGACTTCATCCAAATGGCCTATCCCCTTAAAATCGCATACACTATTCAAAGGTAGACAGTTAAACTGGTCGTTTTACTTCTTCACATTCTTTTCAGTCTTACTCTCCTGACACCTTTAACTACACCCATTATTATTATTATTATTACTGGTATATATATATATATATACCGGTTGACTGACTGTTGTTACGTTTTCTTATTCTTTTTATGTCTGTTAGTCTGAATACCTTTACTAATTATATCTATTATTATTATTATTATGTCTTTTCTATTGACGACTATACCGAAGGACCAACTGGTGAAAGGATCAACTCCATCCATAGTAGTAACAGTCTTAACACACTTCATACTACAAACCACATATAATTAATCCCTGCACTACTCCTTTTGGAGTCAACCAAAGCTACGGCAGTCGAGTGGCGGGACGAGCCACACAGACGTTTACCGAAGATCAGGAACCTCTACCTCACAATCAAGAGGCGAGCACAAAGAAATCAAATTGGTTTATACTAGCTCGTAAAAACGATATTGGATATTGGATGCAGGTTGTGGACCTATAATTTATCGGATATTACAGGTGCAATTTGGTGAGTCCCTGCATTTTTCCGACGTGTTGCGTTATATTTCACCTAGTTAATATTATTCCAGTGGTATTCTTCCACTTAACTATTATTTTTCACAAATTCTATAACTCACCCCAATTGGCGTCTTTGTGTTTTGCTGTTATCTCTAATTTAGGGACTATTTCGTAACAATAGTTCTTGTATTTGTTTTTAATAACTTACTTTCATCAAATTAGCGTAGTATATATAAAAAACCGGGTCTTTTTATGCTGATTTATCACTATTCTAAAGTTACCCCTAACCCCCTCTAGACCCTGTCCTCCCAAATTTACATTTTCATCTGTTACGTCTGAACTATTAAATCTCTCATTACCATTTTTTACTCAGTGTTGCTACCCACTAAAAGCGTTCTTTTGAGATACATTTCGCCAATTAATTTGTCGATTTTCTCCTGTTAATTCCTAGTAACCTACTGAAAACATAACATTTTACAGTTTTTTCTTATTTACTCGTTCCTGTTCCATTTCTACTGCTTGCAACTGTTACCATTAGTTGCAGCTCGATAAGCTGAATATTTCGATACCTAATTTATCTATATTATGTGTATATTTCCTTATTCCACTAAATTGTTTCCACTAATTTTCGTCATTTTCGTCAAAAAGTACCTTGGACTCACCTACCGATTTTTCAATATACTAATTTTTACACCTCCACTTCATATTATTCATCTCCCCTGACCTATCTAGTCAGACGAGAGCTACTTTCCCGATCTTTTACCAAGGTGTACATTTTTACCGTAAATTACACAATTTCCGTAATTTTTGGCCTACCCCTGAATTTGTGACCCCATAACTTATTCCCCTCTTGACCTCTGAACCGTTACTCAGCCCTTTTATACTCTGTTTAGTATCCTCTTACAATATCTGGAAAACCTGGGTCGGCGCCTTGTTACCTGCTTGATTGAGAGACCCTCCAATTTGCGATTTTCGTTATTTTTCACCTGTTAATTTATGCTTTCTCTCGACTTTGTCATTATATAACTCTGCTCTTATACAGCCTTTGTGCAGTCTTTTAGCCTCTCTCAAACCTGCTCAATCTACTCTTTAAGAGCACTGAAAATCCGGAGCGTACACTGGTAACCTATTCGACTGAACAATCGTCCTTTCCACAATTTTCGCGAATTTTTCATCCAAATTTCTTGCAAGTTTCCAACTTTGAGTTGCATTTTCTGCTCGTTCTTCCAGACTCATCCATAGTTCCCCCCATTCCTCTCATAGTGCTCACAGTGCTCTATAGAAAGCAGTAAGCAGCTTACCCCCAACTAATTTCTACCTCCCAATAATTGCCCCTAAATTCCCATTCCAAACCAATGTTTCTCCGAGAACCTGTAACTCTTACTCATTTTCTAGTGTTGCAAATTAGCAGCTTTTCTTGCATTGACCGAAAACTTGCTAAAGACGCCTGCCATAGACCCTATTGAAATTTTATTGATCTGAATCCATTGGACTAATCAGGCCTTTTGATTGGTCCAGCAGCCCTCACTCTTACAGTAATTTTTAAGCCTTTTCCTTATTTCACCACCTTCCTGCCCCATCCTTCCTATCCACTTTCTCACCATTCCTCTCTCCGTCGACAGTACTCTTCCTCCTCGATCCAATCCATTGATCACCCACATTCCCTCATTGCTCCATCCCCTGCCGTTTCCTGAGCCCCTGAACTTCGCTTTTTGCCCATTTTCCGCTCTGCTTGCTGCTAAGGCGGCTCCTGCTCTTGACATAAATATTTTCCTGTACATATTCCACCCCATCTTTCTACTATACACTGGGCTTTTTTGACCCAGTTTCCCTCATCACATAGCAACTCCTCTTTCGCCGCCACCCCTCTTCCTATTTCTGCTTTGCTTCTGGCTTTCCTGTACAAATTACACATCTTTCTAGTTATAAATAATATTAATTTATATTTTCATATAAACATAAATTTACATGAAAATGCATGCCATTTTTACAGGCACGATGAAGTATGATATAATGACAAATAGTAGATTGTCTACAAGTTAATAATGTTTGAACAGCTAATTATTTGATATAGATATATATAAATACACTCATTGTCTGACCCATGTGGTATCATTATTGAATTAAACAGCAGTCCTCCAGGTTGCGCAGAAAAATCGACTTCGTTTCGTTTTCAACCCGTAGTTGTAGTAAGATTATCACTTTTTTTTAGAAGTTCAAATTGTTGAATTATATAGTACAAGCAATCGGAACAGATTCTTATAATTGTTAATTTGTAAATCTTCCACGAAGGTTTCCATCGAAGTTGAGCGACAACCACGTGCTTGAACGCTATTTCAGGAAGAGGAGAAAATCCTGCACAGCTACAAAGTGGTATAAAATGCAATCATGAATAATACATTATTGGAAGCATATTTACAAGAAAAATACAAGAATAAGCTATACAGTACTTGATATGATAGTGCACATTTGCAATGTATGATGCTAACCATATTGGTCTTACCGTAGAAAACTATGACGTTTTCTATGAAAATAAAGTTATTCTCAAACATGAGTGCTGTTGTTATGTTTTTTTTTTACCATCAGAGCAACCGAACTTTATGCGAGAGAAGAGTGTGAATGAGAAAAAAGAAAAACAAAAGAGTAAATTTCAGCTTTACTAAAGGCCTAGGAAGTTGAGATAAGGTAGAGTATAATAGTAATTAGGTAGAGGGATTATCGTGAAGTATATAAGTGACATTTTAGAGAGAAGTGGCTAGAAGGATTAGAACCTTTTGAATATGGTGACCTGTAGGATGTCTGGTGAACTTGTGTATGGCCCATGGGATAGCATCTTGACAAGAAACTGAGCAGGCTTGTAGATGTTAGGAGCGAAAGCATTATTTTTTTTTACAAGCTAAAACTGTACAGTCATTATTGTTTTAGTTTGTTTTTTTAAAATTTTTTTTATAAAGTCAATTTTTTTAATTATACTTTCAGTATCCTAACTCATGTTTAATTCTCGAGCTGCCAAAATAATGCATGTTGCTGTCCTACAGATCGGAGCGATTCACATTTGTGACCACTACCAAATCTGCTGATCAGCATGCGCCACCCTCCCTCCTTTTTTGACATTAAGCTCTGAGACCTTTTACAATGACTGCAGTTGTAATATTGGATTGCTTTGACTCCGTCCCAATCATACAGTATGCTGCACATTAACAGCTTTCATGACAAGTGCTTCCCATTAGGTCACATGGCACAATAATACCAGAGGACATTGTTAGCAGTATTATCATCATACTAGTGAACAAGTGGGTTACTACAAAAGACTAAGAAATTAGGTTTCCCTTAAGAGTTATGAAGGATAAAAATAGCTAATATTAGAGCAACTAAGTTATATTCTATTTAGCAGTGATATGAGTAGTGGAACAATTAGTGGTAAAGTTATGTAAAGTGGTCCTGAGTAAGGCAACTGGTTAGCAGAACTTGTTATGCTAAATTTTCACGACCGATTTTATATGGTGTGAGTTACACATTGCAAAGTGACTCATCAATTACGTAATGGAAAAATACTACATAATTTCAACAATATGAATATTTTAGAAAATTACATGAAAATGGGTAACTGTTGACTGAAGATAGTCATTTCAACTCAAAAATAGTACTACTAATATTAATAATATATTTGTAGCAGACGCCTAGGAAATTCTGTTTAAGAAGTATGAAGTATAGAAGTAGCTAGTATTACAGCAACTAAGTTGAAGTCTATTTAGCAGAGTAAAAAGTGTAGTGGAACAATTAGTGATAAAATTATGTATACATAATTTTATAATGATCCTGAAGAAAACAGCCGGTTAACAGAGCTAGTTATGCTAAATTTTTCATGACCGATTTTCATACGGTGCGCATTAGATATTGCAAAGTAACCCTTCAACTTATATAATGTTAAAAATACTGCGAAATATTATAAAGATTATGCGTTTTAGGAAGGTGTATGAGAAAAGGTGGTTATTGGCTGAGTAAAGTCATTCAGACACAAAAAATAGCATTGTATTATTAACTGCAAATACATATGTAAAATATTAAAAGGTGTGGTTGCTAATATAGTTGTTTCTAGAAGTACTTATATTAACATAACTTATTGAAGTCTATACAGAAAAGAAAATCAGTAAATTAGTTAAACGTTCGCTGTGTAAGTAGTAGAGTCGAGTTATAAGTAACTGACTGAGATGAAGACTGGACCGGCTTTTACTTACCATTTTACCAACATTTGTGGTCTTTTAGACAAGCTAGGGTGGACATGTTAATGTGTCTCCCTAGACTCCGTTTGAACCCATTGGGGGTTTTCACAACATCTAATTTCAGATGGTAGTTGGTTCCAAAGAGTGCAATATTTAATGGTGAAAAAGTTTGCCCTAATGGATTTTTTGTAGGTAGCCACCTTGACAAGGTAGTTGTGGTTCCGCAGCTGATATGATTTAATATTTTCCCACGTTATGGATGAGTTACTATAACAGTGTTTTCTTATGACTTTGAAGAGTAGAAATAAGTTGCATTTCACTCTCCTTAACCACAGAGGTTCTAAATTCAGATGCATGCACCTGTCAACATATTCCACTGGTTGGTCAAACCCTATTATGCGTTTCGTTAGGAATCTCTGAACACTTTCGATTTTTGTTCGGTCTGCAGACCTTAGGTTACTATACAGGAGAGCACAATATTCAAGTTTGGGGCGGATACATGTTCTATATATAGCTAATCTTGCTTCTTGGGTGTAGAAGTTACGCAACACAAAGCCAATAAGTCGTCTACAGTCGTATACAACCTTATTTGCATGATCAGAAAAGGTTAGATCTGAGTATGTTATCCCGAGATCTGTGACAGTGTTCAGATTCGAGAGGAGCTATTTCTTTTATTTTTGTAAAAGTCACGGTGAGGGGTCTATGAACGATCCGTGAAACAACTCTGCTCCGCAGTTGTTGTCCCTCTTCGACACGAGACTGTATACTTTACACTCTCCTGTTAATATCAGCTATGCTTCCTCCGTACCCGTCTACCTCCGTGGTCTCTGCTACGGATCATGCTGATACTCCTCGTCTGGATTCCTCCTTTTCCTCTTCTCCTTCTTCTACACCTGTAAATCATGTATCAACCTCTTCGTCTGCTCCCCTCCAATCCAATTCCCCCACCGAAGCTGGCTCTTCCACCTCCTCAACAGCCTCAAAGCGATCTACTGGCTCAAGCAGCTCCAGTTCTATATTAATATATCGCTATAACTGTCCCCACTGCCAACGTGACTTCTCCACTTCAATGGGTCTTACACAACATCTTCGCCACGCTCATCCTATCGAATACAATGAGATCCTGTTAGGTAGAATCACGTGTGTTAATAGACCTCCGCGAAACTGGACAGCACAAGAGGAACTATCTCTTATAACTATCGCCAACGCCAATCGCTTCGCCCTCAAGTCCCTTTTATATATATTCCTGCACAGTCTGCTCCCACATCGCTCCATTGAAGCCATCAAGAGCCGTCTCAAAATTCTACGTTGGCACGTCTCTTCCTCCTCGTCCTCTCCCGCATACAGTTCCATCTCATCCTCCACCTCTTCATCGTCAGAATCATCACCCTCTTTGGCTACCTCCTCTTATCAATCTTCTCGTCCACCTGCCCGCAATTGGTCTCCAGACGATGAACAACTTCTTCTCACCTCTGCCCGTCATCTCGACGTTCCGTCCCTGACCAACGCTTAACTACACCGTATCCTGGCCGATCTATTTATGGATTGGACTACTGAAGCCATTCGGCGGCGGCTAACTAGACTTGGTTGGCACCGATCATTTTTACCTGCATCACCGGTCATCCAGCTCAACTGTCTTCCTTTGATCTGCTCCAATCTGCTTTGTGATGGCGAACCTTATGATAATGATGCTATTAATGCCTCCTGTTCCAATGATCCCCTCTCTCCTGATGATGTATCAGGAAATATTCAGTCCTCTGACTCTACAACAACTTCATCTTCCTCACCACCCCGCCTGAGTCAACAACAAATTCATGCCACGATCCAATTGCATCCCAATTCATCAGATTCAGAAGCCTACGACGATTCTGACTCCTCTTCGTCATCGATGTCATCGCAATGTAATGTCTTCGTCCCCTTTAATCAGATACCCATTCATTCCTCACGTCGATTACAGCAAGCAACGCCGACAATCATTATCTCTTCTGACTCAGAAGAAGCGACGGAGTCAGACGACGCCGATAACTTATGCTTTGGCTCGATAAAATTCCTCTACACGAAGCAAAACAACGTCAATATGATCGAGCCACCTGAGCACTCCACTGCCTCTATCTCTACGATCCAACATCATCTCAATGTCTGTATTCGGACATTGACTGCAACCATCCAGCATGACGAACGACCGCCTGACGAGAGCCAAATCAATCTTGTTGATCTTGACGACATGCAATTCGATGACTCAGCTTCTCAACCAACAACAGTCCTCACAATGCCGCCTATCCACAACGTCTACTTTGATGCCATCTGTTTGCTCGACTTTGACCACATACAAGTCAACCTACTAGCTGCAATCTTTCAACAACTTACCAAAAGGAATGATCGATCAAAGACCGATATGATTTTACAAGCGGCTAAAAGTTTCTCTATCAAAGAAACGTCATCAGATGACTTTTGTCACCTACTGGACAGCCACTGTAAAGATGTCTTCCCTGTCCTTTGGAAGCCATCCAAAATGCAATACCCCAATGGTCTTCCGCCCAACCTTAACAGCAAGAAGAAACGACGTGTTCTATATGCGCACATCCAGACCCTCTATCATCGATCACCCAAAGATGCCGCCAACACTGTATTGGACGGTCGTTGTCGTAATCCCTTCGTCTGCAGCCCATCAGCTATTGGTGGCTTTCATGAGTTTTGGCAAGAAACCTTCACGAGATCGGAATTACCAGACATCCGCCCCATCACAGATGCAATCTCTATTAACAATGATCTCATCTCTCCAATCACTCCAGTTGAAGTAAGATGGGCGCTCAATGACATGATCAAATCAGCTACTGGTGCTGACCGCATATCCGCGAAGGATCTTCGAAAAATTGACCCCTCGTGCATTTCTGGATACCTCAATGTCCTTCTATTGATGAACCACCTTCCTGCACCACTCAACATCTCTAGAGTTACTTCCGTTCCCAAAACCACATAACCTGACTCGCCCACTGACTTCCGACCGATCTCAATTGCACCAGTTTTCACCAGGTGCCTCCACAAAATCCTTACCAAGAGATGGGCTCCGTCGTTTCCAACTGAAAAATTGCAATTCGCATTCCTCCAACGTGACGGCTGTTTTGAAGCCACCAATCTTCTACATTGCATCCTTCGCGAGGCACACACCAACCACCAAGGCTGTGCTATCGCTATATTAGACGTCTCGAAAGCTTTCGACAGTGTCCTCCATGAGACAATACTCCGATCCGCTGAAAGATACGGTGCCCCTCATCTTCTTCGTCGATATCTGGCCAACTATTACGAAAAGTCGACTTCCAATTTTAGCAACATTAACTGCCATCCAACACGCGGTGTAAAACAAGGCGACCCGCTGTCGCCACTGCTGTTTATCATGACTATGGACGAGGCATTGACGGCCATCGAAAACCTCAACCCAATCTACATTGGTGATCAACCCCTCTCCACTATATGGCCTACGCTGATGACATTATCATATTTGCTCCTGATGCATCATCCCTCCAAATGAAACTTGACGCACTTACAACATCGCTCAGAGCAGCGGGACTCTGCATCAATCCCACCAAGAGCAGATCCCTTCACTTAATCGTCACACTGGCACCCACCATATTTACACTTGACTGTTTTCAGATCCCTGCAATTTCAGTCTCGGATGAATTCGAAAATTGCAGGGATCTGTAAACAGTCAAGTGTAAATATGGTGGGTGCCAGTGTGACGATTAAGTGAAGGGATCTGCTCTTGGTGGGATTGATGCAGAGTCCCGCTGCTCTGAGCGATGTTGTAAGTGCGTCAAGTTTCATTTGGAGGGATGATGCATCAGGAGCAAATATGATAATGTCATCAGCGTAGGCCATATAGTGGAGAGGGGTTGATCACCAATGTAGATTGGGTTGAGGTTTTCGATGGCCGTCAATGCCTCGTCCATAGTCATGATAAACAGCAGTGGCGACAGCGGGTCGCCTTGTTTTACACCGCGTGTTGGATGGCAGTTAATGTTGCTAAAATTGGAAGTCGACTTTTCGTAATAGTTGGCCAGATATCGACGAAGAAGATGAGGGGCACCGTATCTTTCAGCGGATCGGAGTATTGTCTCATGGAGGACACTGTCGAAAGCTTTTGAGACGTCTAATATAGCGATAGCACAGCCTTGGTGGTTGGTGTGTGCCTCGCGAAGGATGCAATGTAGAAGATTGGTGGCTTCAAAACAGCCGTCACGTTGGAGGAATGCGAATTGCAATTTTTCAGTTGGAAACGACGGAGCCCATCTCTTGGTAAGGATTTTGTGGAGGCACCTGGTGAAAACTGGTGCAATTGAGATCGGTCGGAAGTCAGTGGGCGAGTCAGGTTATGTGGTTTTGGGAACGGAAGTAACTCTAGAGATGTTGAGTGGTGCAGGAAGGTGGTTCATCAATAGAAGGACATTGAGGTATCCAGAAATGCACGAGGGGTCAATTTTTCGAAGATCCTTCGCGGATATGCGGTCAGCACCAGTAGCTGATTTGATCATGTCATTGAGCGCCCATCTTACTTCAACTGGAGTGATTGGAGAGATGAGATCATTGTTAATAGAGATTGCATCTGTGATGGGGCGGATGTCTGGTAATTCCGATCTCGTGAAGGTTTCTTGCCAAAACTCATGAAAGCCACCAATAGCTGATGGGCTGCAGACGAAGGGATTACGACAACGACCGTCCAATACAGTGTTGGCGGCATCTTTGGGTGATCGATGATAGAGGGTCTGGATGTGCGCATATAGAACACGTCGTTTCTTCTTGCTGTTAAGGTTGGGCGGAAGACCATTGGGGTATTGCATTTTGGATGGCTTCCAAAGGACAGGGAAGACATCTTTACAGTGGCTGTCCAGTAGGTGACAAAAGTCATCTGATGACGTTTCTTTGATAGAGAAACTTTTAGCCGCTTGTAAAATCATATCGGTCTTTGATCGATCATTCCTTTTGGTAAGTTGTTGAAAGATTGCAGCTAGTAGGTTGACTTGTATGTGGTCAAAGTCGAGCAAACAGATGGCATCAAAGTAGACGTTGTGGATAGGCGGCATTGTGAGGACTGTTGTTGGTTGAGAAGCTGAGTCATCGAATTGCATGTCGTCAAGATCAACAAGATTGATTTGGCTCTCGTCAGGCGGTCGTTCGTCATGCTGGATGGTTGCAGTCAATGTCCGAATACAGACATTGAGATGATGTTGGATCGTAGAGATAGAGGCAGTGGAGTGCTCAGGTGGCTCGATCATATTGACGTTGTTTTGCTTCGTGTAGAGGAATTTTATCGAGCCAAAGCATAAGTTATCGGCGTCGTCTGACTCCGTCGCTTCTTCCGAGTCAGAAGAGATAATGATTGTCGGCGTTGCTTGCTGTAATCGACGTGAGGAATGAATGGGTATCTGACTAAAGGGGACGAAGACATTACGTTGCGATGACATCGATGACGAAGAGGAGTCAGAATCGTCGTAGGCTTCTGAATCTGATGAATTGGGATGCAATTGGATCGTGGCATGAATTTGTTGTTGACTCAGGCGGGGTGGTGAGGAAGATGAAGTTGTTGTAGAGTCAGAGGACTGAATATTTCCTGATACATCATCAGGAGAGAGGGGATCATTGGAACAAGAGGCATTAATAGCATCATTATCATAAGGTTCGCCATCACAAAGCAGATTGGAGCAGATCAAAGGAAGACAGTTGAGCTGGATGACCGGTGATGCAGGTAAAAATGATCGGTGCCAACCAAGTCTAGTTAGCCGCCGCCGAATGGCTTCAGTAGTCCAATCCATAAATAGATCGGCCAGGATACGGTGTAGTTAAGCGTTGGTCAGGGACGGAACGTCGAGATGACGGGCAGAGGTGAGAAGAAGTTGTTCATCGTCTGGAGACCAATTGCGGGCAGGTGGACGAGAAGATTGATAAGAGGAGGTAGCCAAAGAGGGTGATGATTCTGACGATGAAGAGGTGGAGGATGAGATGGAACTGTATGCGGGAGATGACGAGGAGGAAGAGACGTGCCAACGTAGAATTTTGAGACGGCTCTTGATGGCTTCAATGGAGCGATGTGGGAGCAGACTGTGCAGGAATATATATAAATGGGACTTGAGGGCGAAGCGATTGGCATTGACGTTGGCGATAGTTATAAGAGATAGTTCCTCTTGCGCTGTCCAGTTTCGCGGAGGTCTATTAACACACGTGATTCTACCTAACAGGATCTCATTGTATTCGATAGGATGAGCGTGGCGAAGATGTTGTGTAAGACCCATTGAAGTGGAGAAGTCACGTTGGCAGTGGGGACAGTTATAGCGATATATTAATATAGAACTGGAGCTGCTTGAGCCAGTAGATCGCTTTGAGGCTGTTGAGGAGGTGGAAGAGCCAGCTTCGGTGGGGGAATTGGATTGGAGGGGAGCAGACGAAGAGGTTGATACATGATTTACAGGTGTAGAAGGAGGAGAAGAGGAAAAGGAGGAATCCAGACGAGGAGTATCAGCATGATCCGTAGCAGAGGCCACGGAGGTAGACGGGTACGGAGGAAGCATAGCTGATCTTAACAGGAGAGTGTAAAGTATACAGTCTCGTGTCGAAGAGGGACAACAACTGCGGAGCAGAGTTGTGTCACGGATCGTTCATAGACCCCTCACCGTGACTTTTACAAAAATAAAAGAAATAGCTCCTCTCGAAACTGAACACTGTCACAGATCTCGGGATAACATACTCAGATCTAACCTTTTCTGATCATGCAAATAAGGTTGTATCCGACTGTAGACGACTTATTGGCTTTGTGCTGCGTAACTTCTACACCCAAGAAGCAAGATTAGCTATATATAGAACATGTATCCGCCCCAAACTTGAATATTGTGCTCTCCTGTATAGTAACCTAAGGTCTGCAGACCGAAAAAAAATCGAAAGTGTTCAGAGATTCCTAACGAAACGCATAATAGGGTTTGACCAACCAGTGGAATATGTTGACAGGTGCATGCGTCTGAATTTAGAACCTCTGTGGTTAAGGAGAGTGAAATGCAACTTATTTCTACTCTTCAAAGTCATAAGAAAACACTGTTATAGTAACTCATCCATAACGTGGGAAAATATTAAATCATATCAGCTGCGGAACCACAACTACCTTGTCAAGGTGGCTACCTACAAAAAATCCATTAGGGCAAACTTTTTCACCATTAAATATTGCACTCTTTGGAACCAACTACCATCTGAAATTAGATGTTGTGAAAACCCCCAATGGGTTCAAACGGAGCCTAGAGAGACACATTAACATGTCCACCCTAGCTTGTCTAAAAGACCACAAATGTTGGTAAAATGGTAAGTAAAAGCCGGTCCAGTCTTCATCTCAGTCAGTTACTTATAACTCGACTCTACTACTTACACAGCGAACGTTTAACTAATTTACTGATTTTCTTTTCTGTATAGACTTCAATAAGTTATGTTAATATAAGTACTTCTAGAAACAACTATATTAGCAACCACACCTTTTAATATTTTACATATGTATATACAGTTAATAATACAATGCTATTTTTTGTGTCTGAATGACTTTACTCAGCCAATAACCACCTTTTCTCATACACCTTCCTAAAACGCATAATCTTTATAATATTTCGCAGTATTTTTAACATTATATAAGTTGAAGGGTTACTTTGCAATATCTAATGCGCACCGTATGAAAATCGGTCATGAAAAATTTAGCATAACTAGCTCTGTTAACCGGCTGTTTTCTTCAGGATCATTATATATACATAATTTTATCACTAATTGTTCCACTATACTTTTTACTCTGCTAAATAGACTTCAACTTAGTTGCTGTAATACTAGCTACTTCTATACTTCATACTTCTTAAACACAATTTCCTAGGCGTCTGCTACAAATATATTATTAATATTAGTAGTACTATTTTTGAGTTGAAATGACTATCTTCAGTCAACAGTTACCCATTTTCATGTAATTTTCTAAAAAAATTCATATTGTTGAAATTATGTAGTATTTTTCCATTACGTAATTGATGAGTCACTTTGCAATGTGTAACTCACACCATATAAAATCGGTCGTGAAAATTTAGCATAACAAGTTCTGCTAACCAGTTGCCTTACTCAGGACCACTTTACATAACTTTACCACTAATTGTTCCACTACTCATATCACTGCTAAATAGAATATAACTTAGTTGCTCTAATATTAGCTATTTTTATCCTTCATAACTCTTAAGGGAAACCTAATTTCTTAGTCTTTTGTAGTAACCCACTTGTTCACTAGTATGATGATAATACTGCTAACAATGTCCTCTGGTATTATTGTGCCATGTGACCTAATGGGAAGCACTTGTCATGAAAGCTGTTAATGTGCAGCATACTGTATGATTGGGACGGAGTCAAAGCAATCCAATATTACAACTGCAGTCATTGTAAAAGGTCTCAGAGCTTAATGTCAAAAAAGGAGGGAGGGTGGCGCATGCTGATCAGCAGATTTGGTAGTGGTCACAAATGTGAATCGCTCCGATCTGTAGGACAGCTAGATATCGGTGTGCGCCGGCAGGGGATCGAACCCCGGACCATGTGCATGGTCGGCGAGAGTCCTAACCACTGTGCCACCGATATCCATGCTGAAAATTCCATACTTGTACTGAAAATACGGTGTGAATCAAGCTGTAAAAACATGCATTATTTTGGCAGCTCTAGAATTAAACATGAGTTTAGATACTGAAGGTATAATAAAAAAAATTGACTTTATAAAAAAATTTAAAAAAAACAAACTAAAACAATAATGACTGTACAGTTTTAGCTTGTAAAAAAAAATAATGCTTTCGCTCCTAACATCTACAAGCCTGCTCAGTTTCTTGTCAAGATGCTATCCCATGGGCCATACACAAGTTCACCAGACATCCTACAGGTCACCATATTCAAAAGGTTCTAATCCTTCTAGCCACTTCTCTCTAAAATGTCACTTATATACTTCACGATAATCCCTCTACCTAATTACTATTATACCCTATCTTATCTCAACTTCCTAGGCCTTTAGTAAAGCTGAAATTTACTCTTTCGTTTTCTTTTTTCTCATTCACACTCTTCTCTCGCATAAAGTTCGGTTGCTCTGATGGTAAAAAAAAAACATAACAACAGCACTCATGTTTGAGAATAACTTTATTTTCATAGAAAACGTCATAGTTTTCTACGGTAAGACCAATATGGTTAGCATCATACATTGCAAATGTGCACTATCATATCAAGTACTGTATAGCTTATTCTTGTATTTTTCTTGTAAATATGCTTCCAATAATGTATTATTCATGATTGCATTTTATACCACTTTGTAGCTGTGCAGGATTTTCTCCTCTTCCTGAAATAGCGTTCAAGCACGTGGTTGGCGCTCAACTTTGATGGAAACCTTCGTGGAAGAAGATTTACAAATTAACAATTATAAGAATCTGTTCCGATTGCTTGTACTATATAATTCAACAATTTGAACTTTTAAAAAAAGTGATAATCTTACTACAACTACGGGTTGAAAACGAAACGAAGTCGATTTTTCTGCGCAACCTGGAGGACTGCTGTTTAATTCAATAATGATACCACATGGGTCAGACAATGAGTGTATTTATATCTATATATATCAAATAATTAGCTGTTCAAACATTATTAACTTGTAGACAATCTACTATTTGTCATTATATCATACTTTATCGTGCCTGTAAAAATGGCATGCATTTTCATGTAAATTTATGTTTATATGAAAATATAAATTATTATTATTATTACTATTAACTAGAAAGATGTGTAATTTGTACAGGAAAGCCAGAAGCAAAGCAGAAATAGGAAGAGGGGTGGCGGGGAAAGATCAGATGGAAAATTCACCTCAGAGGAGAGGAGTTGCTATATGATGAGGGAAACTGGGTCAAAAAAGCCCAGTGTATAGTAGAAAGATGGGGTGGAATATGTACAGGAAAATATTTATGTCAAGAGCAGGAGCCGCCTTAGCAGCAAGCAGAGCGGAAAATGGGCAAAAAGTGAAGTTCAGGGGCTCAGGAAACGGCAGGGGATGGAGCAATGAGGGAATGTGGGTGATCAATGGATAGAGGAGGAAGAGTACTATCGACGGAGAGAGGAATGGTGAGAAAGTGGATGGGAAGGATGGGGCAGGAAGGTGGCGAAATAAGGAAAAGGCTTAAAAATTACTGTAAGAGTGAGGGCTGCTGGACCAATCAGAAGACCTGATTAGTCCAATGGATTCAGATCAATAAAATTTCAATAGGGTCTATGGCAGGCGTCTTTAGCAAGTTTTCGGTCAATGCAAGAAAAGCTGTTGATTTGCAACACTAGAAAATGAGTAAGAGTTACAGGTTCTCGGAGAAACATTGGTTTGGAATGGGAATTTAGGGGCAATTATTGGGAGGTAGAAATTAGTTGGGGGTAAGCTGCTTACTACTTTCTATAGAGCACTGTGAGAGGAATGGGGTAACTATGGATGAGTCTGGAAGAACGAGCAGAAAATGCAACTCAAAGTTGGAAACTTGCAAGAAATTTGGATGAAAAATTCGCGAAAATTGTGGAAAGGACGATTGTTCAGTCGAATAGGTTACCAGTGTACGTTTCGGATTTTCAATCCTTTTGAAGAGTAGATTGAGCAGGTTTGAGAGAGGCTAAAAGACTGCACAAAGGCTTTATAAGAGCAGAGTTATATAATGACAAATTCGAGAGAAAGCATGAAATAACAGGTGAAAAATAGCGAAAATCGCAAATTGGAGGGTCTCTCAATCAAGCAGGTTACAAGTCACCGACCCAGGTTTTCCAGGTATTGTAAGAGGATACTAAACAGAGTATAAAAGGGCTGAGTAACGGTTCAGATGTCAAGAGGGGAATAAGTTATGGGGTCACAAATTCAGGGGTAGGCCAAAAATTAAGGAAATTGTGTAATTTACGGTAAAAATGTACACCTTGGTAAAAGATCGGGAAAGTGCGGAAAGTTCAGAAATTTTTGATGAAAATGATGGGATGATGTTAAAAAGTACGAATCAAAGGTGAATTAGCAGTTGTGCTTACTTTTAAGAGCAACAGAAAAATCTATGTGAGAGGTGTTACGTAAGAGAATAAAGTTTCACAGCTTTCAAAGAAACGGTTGCAGCTTGAGGCATTTTGTTTCCTAAGTTGGAGAATGATGATAGAAATTATTTTGAGACGATTCTGAGCGGTAATATTCAGAGAGGAAGGAAAAAAGTGCGAAAATTCGAAAAACCGGGGGGTCAATTAAGAACAGGTATAACAAAAGGTTACCTGGGGACGCAGGGATAGGAACTAATTGGATAAAAGGTAGCTCCCCTCTCACTAGATAGGTCAGGGGAGATGATTAATATGAAGTGGAGGTGTAAAAATTAGTATATTGGAAAATCGATAGATGAGTCCAAGGTACTTTTTGACGAAGATGACGAAAACTAGTGGAAACAATTTAGTGGAATAAGGAAATATACATATAATATAGATAAATTAGGTATCAAAAGATTTAGCTTATCGAGCTGCAACTAATGGCAACAGTTGCAAGCAGTACAAATGGAACAGGAACGAGTAAATAAGAAACAACTGCAAAATTGTTATGTTTTCGGTAGGTTACTAGGAAATAACACGAGAAAATCGACAAATTAAGGAATTACTTGGCAAAATGTATCTCAAAAGAATGCTTTTAGTGAGGAGTAACACTGAGTAAAAAATGGTAATGAGAGATTTAATAGTTCAGACGTAACAGATGAAAATGTAAATTTCAGAGGACAGGGTCTAGAGGGGGTTAGGGGTAACTTTAGAATAGTGATAAATCAGGATAAAAAGACCCGGTTTTTTATATAGACTACGCTAATTTGATGAAAGTAAGTTATTAAAAACAAATACAAGAACTATTGTTACGAAATAGTCCCTAAATTAGAGATAATAGCAAAACACAAAGACGCCAATTGGGGTGAGTTATAGAATTTGTCAAAAACAATAGTTAAGTGGAAGAATACAACTGGAATAATATTAACTAGGTGAAATATAACGCAACACGTGGGAAAAATGCAGGGACTCACCAAATTGCACCTGTAATATGCGATAAATTATAGGTCCACAACCTGCATCCAATATCCAATATCGTTTTTACGAGCTAGTATAAACCAATTTGATTTCTTTGTGCTCGCCTCTTGATTGTGAGGTAGAGGTTCCTGATCTTCGGTAAACGTCTGCGTAGCTCGTCCCGCCACTCGACTGCCGTAGCTTTGGTTGACTCCAAAAGGAGTAGTGCAGGGATTAATTATATGTGGTTTGTAGTATGAAGTGTGTTAAGACTGTTACTACTGTGAATGGAGTTGATCCTTTCACCAGTTGGTCCTTCGGTATAGTCGTCAATAGAAAAGAGATAATAATAATAATAGATATAATTAGTAAAGGTATTCAGACTAACAGACAGAAAAAGAATAAGAAAACGTAACAACAGTCAGTCAACCGGTATATATATATATACCAGTAATAATAATAATAATAATAATAGGTGTAGTTAAAGCTGTCAGGAGAGTAAGACTGAAGAGAATGTGAAGAAGTAAAACGACCAGTTTAATTGTCTACCTTTGAATGGTGTATGCGATTTTAAGGGGATAGGCCATTTGGATGAAGTCCTTGTGTCGCTGCGTGGTTGTCCAGCCTTCGCTTAAAGGCGTCCACAGATGGTGCCATAGCTACATCTGCCGGTAAGGAATTCCAGGGACGGCAAACCCGCAGGGAAAAGAAGTGGGAGCGCACCCGGGTCCTTGCCCTCTGATGAGCTATCCTTCTAGGATTTCCACGAGGGAGCCTATACCTACTCAATGGCAGAACACCTTTGTTTGGGTGATTCTGATCATTTGTTATTTTGTAGGCAGTAATTAAATCCCCCCTAAGACGACGGTAACTAAGTGTGAATAGGCCTAATTTCTTCAGCCTTTCATCATATGGTTTATTTCGGAGACCAACCACTCCTTTTGTTGCCCGTCGTTGGACTCTTTCCAAGAGGTTGGCGTCTCTTTTAAGCAGTGGGGGTGCAATGATATTATGCACTTCAAGATGCGGTCTGACGTATGTTTTATACAACCTTAGAAAGAGCTCAGGAGTGAGTGCACCTAATTGTCTATGTGTAAAGTGTATGACCGCATATGCCCTCGCTACATCCCCCGTGTAATTTACGCTTGTGTCCATTTTCTCCGTTAGAACTAGACCTAAGTCACGTTCCGACGTTGAGCAGGACAAGCTTTCATTGCACAGGGTGTAACTTGCATTCTGCAGTCTACAGGTGCGTAACTTCACTACTTTGCACTTTTTCAGGTTGAAAGTCATGCCACTGGCTACCGCCCAGTCTTCCAGAAGCCTTAGATCTGCCTGCAGTCTATCTGAGTCCTCCGGACACTTTATCGCCCTCCATATCTTCACGTCATCAGCGTATAGAAGAGTCGGGCAGCTTAGACGGCATGGTAGATCATTGATAAAAATCAAGAACATCAGTGGTCCCAGGATAGAACCCTGCGACACTCCTGATGACGAGCTGTGCCAAGATGATCGGACTCGATTGACCTTGGTGCAAAATTGCCTTTCAGTTAGGTAGTCCTTCAACCATGACAGAAGTGGTTTACCTATACCTACCTGGCTTATTTTGTGTAGGAGAAGGTCATGGTGAACAGTGTCAAATGCCTTCTCAAAGTCTAGAAAGATCACATGGACTGGAACATTCATATCCCAGCATGATGTCCAGTCGTCCCAAGCTGATAATAAGTTAGTGACGCAGGATCTCCCTTTCCTGAAACCGTGTTGGGCTTCATGGAGTATTTTAGACCTATCCAGATATTCCCTGATGTGATCATCAATAATACTTTCCAGTACTTTCGATACCACTGGGAGTAGAGCTACTGGTCTATAACTGGTGGGATTTTGCCTATCCCCACCCTTGAAGATCGGAGAAAGGATGCTTCTTTTCCATTCCTTTGGCAGTTTCCCCGATTCCATGGAGTGTTGGAACAAGTCGCATAAAGGCCTACAGAGAGCTTCGGCGCACTGTTTCAGAACAGATGGCCTGATGTCATCACAACCTGGGGACTTCCCAGGTATGAGTCGCTGCAGCTTTCTCAGTACTATTGCAGGGTTTATTTGGGGGGTGGCTATTTGGTCTTCCTCCTGTGAAATAGTGATGCCACCATTTTGGTCCGTAACGGTAATACCCACATTGCTGTTTAGCTGTTTGGCGAAGGCTAAACTAAATGTTTCAGCCATCTCCAGACTAGTGAGATATTGACCGTTTTGGCCTACTAAGGCGCACGCCCCCTGGTTGGTTGGTTTCCTTTCCGACATGAATCGGTACAAATTCTTGGGGTTTGCCAGGAGTTTTTTAGCAAGGTTAGCCTGGAATGACCTCCTGTCCCTCCTGACTCTTGCATTGCACCGGTTCCTGAGTTCCAGGTATGCATCATGGTCGATCTGGCTTTTAGATACGCGCCACGTAAACCAAGCCTTCCGCTTTGCTTGCAGAATACGCTGCGTGCCTCTCTTTAACCATGATGACTTTCTTTTGGGCTGTGTTGTGACTAAAGGGACGGTATTCGAGATTACTGTATGAATAATCTTTTTTACCGCTTCCCAGTGTTCATCCACAGACAGCTCATCCCATGCTAAGGGCCAGTCTGCGTCGGACAAGAGCCTCCGCATTTCAGCATAGTCAGCCTTGCTGTAACACAGACATGGTTGCGTAACGTCCCACTGCAAATGCTCACGGAGAACGAGGTCGAAACCTATGACTGCATGGTCACTACTTCCTAGAGGAGTCATGATCTGGACCTTTTCGACAAGAAGTTGGTCACTAGTTAGAATGTAGTCTAGTTTTGATGACTTTCCACTAGGGCCCCACCTAGTGTCGTCTCCAACGTTCTCAGTCAGTCCCGTGTTCCGAATAGCTTGCAGTAGATTTCGGCCGAATTTTCCCTTAGCATACCCCGAGCCAAGGTTCAGTGATGGGGCATTGAAATCTCCAGCAATGGTGATTTGGTCATAGCCCAAGTCTCGTATCCCTGTGATAGTGCTGAGCAGTAGCTGATTGTGCTCTGCCCCACAGGTGGGAGATCGGTAGATGCCACCAAGTAAATGCTTGGTGTGGCCTACGGTGAAATGACACCATATGGAGTCTGGGAGTTCAATAAGTGGTGGGTCCGTTGCGCGCACACATTTAAGTTGCCTATCAAAGTATATGGCAACTCCCCCTCCTTCCTTATTATCCCTGTCTCTCCTGACCAAAACCATATCACCTATACTGATTTCATTATCGGCGATAGTGGGGGTTAGCCATGTTTCGGTGAGAATGATCATTTTCAGTTGTAGGTGTGCTTGGAGATTTCGGAGTTCACCTATTTTTCCTCTCAGCCCCCTCACATTGCTATATAGGCAGCTGACAGTGAGTCTTACAACCTCAGCGTGTTGTGGGGTAGTTGACGTGAAGCTGTCTGCTGGTAGGGGACTTAATGTTGGGACTAGTTCCGATGGAACCGGCCCGTTGTGGTTTTTTCCCTTGGATTTAGGCAGGACACTTGGGTGGCACAGACTGTTATTCTCAGAACTGCATCGCTCTAGTGTCACTGAAGCTTGAGGACGTATTAAAGCCTCCGTTTGCTGCCTCCTTATGGTTCGAGGTCTGCTTTCGCAGCATCGGATGTGTCCTCCCAATTTCCCCTTGATCTCATACCACCGTTGAAGTGCTATGGCCAACTGCTCTGGGGAGTTGAATGTGACACTTAGCAGCTTTGGGGAGCTAATCAGTGTGAGATGAGCGGGGCGAGGTAGTCGGTAAACGGAGATGGCTCCAGAAGCGCCAAGGGCCATCTGAGACGACAGCCATCTCCACTGCTGTACGTCATGCATGTGTTTTTCACAGGCAGTGCCCGTTTCCAGCTCCGGAACACCGTGTACCACCATAGAGGTAGAAGGCAAAAGTTCCGGTGACTCCCTCGCCATTTGTCTGACAGCCCATGGTCTGTCTTGTCTCACCCTTATGTTAGAGCTTCTGTCGATGGCTAGTACCTGAGCCATCAATAGTACCTTTTCGGCCTCTTCGGCAGAGTCCAGTGTAACCCGTAATGGGGGTGGCTTACCTTGAGGTGTGTGGACACCCCTGTACAGCCTGCACAATTTCACTGAACTAATATTCAGACCTAGTTTATTGCACAGGTTGGACCACTGTTCCTGATCAAACAGGGCCCGCTGTTCAAGCAAGCTGTCCTTGCTCACAGGTACGTTAAAGAGGATGAGAGAATTAGACCGATTAACCTCAGACTTAGGTTTGGCCTTTGGCTTCTCGTATTCCTTTGCAGCATCAGCAACTTTAGGCTTCATCGGGTTCTGGCCAGCCTTTATTGTGTTGCCAAGCTTGCTTGTGGATGCAAGTGGCGCTTCTCTAATTCTATCTTTCCTTGATTTTTTGGGTCCAACCTTTTGAATCTTCACCTTGTGAAAATTGGCATTTTCAGTCAGTAGGACTGGAGTGTCCTTCTTACTGTCTGTGCCAAGTTTTGGCAATGTGATGTTAGCAGGTGGGGAGCTACATAAGGCCGTGTTGGGACACAAGGGCGGCGTGTTGTTTCTGCTATCCGCAGACACGCTCTGTGTGACTATGCCAGGGCGACAGAGTGGACAGATGTACCAAAACCACGGGCACGGGTTATTTCTCATAAACTCGTAGTATGATTTCGGTACCTCTTTGTCGCAACGGCAGTGCACCCACCGTTTGCAAAAATTGCATTCGAACGCTGAGTCAGCTTTAGAAACAATGATATTGCACGCCTGGCATTCGTCTCCCTTACTTGGTGACGCCTTCGAGGTCTTATGACGTCTTGAGCGTTTCCTTTTAGGTTTGTTGTACTTCACACATTGGCTTTCAGTTGATGCAGGTGTAGTATCCTGTCCCCCTAGTATTGCCTGTGCCGTTTCAGTACTAGACTGTGGCAATGCAGGCATAGTATCAGGACAGACGAGTCCTACACGAGTCTTTAGGATGGGTATGCGACTTGGGGTTGGTGTCCCTGGGTTTTTGCCTTCTCTGGCTGAAGCCCTTGTGACTACAGAGTAAGGTGTTTTGGTGCCATTTCTAAGGTTACTTTCTACAGCCATATTAACTATCGCTAAAACTTATGCTGTATAAGAATAAGAGTGCAACAGTATCTACCCACAAGAACAAGAATAAGACTGAAAAAGTACAAGACAAGGAAAAGAAAAGGTTTTCGACTTTACCTAGTACTTTCTGGATGATCGGCTTCACAGCAATCACGTGGTAGACCAACAAGTCTTGTTTATCTGAACGAGTGAGGAAGATGCTGCTACAAAAATAGCACCTGAAGCTTTGGCAGTAGTTCGAGACAGCTGGACTTACCACACAGAGATTCGATATGTAAGTAATGGTTGAATTTAATTCACCGGCTAGGAAGATCAGGTTTCCCAAGCGGATAATTCACAAAATAGGTATTTTCCGGTTAGAGAGGAAAAAGCACGTCGTATTCAAGGAGCGCGCGCAGGGTGATTGGTAAGTCAGTGAATATGATAAATCCAGCAGTAAAGTCTGTGTATAGGGTTTTAATATCGTAAAATTTGAAAATGGAACAGTTTTTATGTGTTTCTGTATGTAAAAATCCACAGAACAAGAGTTGGTAATTTAAGAGCGGAATGTAGCGCTCCCGCCGTTTGCCCGCGCTTGGTTGGATTTTTTCACTTTCACATTCAGAGCACTGGGCAGAAATCACACTGCGTCATAACTGGTCAGCGGACATCGCAATGCTTTGTTTTAATCAGACAGTCGGATTCCCCTGGTCCGTACCAGTTCTGAGTTAGCCGTCGCGCGCCAAACAATGGAAGCACAGCTGCTTGACGCAACGCAGAGCAAGTCCACGCGCGTTGCTAGCCATACAACACTAACAGCTGAAACCGCCCACGATCGATCGCGGTCAGGGTCCAGTAACTCCACAGCAATGTGCATCAAAGCAGCAAAGAAACCAGCCTCCAGTCGGACCGACACGTATCTGATCTCGGCCTGTCTGACTCGGCCCCCAGAGCCAATCTTTCTCCCGGAGTTACGGATCCAATTTGCCGAATTCCCTTACCTACGTTATTCAATTGACAGAGGCTGTTCAACTTGGAGACCTGCTGCGGATATGGGTACGGCCTGCCACGAAAATTATACTGTCTGGCTCGGATTTTCAGGGGCCGACAGGAGCGTTCCGGACACCACAAGAAGGGTTGTGCTTTACGGAGGCTAGCCCCCTATCTCCGGACAAGCCGATTCCAGGGGGTGGATGCATTTCTAACAAAGAAAAGAGAACTCTTCTCAGAACTCCCGCCGACGTCTCTGAGTTCGGTTGCGTTACCGCTCTGGACACACACTGAATCAAAGATCCAACATGCACCGATCTCCGTGGACAGGGTCGATAATATTAACCCGATTCGTTTTCGCTACAGGAAGCTGCGTTGCAACAGTACTATAGCAGCGATACTAACAAAGCCCGCAAGCGGACAATGTCAGGCACCCCGTCTCTGCTCCGATTAACCGGATCACTTTGGACCGCCTGACCCATGGCCAACTGCTGTTCCCATGGAACCCTTTTCCACTTTGGCCTTCAAGGTTCTCACTTGAATATTCGCTACTACCACCAGGATCTGCGCCTGTGGTTGCTTCACCTAGGCTTACGCCTGAGGCTTCCCACTAGCCACAGCGACCCTCCTGCTCGTCGCCGCCACTGCATGCCTGGACCAAGTTAGTTTGCCCTCACCCTGCTTAGGCCCAGCTTGCAGCAACTGTACGGTATAGGTCCAACGCTCGAGCGCCATCCATTTTCAGGGCTGGTTGATTCGGCAGGTGAGTTGTTACGCACTCCTTAGCGGTTTCCGACCTCCATGGCCACCGTCCTGCTGTCTGGACCAACCAACACCTTTCGTGGTATCCCATGAGCGTCGCGTTAGGCATCTTAACCGCACAGCGCCAGTTCCGCTTACCAGAAATGGCCCACTTGGCACTCACATTCAATGCAAAACTCCATTTAAGCGAGTTAAGCTTCTCACCCATCTAAAGTTTGAGAATAGGTTGAGGATGTTTTCTCCCCAATGCCTCTAATCATTCGCTTTACCGGATAAAACGGTTTATATCTCAGAATGCCAGCTATCCTGAGGGAAACTTCGGAACGAACCAGCTACTAGATGGTTTGATTAGTCTTTAGCCCCTATACTCACGTTATACGATCGATTTGCACGTCAGAATCGCTACGGTCCTCCACCAGAGTTTCCTCTCTCTTCAACCTCCGCCAGCATAGTTCACAATCTTTTGGGTCTCAACATGTACGCTCTTGTCTTTTCACTGAATCACTCGTTTTGTAAGTAACTGATATTCCTGACTCAAATTATTTGAACAATTGATGAACATTCCACTGATTGCCAGATGCACAGTTCATGTAGGTCTTTGTAGAATAATTCGTAATGGCTAATAAAAAGTAATCGCTTACTAAGACATATATGATAAATAATTACAATCATCACTCACGAATGACTTCCTCATCGATTTTCTCTTCCTCATTACCTGTATCATTCGTTACCGCTTATCTAAACTTTTGATTACCTGGCAGAGTATAAACATGCCGTAAAGAAAGAAGGTTAAGCTTGTGTTCTCCCACCGTCTCCAAATCTCTCACCATACTTCCACTTACAAGCCACCAAGACTGCTTCAAATCGCATCATTAAAGCATATTTCAGTGATGTACATTTCTTCCATGAAATCCTGAGTGAGAATTTCTGACTGAACCTGTCATTACTTAAGGCAGTCGTCTGAGTTAGGTTTAAGCAAAATCCACTGGAGAGGATTTGTGTAAAATACGCTACTGTAATACACGCAAATATGGTGAGTAGAATCTTGTGACCTCGGTGTGTGAGAGATGTAGTTTGTACTTCGTTATATGCCCTATCACTGCAAGTGAGTAGGGGTGGGGTACAGTGCATCTGTACCTACGGTGATCTACACGCGAATGTACACTGCAAGGATACAGAGATTGTAAGGAAGAGTGAGGCTATGTTCTGTGACGATGTGTTTTCGCGCATTGCATGGGTTATCGCGTTCACGCCTTTAGAGACGTTCTAACCGCTCAGTATTGTGAAAATAGATTATATTTGACTAGTTTTAGGCTTTTTGTGTATTGTGTTCGTAGTAATGCGTAAAATTGTCATGACAGCCTAGACGAATTACTAATAAAAAAAGTCATCGTTTTGAAGAAATATCGCATAAAAAGACTATTATTAGGGTTTTAGAGCATTGAGGCATTGTTTTTGTGAGTTGTTTCAGATCTGAAGGTTGTAAATTGACTGCAGGCAATGGCTGTTGTCATCCCAGTTTATTCTATGAGAATCGTGCATTTGAAAGAGAAATAGCCTACAGACATAAGTTAGATGTGTGTTTTGAGGATGTTAAACACTTCTTTTATCATCTGTGATGACTGAAATATTCCATAGCACATGGAAGAGATCATGCGATGAATGAGACAGGCTGCTGCATTTCCTGGTGATTATATCTACTTTGATGAAGTTCCCATTTAAAATTGATAAGGCGAAGATATGATACTAGTTTAATTGACATTTGCACTTGGAATGTCAGAAGGCTTTAATTGTTCATTGTCAAAAATGGCATCAGATTATGTTTATATCAGTATGCATCGGGTCACGAAGAATAGTGTAGGTGGTCCTCATGAAATGTCAGACTACTTAAAATTATTATCAACTTTCTGTCGATTAGTAGCTAGGAGGTGTGTCCTACAACTACTGCACCTATTACATAAGTTATCCCAGTCTTAACAATTGTTCGTGTTCATATCACTAAGATATTCCGAAATCCTTAATGAATTACTTGTGGCTATGAAGGATATGGAAGAAGGACTTATGGCTCATATGTTTAAATCATTTATTATGAAAGAAGTTTTGTGATGTGATGTTCAGGTTACAATGCTTGAGGGTATGTAGTGACTGCATGCTTCTGTGCGTGAAGGAAAAGTTGGTTAAAATGAAGATGTGATGAAGTTTTCTGTACAGTGTTCATTGTGAATGGTTTACAAGTTAACACTTATTATTTGCTTGCTGCTATACTCTATAAGACGAACAATCTCTGTGTGATATTAAAAGCTACAGAAGAATGCTGTCATCACCAAAGAATGAAAAAGGAAAATGAACCTTTTTCAGCAAAGGTATGCAAATATAAAGCGTTTAAGTTTAACATTACTTCTTCCTTACTTCAGCGATTTAAAAACATACACTTTGTTCACTTATTTACAGATATCCGGTAATGTCAGTCAACTTGGTCACAGTAATTCAACATGGGTGAAATAATTACAAAAAACAATTGTGTAAAGATATTTGCTTATTTTTTTCATTAAATATATTTAACATCCTGCTTACAATACTTTTCTTATTCTATCTGAGTGAAACTAAGGTTTTGCATGACGATGCAGATGTCAGACTTATCAATGATACTTGTTGATTTATTTGACTGCATAATTAAACGTAAGCGAAATGTTACTACGACCGCTACAGCTCAACCTACTTATTTATTCGTTATGTGTAAACTTAATTTTACAGTATACTTTAGCACCCGTTATCATAAGGACTGCCATACCGCTTTAATTTAAATATTAGTAATGCACTGATTTGGAATACACCTAACCGTATACGAACTGGAACTGCAATGCAGTGCCTAAGTTCTACCTATTGTTGTCATTGTTCCCTACAGACTTGCGTATGACTGTGAGACGTTTTCACGTAACTGTAGACAGAGACTTAAGGGCCACTAAACTACTTATAATTCACCACGCATATCCGTCGATAGTGTTCCTACAGAATTACACTTAAGTATAGTAACGAGTTCAAGTCCTAGGGAGCACCGGTCTAGCATGCCGTGCTCACAAAGCAAACACGTGAATTGAAAGACAACAAGCTTTATATGAAAAGTTCATATTTATTATAATACAACATTACTTTGTTTACATATTAAGAAAATGGTCCATTTGTGCGATTACTTCTCCCGCTTTGAGATGCGCACGAGTTCCGAGACCATGTCCATCGTTGACACTTATACAGTACATTATTAACTACAAAAGGTGGAAGAGTTGTAGTGGACCTAGTAGCTAGGTAAGTATATAAACGCAATTAAAAGGACAGAACAAGTACTAACAAATACGTATATATAAAATATTCAGTTCACTTAAGTTAATATACACAAAAAAGGACTGAGGTTATTTGAAGAAAAACTATAACAGTCACAAAATACACAAATTATAGACGTACGAAATTATTGGAATGTATTTGTCCTTCTCTTGATTATACAAATTCTCCACTACAACTTAGCGCTGTCAACCGTCGGAAGTCTCCACGTAGAGTAAGGCAGATAGGAGCAAAGTTCTTGACGGGGATGTGTCAACCAGTGTGAGACAGCGTTGGTCAGCAGATGTGCTGGGCGAGCAGCCGGAGAGACGGCGAACGATTCGTTCCTTGCGCGCGGTTCAAGGTTTAAGGTTGAATTCCTTCTTTTTTTCGTGAACATATAATTTGATATGTTTTTAGGCCGCCACAGAGTAAACAAAAATAGAATTATGCGGACAGTATTACAGGATATATAATGCTCTCACTCGCAATGGCTACCTGTAATAAACTAAAAAGGCTTTGTCAGTTAGTATCCATCTGTCTCGCGACTGTTTCAATATAATTCCGTTGAAAAAGCATTATTGAAATACACCACTGAGCAATATCCACCAATAAAATGCTACACGTATAACCTAAAATCGAGAAAAGCCAAAGAACACACGGGTTCCTTGACATTGCCAGCAACCGATAGGCCAACAAACCGAGTGTATGAAAAACCAAGCCTTGTACATGCACAAAATAAGTAAAAAAAAAAGTTAGAATACTCAAATTTACATTTATTTTCATCAAATATGCTTGTAAACAACGCATACCTCAACCACACAAACCTGCACACGACATCACCTAACAAGGACAAATTAAATATCAAATAAGCCACCACTGTTCCAGCCAATGAAAGACGAGAAAACTGAGGCGCGGAGAAATTAAACCCGTCATAGCCTATATCTTCGCCCGTAATGAATAATGTTCAACAGAGAGTGGGATATTTCAAGGAGATGCAGAGTCAATGCAGTTTAACCATGAGAAGATGATTACCCTACACCATATTGAATATGCATACACTGTGAGTGAGACGAATTCCAACAGAAATCAATAACTATGCTGATAAAAATTGATATGTTGAAACGTTTGGTGAAATATGAACATATGCTCCTTTGTAGTAGAGAGGAGTATAAAGTTGAACGCAGATAGAAAGTTGATGAATGACAGATGACCTAGGAATTACCAGCCTCTTCCTTAGTGGTAGCTTCAAAGTAACATAATTACTCCGTCTAAATCACCCACCGAATTTATCCCTTTCTCACTACACAGCAGTATTCTGACCCTCACTCATTTCTTTCTGACTAGCCATAGGTTGGTTGTTGAAATTTGGATAGACCTGACTCCATGCATCACTTGGGTGCATGTATCTGCAGAGTGTGAAATGTGATTGTGTGCGCCGACTGGCGACTGATTTCCAACCTCCACGTGTTCAGGTGGATAGATGCTTACCAACCATGAAGTACTGTGATATACAGAAGTGAGTAGTGAATGAATTTCACTGCTAGTTATAATCATTCAAATTAATAATTTGGAATTCTTACAATCAATAATCAGCTGAACGGAGTGACAACAGGAGATTCTAATGGGTACTGAATTTCGCCAGTATGGTGAAAGTTGAACTATGAACATGTGTTTCTATTCAAGAACTGTTAACCTCTTAATTCTCCCTATGTTACTCTCTTAAATAAATCAATGATTTTAACTATTCCAGCCGACGTGAACGAATGAAGTTCTCCAACTCTCGAGAGGGGAATCACCGAGGAGAAATCTCTGAGTAGATTCCAGCATCTTTTTGCCTGTGGGAAGGTGAATTTCATTCGGAGATGTCTTCTTATTTCTGTTGGGATCACTCGATAATGCAGGTAATGAATTTACCCCCATTATCTGTTTGAAATGAATTATTTATTGTCAGTTTATCTGAGGCATTTGGACGCTTGAGAAATTCTTGGATAACTACGGTTGTTCTCTCCATACTAATCATGCCATTTAATAAAGCCAGATAAATGAGATACCCATTGAACTAAACTGGAAGGGTGAATTCTGCTGGCAAAACTCGCAGATAACTAATTGTCCTTAATATTAGTCTGTGTGGGTGTGAACTGATAAGAGTCCCAAACTAGGCTGACGAAACAGCTGGCTGTCTAGTACTCTCAGCTGGCTTTCTCAGGTTCTCTAGCCGAAATCAGCTCATGGTGAAATACTCCAACCAATGAAAAATTGTTGTTTTGAATAAAGTGATCATTATTACCAGCATGTCACTTACATTGTAAAGCAGATTACATGATCTGATTTCATTATTTTGAAAATAAAACATGTAGTTCATGCAAAGAGTCTATTTTCGGCGGCGAATTCATTCACTTAGCTCTACAATCGCAATTATGTATCGTTATTTCTGTGTGTGTGTGCATGTTTGTGTACATTAGACTTGTCCGATAAGTATAAAAATAAGTCAGTGTAATTGTTGTCAAGACATTTCAAAAATTTGATGAGTAATCAAAATTGCAGTGAGGATGTTGGTAGGGCGCCGAAGATCAGTGAGAGAGTGCTGGTGATGTGTTGTCAAAATACATAGTTATCAACGTTAATCAACGCATAAAAGAAGTTGAATAAGGATAATACATCTACGTAATAACATGAATAGTTTACTGAGTGAGTAGTGATTAGGATGCACATAGAAACAAAGAAAAATATGAAATTATGTAAGAGTTCTTTCTATGAATCACAAATGTTACAAGGAGTTACAGAAGAGAACCCACAAGCACACAAACATGAAATCAGTAGATGGTGACACGTTCGTTACCATGATAGTAGAAGTGGTTGGATGATTTTGTTTTGTATACATAGCTTTGGCTTCTCCAACTGAATGAATGGCTAAGGCTTCAGTAATACAAACGAGACGAAAGCGTATTTCCTGTGGTAGGTTGTTCTTCACTTTGTAGATCACTTTGAAGCAGGAAACGTTTGGTGAGATGAAATGATCACTGTTGACGAGATGTTCGATGATCGCACCCCTTATACAGCCACTATTACCTTCTTGTAGTCATGCTGTGGGATAGTGCTCATGAACTCTATTGAACGTGGTACACGTCGAATGACCAATGTACCGGATTGGCTCCACAGCAACATGTGAACTGATATGTGCACACAGAAGTGACCAGATGAGAGATCGTGTGCTCTTGGCTTCTGCAGTTCAATGGACAATTGTAGAGCACTACTCATAGTGTTGCCGCGAAGAATGTTGTATTCGAAGATACTGAAATTCGTCCCTTGAGGATATCACAAACTGTTTAACTCCGATCATTGTGCCCAAAATTTATAGAAAGTTACAAAAGAGAACTTTTTCACTCCTCTTGAAGTAAATTGTACATGCATGCTACTCTAAGGAGAATGTTCAGAATCATAAGAGCATTCTCAAAGACACAAGGTGGCACTTGTTTAATGAAGACTCTCTTGATGACACTATCTCCAATATCACATGTAATCTCAAATTTTGTCTTGTCACCTGTTGTCCCAGAGAAACGTTCTTCATCAGATTTGACTGTTTCTCCTCTCCTCAACCTGGAAAGCTTCTCAGGCAAAAACAAAGTTATATGAAATTAAGGATGTCCTGGTGTGAGAAGAATTAACATCCTAATCAAGTCTGAAATGCACCGATTGAATTCAATTTATAACGAGAAGTTTATATCCTGTAAAAATACCTCTAATATATGGACATGTTTCAAAGAAATTACTGTTGGTAAGTAGATGAATAGTATTCCTTATTCCTTTGATGTGTGTACACTGAAAAAGTCTTTCATACATTCCTCACAAATGTCACACCTTCTAGTGTTACCAGTGTCAATGAAACCTGCTTCCCTGGTTTCAATACAAATGACGTTCTAAAATGTCTCCAGTCGCTGAACACTTCTTGTAGCTTAGGTCCAGATAGTTTGCCTACTGCTATTCTTAAAAAGTGTGCAGATATCCTGTGTTATCCTCTCATGGACATATTTAACGAATCTATTTCCAGAAATTTCATGCCAGCCGTTTGGAAGGACATTAAAATTGTGGCCATACACAAACATCTACTGGAACATGTTTTAAATTCAGAACTATTGCTATTACCTCTCCTTTTCTAAAATCTATGGAAAAGTTACTCCTACTCAATCATCAACCTTCACTTAAATCCTTTGATGACATCAAACCATCCACCTATGAACACAGTGGAAGTACTATAGATGCAGCTGCAGTCTTGCTTCACAACATTGTCTTCAGTTTAGACAAGAGGACTGAATTTGTTCGCTGCACCTTCCCAGATTACACATCTGCTTTCGAATTAGTTAGTATCTAGGGTCATTTTGTTAGAAGCTTACTTAAAATCAAACTTACTGTTGGATTGTCAAATGGCTGAATTCTTATTTCTCAGGAGGAATGCAGTACACTGTAGGTCAGGGAAAGTCGTCCATTTCATTGCTTACTGAGGCTGGTGTCTCTCAACGCGTTGTCATTTCTCCTTTTCTGTTTTCTTTCTCATTGCATGACTTGACACACTCTGATGACAGAGTGAACTTTGTTAGGTATGCCGACGATCTAACTATTTCCATATCTATTTACTCACAGCCAGACTGTACTAAGCTGAACAGCTTTCTGTCAAAAGTTGGTCGGTCTTAAACTAAATTCTTCCAAACGTTAGACTGTTAATTTCAGTTTCCAATGTTAAAGAAAGTTAATTGAAGCTGTTAGTTACTATGACCGTTGCGAAATTGATGATATTGATATAGAAATCAAGTCTGAAGTAAAGTATCTTGGAATAATTGTTTCTTCTGACCAATCCTGGTCTTCCCGTGCCTAAGCGATTTCTAAAAGAATATTTCTTCTGCATTTTTACATTAAGAAGTTAAGGCACTCAGGCATAACTCAACCTCTCCTCTTACAGTTTGTCAAGTCGTGCATCTTACCTATTCTTCTTTACTGTAAACCCTGATTCCTTATTGGATTGCTAAAACTAGACTATGTCATACTTCGTAGAATTCTGAAGACTGTCAGTAGGGCGAGTGCTATCCCGTCGGGCCATATAGCTGACAGTGTCAATGAACAGCATTTGATTTCATGCGACAAATTCGCTAAAGGAATTTTGTCAGACTGTCAGCATCCACAGCAGCACTCGCAGCTGCAACCTTGTGTCTCCTCAGGTGAAACAAGAAGTCTTTACAGAAGCCCTTGTGCACGTACGTCTAAGTTTAAAAATTCCACTATACCATATTTGACACGTACTTTATGTGATGAAAATAGTGTTAGGCATGAAGTAACTAACCTTCTTTGCAGTATTAAATAAGCCATTTCCTCAACCATTATAACATCAACCTTTATTGTTATTTTACTTCTTATATTTATAATCCTCTCAATTTTGTGTTTATATTTGTTTATTTTTTCATAAGTTTGGACATCATTTGAAATATGTTACAATTATTAATTTTGTATTTCCCCTCACCATACTGTATCAACAGCACGTTAGATTCAATACTCGATAACATGCTAAAATTTCCAAACTGAATCGACAATACTGTTTCAAACAAATTCACTGTTATTTTTATTATTATTATATTTAGTATTCTCATTTCGTACATCGAATATTTTTGACTTTATTTCGTAAATGTGGACAAATTCTTCAGTTTCATTTTGTTTTAATTTTTAATTTTATTTATAATTTGAGTAAATCAGATACAATATTGTGAGAAATACTAAGAATTCCATTCTGCATTGTAAGTACTGTTTTTGGAATAAAGCAGATATTATTATATTATAATAATAATATTATTATTAGCCTGTGTTACATACATACAAAGAATCACATGAAAAATTTATACACAACATGATAATTGCGACAAAAGTTATTTCATGTGGAGTGCAATCAATTTGAGAATCAGAATGGACTTTGATTCCTCAATATGCAAAATTGCGCCGTTGTGAATATTCTCGAACGCACGAAAATTCTCAGTTCAAAGCTAAGTGAATTTCATAATTATATATAACTTGTTTGTTGCACACATAAGAAGGAGTACTCATCTGATGATTTTCATTCTGACTTTGATCATATCCAGTGTACTTTAATCGATAAACGCATATCAAAAATGAATATTTTAGTTCAGTAGTTAATGAAATTAGTTATTTTGAAAAAAGACAGTTTGTGTTCTTAATACAGAAAACGAATATCAGTGTGAATGTCTGTGCAAGTAATAGCACACTTCATATGAGAAAGAGAAACAATGATTAACATATCGTCATCAATGGGAACAAGAAATCACAAAAATGAGAATAAAACTGAAGATGACTACAGAGTGACATCGTCCTATTCAACTGTCTATCAATAAAGATAAACTGGAAGAAGCATTTTACAAATTATCCGTGTATGTTGTTTCTTTGAAAAACAATGCCAAAATACTTTTGAGTAGACCGAACAAGTTGATCGTACAAAACCAGATGATGAACGCCATGGTAAATTCTACGGCAATGAAATCCATCGCCCAAGCGATCAAGTCGTGATTATTGACACAAATGAACAATAACTACAAAGTAGAGAAAGAGAAAGATTATTGACAGAGATGAGTGAATACAGGCGATCATCTCAACTGTACAGCAATTCATATTTCACCGTAGTAAATTAATTATAATAATCTAGCCAATGTGATAGGACTGTTTTCATATGATGAAATATAGACACCTGAATCAATAAAGAATTATTTACACATTCACTGTGGGCTTTCAGATCATACATGAGCAGATGTCTGCGTGTTGTCAAAATAGTGGAGAGAATTCGGTTCACACCTTGAAGATGATTCCAGTTCCAGAATGACAAGTCGATTGTGTGATTATTCATTTTATGATTTGACTGCACTGCCTGAAAACTAGAATGACTTAGTCTGTATCAGTTGAAAATATTATGACCTCATCATCCATCGTTGAGGATGAATACGATGAATTCTAATGAAGTTCTTTCTTGTCAAATAGAATCATAATCTGAATTCCGGAGCTGATATTCTCTGTCCTACTGTTGGATGGAAAACACCAACGCGTCCGTCAACATGTGAATATCAATTCCGTTCAAAACCGCTTCATCTGATTTCTCACCAATCTGTTTTAGATGTCTTTTCATTCAACTGTGTGAATGAAGTAGACTGTCGATTGTCTAATCTTGGGTCATGTAGAATCAACTTCTCAAGACCTCCAGTTTATTCTTTCTTTCAAGGTCTCCCTCAATATGCACTTCCTGCAAATGCAACAAGTGGATTTACGTTCCCACATTTACGAGTTTCTAAGAGACAATTTTTCTCAGCTTTTGGGTCCTTTCTCATGCGCAAGTAGTGAAACCACGCAGTCATTGTTACATCGCCAATAAGTGAAACAATGAAAATTATGTGTGATGTGAATCACAGAGATGATCCCTTTGACGAGGTATTCGTGTGTGTAGACACTTTCAAATCCCACCAGAAATGACACCCATTCAGTCAAAAACAAGTTAGCCTACATCCTCAAAATTTCTTGTATGGCTTGTAATATGACACTGACTACAATTGAAAGCATGACATAGACACCAATTGGTTGTGATCGAATTTTCGACACGAATGCGAAGAGAAGGAACGCAAGGAAAATGACTTCTCTGAAATGAATTCAAAAACAGCAACAATTCGTTTCATGATTCCGAGTGTACTTCTTATACAGCAACAATTAATTCTATTTCCATGCGATTTTAGAAGGTACTTGTCACCCGTCACCTCCTTGAAACACAGACGATAGTAAATTTCAAGTCAATAAGTATTAATCTCCCTACTCGCTATCTCTAACTCTCGGTCACTCTTTCCAACCAAATAATGTTAATATTGGATATTCCGATTGATCCATGAAAGTGCAATTGTCCCACTTCTGAAAATGAAATCACCCAATCGATATCTCTGTTTAGCCTCAAGCTTTTCCTTTCCAATTTCATCACGATGTACTCAGATTATGACAAGTCCATGAGACAGAGGAATTGGATTCAAAGTTGTTTCCATAGTTTTGTTGGGACCATTCAATAAACCAGATACACCGTTAACCCAAACTACGTGTTCGGAATGAAATAATTACTATAAGTCACTGTCGGCAATTTGAGTGTTTGAGAAATTCGAGAATATCTACGGTTTTTCTCATTGCATTATTCATTTTAATCAATAAAGCCAGACAAAATAAGGCACTGTTTTCTGTAAATATGATGACGGCTTTGCAAATTAAACGATCAAGCTCAAAGAACCCTCTAAATGAACCAGGAATCTACTCCATTACTTCGACACAAATTGCCTCTTCCATTCGACATAAGCGTCGTTCTTCGATCAATAGCCTTCTCAAATGAAGTAATTAGTATATGCCTTCTGACTGAATTCGCAGATAACTAAATGTGCTTACTGTTACCCTGTGCTACATACATACTTGCATACAAACAACCACATGAGAACAACATGCACAATAAGACGATTATGTGAAAAAAGTCATTTTGTGTGAAATGGAATCACATTTAGAGTGAGAATGGACTATGATCCTTCAATATGTAAAAATGCGTCAATAATCATTACAAAAATCTATTTATATAAATATGAAAATACGTGAGAATATTCTCGAACGCAGTAAATTTCGAAGCTCGGAGGTACAACATGTAAGTGAATTAAAGCTGCATCTTTCCTCTCATTTGGTTTCAATTTGATTTATTACTAAGTTTGCTTGAATATGAATAGTAAGATGACGATTTTTGTCTGACTTTGATCATGTTCGAGACATTTCACTTGAGTATGAATATAGAAAGTACGCTCAATCACATTTTATTGGGTTTTATGGATCTGATCAATGTGGAATTTTTTGGTATGTGATGACTAGATGTCTAATAACCTCACAATTCAGTGAGGTTTGATAGAGCGAGCAGATGTTCGAATTTATCATCCCCAGTCTTGTAGCAAGGTGTCATCGTCTGATACTTGTATGTATATATTGGCTCTATATATATGGCAAAATGAAACCACTTTTTCTCTAATGATGCATAAGAGAAACTCCAGTAGGCTGTTTCCTCAAAGTTGATGTGGTGTATGAGAAAGACAAATGAGATTTTCTCCAACCCACTCCATTTCTTAAGGCACCTTCTTCCATACGATCACTGACTCCAGCTCATCAACATTCGCAAACAGGTGTATTTCTCAAGTGTTACGGAACCTGAATTATGTTCAAATAATCTGACAGTCATATCCACACCATATTCTCTGTTGGCATATTTGGAAAGTCTAATCTATGTGTCCATTTTCATCATGTTCGTCAGTTGGCCAATCGTGTGAAGGATCCTAAAGGACGAGATCTCACATCTGACCACTTCAACTTGCATACTTCAGTTCACCTGTTCTTGTGGAGCCAAAAATATGCATCGCTCAACGCGAATCCTGTTGTTTTCATTCAAATATGTTTGATGACTTCATTCGCCTGACCATTTCTGACTCACCTCTCCTCTGGAACTCCTAGGTAACATGGAATTCTCTTTGTTTTTCTATATGCATCCTGATTAAAACCACTTAGTAAGTTATGTATCTCACTATTTTATAACGGTGGCCAGCTCAAATCGACGGGCTACCAGAGTTTCCATCCATTGAAATGCCAAATTTCTACAGCATTTCTGATTGCTATGATCATGCAATTGTATCAGATGATCACTACGTGTACTCGCCCACATAGTGAGTTAGTTTTCAACGGAAGGTTGCTCATTTCATTGAGGAAATGAATGAACAAAAATGTACACAGTTGGTGTTCTCTTCCTATGGAACAACGCTATATCACACGACATACTTCAGATTATCACTCAACATGTAAATCCTGTAGGAAGATAAAATATTTCGGAACACCGAAAACTTCTGCACTCTGTTTTCGCATATTGTCTGAAATATAGACTTGTTATTATTGTATAATTCTATCTGTTATATTCAACTTCTCATTTCCATTGAATACAAATGGCAACTGTGGATGTGTGTTGTGATTCTTCCCTTTGTCACTGTTCAGAACCTTGCTGAATTCTATTGTGCAGCTTAAGAAAGTGAATTTCTTCGAATAGAGACCCTTCATGGAACTGCTTGTACTGATTTTGTCAGCGATATTAGGGTCCAGATGCACCCTTTTATTTATAGTTTAGATGTTGTATTTTCCAGTATTTCCAATCTGTCGACAGAGATATTGGAATTATTTGTCCATTATTATTTCTACAAATATGACTTCCTCTTACTTTGAGATATCAGGTGATCTGAAGTTTCAGCGAAATTATCGAATAAAATCTTGACAAATGGTTTGCATCATGTCACCATATGAATATTATTCATGACGAAACTTCGATAGGATTCTTGACATATGATATTGATTATTGTGATGTCCACGACTACTGAGGACTTCTGTTCTACTAATGTTCTGTGAAACGGTTTCCAGATGTAGTGTACTCAATAAATGTCTTCTCAGTGTCTACATATTTAATCATTTGCTTTGATCTTAGTGAATCATTGTCTCATGTTGATAACCACGTCTGATAATGTTCAGACATGCACTGGGAACTTTTGTATTTTATTTGACGGTCATTAGAACTAGCCACACAGGACCAAGCTGATTTATAAACAACCATGGAGGAGGCCTGAATTGTTAGCTTACACTTTCCACATCCGTCAGTCTACTTAGGACTGGACAGTGGATCAACCTTAGTCAGTTTACAACCAATTTCAACCTTCTGTGGCTTACTTCGACTCCAGGTAATAGTTGTTCAGCCGAGTTAATTCGGGTCTTAACTTCAGTCACTTTGGTGACAAAGAGATTCGCCGAATAATAATGACAATCATAATTAGGCCATCTGTCCAAATGCGAAGCATTCCAAAGATATTAAGTTTTCGTCTATCATCTGGTTGTCGTCCGACAAACCAGTTAAAATACATCAAATGATGCGAAAAGTGTTCCACATATTTGCAGAGCTCAACACTATTGGGTATGTTGTTCATCAGGCGAAGATTTTCATCTAGGACTCTACATTTAATGATGTCCAAATGTGTTATCTACGTATCTCGGACGATCAGAGCATCTCAAAATTGCAGCTGTTTTCAATGAGTGGATGCACAGATTGGTCAGTGATGGCAATACTGTTTGTTCCATAACAGTACTATCTGTTTCACGTGTGGATATCTCCTCTATATTTGAACACTGTTTGATGTGAACACACTTCTAGTGAATTCATAATTTCTCCTATACCGGAAAAACCATCAACCGCATAGCCCACTGTCTGAAAATGGTGAATGACGAAGACTTGAAAATTTCATCTCATTCAACATAAATTGATGCAGTTCTACTCTCAGATTCATACAAATTCCACACTCAATATACGCCTTGCATTTCATATGGTTTCGGTATTCAAGGATTGTATGTTGAGAAGTTGTGTGTTAGACAGTTAGTAGGTTAGAAAGATTATCCGCATTTCAAGGGCTCTTGAGAAAGGGAAAATTTCAAATACAGAGGTCTCCTCTGACTTGCTTTCATATTCCTATGTCATTTGTGAACCAAATGCGACGAGTTGTTTTCACTCATTTGTCGACTCAGCAGAGAGATTAAGCCAGATACCGTTCCTTAGGAAACAGTGAGGTTTACTATATCATCAAATCAGAGGTTTCCGCCTACAGTGAAAAAGAAAGAGTGGTTGAATGAAGCACTGTGCCAGTGGAGAGTTTGACAAATGCGAAACTGACGTTGCAAACGAAGAATGGCATCGATATACCGAGACCATCACACTGAAAACCCTTTCTATTCAAAATGGAACTTCTGCATACTTGATTATTATGAACTGTGATGCACCAAACAAAATAACGCACAATTCTGATTAACTGTGTAGTATCTGAAACTAATTTTTGATGTTTGTGAATTCATTTCAGAGGAGTCAGTTTCCTTGTGTTCCTGATATTCTTATTCGTGGAAAAAATTCGATCGCGACGAGTTGGTGTCTATGTCATGTTTTCAATAGTGGTAAGTGTCACATTATAAGCCATACAATAAATTTTAAGGATGTAGGCTAACTTGATTTTGACTGAATGCATATCATTTGGCGGGATATTTGAATGTGTCTACACTCACTACTACCTCGTCAAAGTGATCATCCCTGTGATTCACATCACACACCACTTTCATTATTTCACACATTGGCGATGTAACAAGGACTGGATAGTTCTACTACTTGCGCATGAGAAAGGACCTGAAAGCTGAGGCAAGTTGTCTCTTAGAAACTCGTAAATGTGGAAACGTAAATCCACCTGTTGCATGAACAGGAAGTGTATACTGAGGGACAGCTTGAAGGAATGAATAAACTGGAGGTCACGATATGCTGATTCTACATGACCTGGCATAGGACAATCGACGGTCTACTTCATTCTAACAGTCGAATCAATAGACATCTTGAAGAGATTCGTGAGAAATCAGATGAAGCGTTTCCCGAACTGCTGTAGGCTTAGTCATTCTAGTAGTCAGGCGGTAATTAGTCGGCCAGTGGAGCTAACTGCAGTTTGCAGAGGTAACTCATGTCGACATGTATGGGATGATCCATGGTTCACAGAATGACAGTGACTTCGAACGAATTGTTTATTTTTGAGTGATTGTGAGTGATAAGAATGTGGCTCATCTTTTTGTCTATACAGGGTTGATAATTTACCGCATTTCAGTGGTCATTGTAAATATTTGTGTTTACATATGTCTATGAATCTATCTAGTGTGATCACATGTTCCTAATTCACCTTCCCCTTTGTCATAGATCGCACTGTTGTCTGTGGTATTGGCTGATATTTTGTCACCTGTTGGACTGAAAGCTGGACTCATATCTCTGGCCTGTATACTTGTGGTGGAAATTCCAACAGTTGTGACGGCTTTGCTCTTGCCTCGAATGAATGAGAAGGGGTTGGTAGTGTTTTACTCTGTGGCATGGACGTTGGCGATTGTGGGAGTCATTTTGACCGTTTTCTATGTGTTCTTCGAACAACAAGTAATTGCATGAATTAATGTCTATAATGCATAAATTATTTGTATGTTATTTGTCAAAAGATATGAAATCTCTACTTCATTCAGAAATATCCCACTGCATCCGAATTCCAGTATCAATTCCACACTTTGGAATCTCATTTCATTCCTCCCAGGAGGAAGAGCGAAGCACGAACGTCGAATATAAGAGGATGAGATGACGTCATTTCGTGAATGAAACGAGGAAGAGATCTCATAAGGAATTGGTTTGCGCTTTAAGCCAGACAGCTATGTGTCCCACCATCTACTGTCACTTATTACCGTATTTGGAGATCCTGGACAAGTGGAAACTATTATGCGATGCTTTCCACTGAAACTTCTGTGCATTATATGAACACTGTTCACACTGAGACTAACGTTGCTCTTATCATTTCACAGTCTCTTCCTAGTGTCTCCTAGTGCGGTGACAAGGAACAATTGATGGGAGCATCAGGGACGAATTCCTCAAATAATGAAATTTGTATTTAGAGAATATTAGGCGAAAACTGCCAGCGGAAACCATCATTGCTCCAATTTCCTCAATCCAACGATTCAAATAAAAACTATGTGCGCAAAAGTAGCCAGTGTTAGACCTTGAACTATCCTGCCCATTAAACTCACAAAGCCAAGTAGTAGAATGTCAATCATGTCATGGTTTCTCTACTGACGCCTCTTGTTCACTCCAGAAGACTCCACGTTCTCATTTCAAAATCAGTCTAACTGCTTCTGACCTGCTGGTTTATGAAAGGTCATTTTCGCTAGTTAGGTAACCGATTGCATCCTCATTTTCATGCATGTCAAATATTGTTAACATTCAAAACAGCTTACAGTGAGTTTGGTTTCAAGAATATCCTACTGGTGATCCTCTTAATATTCAACACTCTCGATTATTGGACGTATTTAACTGATTACATCATTCCGGGATAATGTCAGTAATAATTCCCATCCACTACTGCCTATCATCGCCTCACAACTACATGAAATATTCCATATACTCCATATTTTTGAATGGATCAGGTTTTAGGCACCTGGAGGGTAAGACGTGAGAGGATGAACGAAATCATTTCATCCTGATACACTTGTCGTTCATGCTGTCTCTTCGAATTCTACATTTTGATTGGAAGAGTGAAGAACGATTTGATATATTACCACCTTACCCCGTCTACAGTAAATTTCTTTGGCACGTCTATGTATGGATTATAGCTCGTTTGGTAACAATTCACTGGTGTGACTGTCACATTCCACGGAATATATTCCACGGAATGTTGTAATTTGCATACATTAATAAAGCATGTGAGTGTACCTCTTCCCTCATGATTTATTCTTTTCTCCTCGTATTCTCCTCGCAGATAATTTTAGCTCTGGTGGTATTTTTCTGTGCGTTATTCATACTCTTCGTAAGTTTGTCATTTTATCGCTGTATCAACCATGTTTATTTTGACGAGTAAATTACACAAATCACATCAGTTATTTGATAGTCGCAGAATTGCAGTGTGAATCACAGTATCGCTGAGTCGATTGGTGTTCATATAACATCACAAGGCACCTGAACGTATCCTCGATATTCGATAGTGTATTTCCAGAGTAGATGATGTTGTACACTGTTGCACTTGACGGATTTCTGAATCACTGAAATTATGGTAGAGTCACGCTTTTCACTGGGATGTAGTAATCATGATTCGAATTTATGCAAGTTCTGAATAATACGACAACTAGCTCCTAGTGACTGTATCATACGAATTCGGGTTGTGTGTGTAGGAAATGGCTGGATTATTAGGCAGCTTGTATTAATTAGATTGGATGCTATTTGACAATGATTTCATAGTCCTTCACCAGCATTACGCACTTACATTTAGGGATTTACAACAACTTCACTGTGCATGTGAGACTGCCAGATCATAAAATGAATAATGCCACACTCGACACGTCATTCTGAAACTGAAATCTTCTTCAAGGTGTGAACTGAATTCTCACTACAATATTGACAGCAAACAGACATTAGTCGTGATTTCTCATCAGTTCATGAGTCTGGTAGTGATTCTGGAGGAATGTTGTCTAATTGGTTAAAGGATAATACGATCCCAGCAAATTGAGACAGTAAATCAAACTAGAAGTGATGAATATAACCAGATGTATTCGAAAGACTGAAACTATTCGAGAAATAATTCTTATTAAACTACCGCTCACGTTTAATCGACAAATAAGTTTAGAATCATCTGCTCAAGTATGATCTGTAAGCCGACAGTGTCTATATTTCATCAAATGAAAACAATCCTATCACATTGGCTAGATAATTATAATTAATTTGAATTGCTGTACACTTGAGATGATCATCTCTGTCAATAATCTTTCTCTTTCTCTACTTTGTAGTTATTGTTCACTTGTGTCAATAATTATGACATGATCGCTTGGCTGATGGATTTCATCGCAGTAGAATTCACCACAGCTTTCATCATCTAGTTTTGTACGATCAACATGTACGGCATTCTCGAAAGTACTTTAGCAATGTTCTTCAAAGAAACAAATAACACGGATAATAAGGGAAATGCTTCCCCCGGTTTATCTTTTCTGGTAGACAGTTAAATATGACTATGTCACTCTTTAGTCGTCTTTAGATTTATTCTCATTTTTGTGATTTCTTTCTCCCTATGATGACGATATGATAATCATTGGTCCTCTTTCTCATTTGAAGTTTGTCATTACTTGCACAGATATTCACACTGTGTTCAGTGTTCTGCTATAAGAAAAACAAACAAAATAAACGTGTAAACATCAACACCATCAAATGCACATTTATAAATATACATATGACTGTTTCTCAAACTGACTCTACACTTCAACATTTCTGAGAAGGCGACGAAGAAGAAGCGGAGTGATACAGTGGTCAGAAAACGATTTACATTTTCTGAATACAACAAATATCTTGTCAGTGATTAAGATTTAATGTGAGTGCGGTCATCCAATTTTCAGCCTAGCATACCACAAGCATCAGTGAGTGCCACGATCGATCTACGTTGTCAGAGATATATGGTCGATTCAGAGAGTCAAACTTTCATATAATTTTGGAAGAGAGATACATAGTTGTGAAAGGTTTCAGTGGAGCTCGAAAGCGTCACCTGAATACATATGCTTGAAAGGTTCACCAATCAGTTGAGCATACGAATAATAATTCATTAGTGATATTTTGTAAGCTTTCGAACTCAATGAAGTGTTAAATATGATATGAGTAGTCTCGTGTGTGTGTGTGTACGTGTGTGACATCATTGACGACAAATGTTGTGTTTGACAATGAGTGACTCAGGCCAATGAAGATGTTCGCAATGTGTCTACATGAATTCTTTTGGCTGCATACAGGATATTACAGAGATTTAAAGATGATATCAGTGGTAACAGACTTATACTAAGTCGGACAAATGAAAAAGATCGAATGTGCTTGTATCACATGAAATCTTCGTTCTGTATAGATACATATAATTCTTCTTTCTGACATATAATCGTCGAATCAGGTAACTGTCAACTGAGTGTACGTATGAGGACGGAAATAATATGAAGGATTTCAATCTTGATGAGACAGGGAATTACATATGATCAGTTATCTCCACGGAATTGGAGGGTGGTTGGCTATGTGATGACGAAATGAGAAATAGCACTCTACGGAATTAGATGGTGAAGTAAGAATGATCTCCTCCCCCCGCTTATAAGCAATCCGTTTATGAACTTGTTCAGAACATCCCCTGTCAACTGACGTATTTTTAGTTATTCGAGTTCGTCATGTCACGCTAGTTTGATTACTGGACGTATCAGAAAGTGGAATAGTTTCATCGACTGAGTGACGTTTCAAACATGTCACATTTGACCACATGACTTCGAAACTCGATTTGTATATTCTCACTGTCTTCTACCCTGTTTGTTGTAAGGTTGGTTGATAGAATTGTCCAGATGTCTCGGATAGGTGTCGAGTCAATTGTACTGAGCCAGTTCTCGGTTGATTACTTGAATAAAGTATCAGGTCTCAATCTCCACCTCCACACTGTTATAACAAATATAAGTAGTAGCACTTTGTCGCATCGTAATGTTTGGTTGTGTGTGATTCTACGTGATACCACAGCTGAGCATTTTTCAAAATAACTAATTTCATTAACTGCTGAACTAAACTATTCATTTTGATATGCATCTATAAAGTAACCAAACGTAAACTGGATATGATCAAAGTCAGAATGAAAATCATCACATGAGTACTCCTCCATAAGTGAGCAACTAGGAAGTGAGATGTAGCTGAAATCTACTTACTGGTTGTAGCTACTAGTTTCGAGATTCGCTGCTTCTGAGAATATTCACATGTATTTTCACATAAATATTTCGATTTCATTGATTATTACCAACACAATTACACATATTGAGAGACCGTAGTCCATTTTTATTCTCAAATTGATTCCACCCCTCATGAAATGACTTTTGTCACATAATCGTCGTACTATGTATGTTGTTCTCATGTGGTTGTTTCTATGCAGATATGTATGTAACACAGGGTAATAGTAAGTACACTTAGTTATCTTCGAGTTCTTTCATTTGCAGTTAACTATCTCCTTAGTTCTAGAAGGCTATTAACCGAACGACGACGCATACTTCAAATGAAGAAATTAATTTCAGTTAAAATGATGCAATTAAATCGCAGCTTATGTGAAGGTTTTTCTAACATGACTACGTTCTTTGCACTTAATGATTTAATCGGGTAGTCATTATTGAATTTACAGAAAACGTCATCAGATTTTAAGCCAGTAGGTATCTGACGTATCTGTCTCTATTGATTGAAATGAATAATGGGATGAAAACAGTCATTGTTATCGGCGAATTTCTCTAACGAAATATCCTTTCAGGAATTCGAATGACTCAGATGGACTGACAATAATTATTCCATTTCAGATAGACTGTTCGGGTTAATTCATTATCTGTTTTGTCGAATGATGTTAACAAAACTAAGAAAACAACTGCGAGACAGATTCGTCGTCTTTATTGCACATCCTGATGAAATTAGAGAGGAAAAGAGCTTGAGATTAAGCAGAGATATCCTTTTGAGTGATTTCATTCTCAATAGTGGGACAATTGCATTTCTATTGGTAAAGTTGGAATAGATTCAATCACAATTTAATTCAAGAGATTAACGAAGGGAGATCAAGTGGGATAATAAAAATTGCCTGCTTAATATTAAGATTCTCAGTTTAACTTGTTTCTACACTTATCCTGACCACATTTGTCTTCGACGAAATGTAGCTCATATATTTCCTGGTTACTTTCCTAATCCTGAATTCTTCTCATCCGACCTAATTTATTTACTGAAAATTCAAAATAAACTTAGACAATATGGGAACTGAAGCACCAAATCATGATCGTATAGCTTTCGAGACAACTTGGAAGCAGAATTGGATCTTCTGAAAGAAACCTTCGTTCCAAATGGGTACCTGCCAAGATTCATCGACAAGAATATCAAACCAAAGGACCACGAGAACGAACATCACTCGTTTTTAAAGAGATAATTTACATGAATCTGGATTTTAAGGGGGACTCAATTTGGCTGGGATATCATCAAGAGAATAATTTCAGAATCTTCGAAAACAACATTCTTCGCAGCAACACTACGAGTAGTACTCTCCATTTGTCCATTGAACTTCAGAAGTCTTAAGGACACGATCTATCTTCTGGTCACTTCTGTGTGCATATATCAGTTCACCTGTTGCTGTGGATCGAACCAGGTAAATTGGTCATTCGACGCGTGCCGTGTCCAAAAAGGTTCATGAACACTATCCCACAGCATGACTACAAGAAAGCAGTGATGGCTGTACAAGGAGTGCGATCATCGAACATCTCGTCAACACTGGTCATTTCATCTCACCAAACGCCTCCTGCTTCAAAGTGATCTACAAAGTGAAGAACAACCTACCACAGGAAATAAGCTTTCGTCTCGTTTGTATTGCTGAAGCTCTAGCCATTCATTCAGTTGGAGAAGCCAGAGCTATGCATACAAAAGCAAAATCACCCAACCTCTTCTACTATCATGGTAACAAACGTGTCGCCTTCTACTGATTTCATGTTTGTGTGCTTTCCGGTTCTCTTCTTTAACTCCTAGTAACATTTGTGATCAATAAAAAGAACTTACATAATTTGATATTTTCCTTTGTTTCTATGTGCATCCTAATCGCTACTCACTCAGTAAACTATTCATCTTATTACAAAGATGTATTATCCTTATTCAACTTCTTTTATGCATTGATTAACGTTAATAACTATGTATTTTGACAACACTTCACCAGCACTCTCTTACTGACCTTCACCACACCCGTTCTTGTAGAGTGAGGCGTAAGTCGACCTTCCCTAGCAGCTTGGTAAGGTAGTCAGTCTTCCTTACAAACCGTTAACAGTAATGGCGTGAGAATATCGGCTCCATTTACAGTGTTTCGTAGTGAGGGAATTCTGTCCGCTCCTCCTGCACTCCCGGACTACAGTAGCATGGTTGCATTTAGGATTTTTGCTTTCGTTGGAAGATTGGAGTCCACTGGCAGTCAGTTTAATGCTCACTGTTGTTGTCGTTGTTTGTATTTCTGGGAGGTTACGGGTGATGATCGATTCAAGTGTCCTTTAAAGTTATCAACCCTCCGCTTTATTTGTTTCCCCTCCTTAGTAATCAGTTTCCCTCAACCATCTTTTATTGGTTTCATCATCCGAGTTGATCTCTTCCCATATAGAGACGGACCTGGTTTTCTGCTGCAATGTTCTGAAGTCTCTTCCACCTGTGGCCTTCCTGCCTGCCTGTTCTGCTTCAGACGACAGCCAGTGTGTCATGGTCTGAGTTGGCCCACATCCGCTTTCCTTCTCGACCTTGTATCCAGCAGGCTGACTGCGACTCTACTTCCTTCAGCGCCATTGAGATGAAGTCTATCTGATTTGTGGTATGTCAGTCAGGCTAAATCCATGTCGTTCGCTCAGTGCATATTTTTGTGTTTGTACACGCTGACACCGATCACCAGTTCATTGAAAGCGCAGAAGTCAGGGAATAACTCTCCGTTTTCATCCATTTCACTGATGGGTAGTCTCTCGATCCATGATGAGTTCTCTTCGTGTATTATCTGTTTCCTACCAGTTCAGCTGGTATTCCTATCACCCATGAGGATTTTGATGTCACCATCTGGGATGTTTTCCATAACTGCCTGTAGGTGTCTATGAACACCTCCCTTCTTCTCTTGTTCCGCGTTGTTTGTAGAACCGTGTGTAGCATCGGGTGATTGTAACCTTCCTTCCTGCATTTTGAGTTGAGTCTCGTTGCCCGGAAATTCCACACCGCCATTCTTGTTCTTGCTTTCAACGAGGGAATACACATCGACTGACTGGTTTCTGGAAGGCTTTCACCTGCTCATCGTGTCATTTCGCCTTTCCGATACCAATGAAGAATGCGTTTGTTTTTTGAATTTTCCGTATTTTTGAAAATCTTTGGAAAGCTGAAGTTTTTACAGAAGCTTCCTTTTTTCTGGGGTAGGGTCATTAGCTCCAAGTTCAATCCTTCCTCTTTACTCGGCCTTGAAACCAAATAGAAAACTAGCAAGCCTGTTAATTAGACGAGGTTATTCGTACAATAGGTGAGATGTATATCCCAGTAGAAATCATTATCTACGCTTATAAGAGTTAAACAATAAAATGTTAGGTGAAACATAAATATATGCTACTTACTAGTAGCGAGTAGTGTAAAGTTGAACGCCGACGGAAAGTTGATGAATGACAGATAAGCATGGAATTATCAGCCTCTTCCATAGTGGTAGCTTCGAATTAACAAAATTTCTCTGTCTAAATCATCAATCGCATTTATTCCTTTCTCAATACACAGCAGTAAGCTGATCCTCGTTCATTTCTTTCTGAGAAGTCACAGGTTGTTTGTTGGAATTTGGATAGAGCTGACTCCATGTGTCCCTTGGATGCATCTATCTCCAGATTGTGAAATGAGAAATTGTGCGCCGACTGGAGACTGATTTCTAACCTGCAGGCGTTCAGGTGGATATATGCTGACCAACCATGAAGTACTGTGATAAACAGAAGTGAGTAGTGAATGAATTTCACTGCTAGTCAGTATCAATCGAATTAATTACTTGGACTAGTTACAAACATTAATCAGTTGAATACAGTGACGACAGGAGATTAAATTAGGTAATGATTTTCGACTGGGTATTGAAGTTCGCTGGTGTGGTGAAAGTTGAACTACGGACTTGAATTCCTAGTCCAGAACTGTTAATGTCTTAATTCTCCCTATGTTACTCTCTTGAATAAAACAATGATTTTAACTATTCCAGCCGATGTAAATGAATGAAATTCTCCAACTTTTGACAGTGGAATCACCGAGGAGAAATCTCTGAGTACATTCAAGCACTTCTTCTCAAATTCCATCACGATGTACTCAGCTGATGACAAGCCTGTGGGGAAGATGAATTTCATTCGAAGATGTCTTCATATTTCTGTTGGAATTATTCGATAAGGCAGATAAACTATTAACCCATAATACTTGTTTGGAATGAAATAATTACTAAAAGTCGATGGAAGGCATTTGGACGTTTGAGAAATTCAAGAATAACTACGGTTGTTCTCACCATATTATTCATTCTGTTTAATAAAACCATATAAATAAGACACCTAGTGAGCTCAACTCAGACGATGTTATCTGGCGCCATCGTAAAAGCTTCACAACCACATTCAAATACTTCCAGCTGGACCACCAGTCAACTCCGTCACTTCAATACGAATTGCCTCTTTCATTTGAAGTATACATCGTCCTTCGGTTAAAAGCCTTCTTACACGAACTAATTAGTATATCGCTTCTGAATGGACTCTCAGATTGTACTGATTGTACTTAGTAGTACACAGTGCTGAGTGCATACAAGCAACCACATGAAAATAACATACATAATACGACGAATATTTGACAAAAGTCATTTTGTAAGAGAACGAATCACATTGAGAATCACAATGGACTATGAACCCTCAATATGTATATTTGCGTCGATAAATAATCGAAGAAGTTGAAATATATATATGTGAAATTACTTGTGAATATTCTCGAAGGCACGAAAATCCGCAGCTAGAAGGTGTAACACGTAAGTGAATTTCAACTACATCTCACTTCTTAGTCGCTATCATTTGAATTTATTACTGAATGGTTAGGTGACGATTTTCTTCTGACTCTGGTTATGTCCAACCTGCTTTATTCGATATACACACCCTGGATGGGTATTTGAGTTGACAAGCAAAATAGATATTACCTTTCGTGAAAGTGTTTTAAGATTTAGGGATCTAATCAATATGGAATGTCAGTGTGCGATTACTGAATGTCCATGAAATTCGGAATTCAGTGAAGTGTGGTGGATGGAACTGATATTCACATTTATCGTCTCCGTTCTTGTATCAAGGCGTCCTATTTATTCATTTCTACCTAATGATTCCGCATTTAGAGCTGAATGTAACCAATTTTGTTCTGACGGTAAAAATAAATTCCATTGAGCGGTTTCCTCAAAATTAATTGGCATTATCTATATGAAACGCAAATGAGATTGTGCTCAAGTGAATTCATTCACGTATACCTTTCATTATGGTGATTGATTTAGGCCAGTTACCAGTCTGTCTCGTGCACTATGCAAACACAAATACGTTCCATAATCTGAAAGTCACTTCCATTTCACATTATCACTTGTCACATACAGAAAGTGTGATCTCTCTGACCATTTTCATCTGGTGTACTCTGAGGTGATGAAATTATCTCGGAGCTATTGTCATCTATCGTATTCTTCGTAAATTTCAGGTCATTGGAGAATGGCACGTTTCCATGCATCATATGAGAATTCGATATATAACAACGAGAAGTTACAGAAAACACCTACCACTTATTATATTTGGGTAAGATGAATACGAAGTTTTGAGGAAGCCGCTTTTCTTATTATCAGGTTGCAGGAGACACACTCATGATGATGTTGCTGACACTTATACCTGTCGTCTTATTTGGCGTTAAGTGAGATTAGATTAAATTTCACGCCTAAATATTATCTTCTTTTACAGAATAGATATTTGGATGTTCTTCCAGTTTAATTTCACTGCGGTGTATGTTATTTTGTAAGTCCTCCAATCAACATTATTTATCGATTGAGGAATTTAGTCTAACGCACTTTGTCACATGTTTCATCTGTAGGACAGAGCACTAACCCACTTCACTGAATACTAGACACTTACATCACTTAGTGCTTACTGAATGAATTGTCAAGCAAAGAGAGTTTAGGGCCAGTTGTTGTTTGAGAGAATATGTTACTGTTCTTAGTTAGATCATTCCATTCAGACTTACCGACCCATTTTTCTCTAATTTGGCTGAGTTGTATTCAATCTCCTGACTGACATTCATTGATACTGACGGAAGTGATACACATAGAAATCACTGGAAGAATTTTACAGAATAGGGTATTTGTAGAAACCGGTTAGTAGAAGGTCTGGAACACCGAAGTGTCCAGTGATAGTAGGCATCACACCAATCAATACAACATTAAGAATCCTACTAGTTTCGGTATGAATATAATTCATATAGTGACCAAGTGCAAACTATTTCTCAGTATTTTATTCGGTAATATTGACCAAACTTCTGGGTAGTTAATATTTCACCGTAAGTTAATATTATATTTTTAGAAATCTCAGAGAATTTCACTTAAATAATCCCACCGTTTCGTTCGGAAAATCACTCTAAACTTCTTCAGCAATATATTAGAAATTAAAACATCCAAGTTCATGTATAAAACGACACTCATTGTCTTCAATATCACTGTTCAGTCACATCTTCTTAGTCATGAATAGTCGTCAGAAATAAAATAAACGAAACTAAATGAATTGTGAGCAAGATTTGACCAGGGAGTTGTCTGCTAGTAAGGCTCCTTGTCTGATCGTAGATATATTTCAATAAACCTATTTTTACCGCCTATTCTGGATGGGATGAATTAAAGTCCAAATATTTATTCGAGTGTGTCAGTTTCCTATAAATGCTAGTGGTATCCAGTCCACCATTTTGTTTTCGCTTTATTCTGCACTCCAGCATGGTCAACTCCTTCTGTTCGTTTTCTAACTCACAAGTGAATTCCATTCCGTCTTGTAATGACTTTACATGTGTGAGGAATTCAGTGATATATTCAGATATCAACACAGTGATTGAATGTGTCATCCACACATCTCCACCATAAGCATAACGCCTAACACTGTGTCATCAACTGAGAGCTCAGTGCCACTTTTCAGTTCAGAGTCGATGTTCAGTTCGTTTCTAACTGCCTCCAGAGCTGAATGGATGGGAATATTATTGTTCAACCTGGTTATGTCAAATGTGATCATCCTTGCATCTTTTTCCAACTGAATTTCCTCTAGCTTCTGTTTCATTATAACATGGTAATTAGTTAGCCTATAATTTGACCTATCTCTAACAACACTGATTTGAAATATTTAGATAACTCGTACGTCTAGGTGTTCGTAAAGTCAGCTGTTAGCTTGGTAGGGTGTCCTGCTTTCTAAATCTCTAATCTTGCCTTAGATTATCCTCATTTCAAGGGCTCATGAGAAGAGGAAAGCTTTCAAATGCACGAATCTCTAACCTTCCTTCCCTTCCCATTTCGGCTGTAAACCTCACCTGGTGAATTTTGTTCACTCATCTGTCGACTGACGAGTGATATTGAACCAAATAACAGAGAAATTCGATGTTTTCCGTAGTTTGGAAGAAGGGAGGTTGACTTCACTAAGCTTCTATGGAATTGAAGACTCAAAACGTCTTCAGTGTGTGAATTAGATTGGATAATTCTCCCCGGCCTTCAAAAATATTTAGTGTTTCTATCCCGAAACGGCAATGATTCAGTGATATCAAAGTAGATTTTCACTCCTATGATGAGAATGAACAAATGAATTCATGCAGCACACAGCGAATGTAGCATGTTGACATTTGTAAAGTAGACTTCAAAAGTAGACACATGAGTGACACTGATGCCACATGGTCGTCACACTCAAAATAGTCTTTTGACTGAAAACTAAACTTCTGAACGTTTGATTTTTATAACTTTTCATGTATGCACTAGTCATATTGCGGCCAATTCCGAATAATTCTGTAGCATCTGTGACGAACTGCTGGTGTTTGTGAATTCATTTCAGAGTACTTGGTCTACTTCTGGTCGTTCTTTGCATATTCGTGTCAGAAATTCGATCGCGGCCAGTTGCTGTTTATGTACTACTCGGAATTACGGTAAGTGTCCGCTTTATATAGCCATGCAAAAAGTTGTGAAGGTTTGTGGTAAATTTTAAGAATGAACCAATGTTATCTTTCATAGATTTTTGAAAACGTCTTTACCTATGATTACCTCCTCAGCGTAATCATTTCTACGATTCACATTACACACCACTTTGATTACTTCTATTATTGCCGAAGTTGCAGTGATTGTATGTTTTTATACTAACATATGCGAAAGGATTCTACAGCAGACGAAAGCTCATTCTAGTCGTCAGGCTGTGATTAGTTGACCCAAGCAGCTGACTGCATTTTGCAGAGGTAACTCCTGTCAACTTGTTTAGGAGAAGCGATGGTAAACAGGATCGCGTCATCTTGAAATTAACTGTTCTTTTGTGACTCTGAATGATAAAAGTATCGTTTCTTTGTCTGAGGGAGGCTGAGAATTAATTGCATTCTCAGTGGTCATAGTGAATATAAATACACATATATATTTATAATCTCCTCATTTCTCACTTAATAATTCTTTATCCACTTTTATCGATATTTTCCCACTCTGATTTCCTCTTTGTTATAGATTTTGCTGTGGTCTGTAGGATTGGCCGCTATTATACCCCCCGCTGAAATAGTATGTGGATGTATATCGCTGGCATTGACAGTAGTGATAACAATTACAATAGTCATTGTGGCTTTGAAACTACCACCGATGAATGAAAAGGGATTCATATTTTTCAGTATATTAGCATGTGTCTTTGCTGTTATGGCGACCGTCCTCAAAATGTGTGATGCTTTCCTCCACCAAACGGTAATTATATCTCAATATATTCATGTTTCAATAGTAATAATAATAATAATAGTCCGAATGATCTATACAAGTTATGCGAAAAAGTACTCGACATCTCCACTTGGTGCCGAAATATTCCGGCGCATCCGATTTTAATCTTAACACCCCATAATTTGAAAGTTTACACAATTCTGGCTAATAGTAAGGTTGAACGCAGGATAGAGGACAAATGTACCAGGACAATGTAGCCTCATTCTCTGTTATTCCGTCTTCTCCTCTCAACTAGCTACAAACTGAACAATGTGAAAATATAAATCACACAAAAGATTTGAACACACATCATATGCGATGATGAGTAGCAGTTGATGAGAACAAACACAAGGGTCCTTAAGTGGCATGCAAGTTAATATACTGTTAAGAGAGACCTGGCTTACTGCCTTTTGTTGAAGCAATCAACAACAAGCAACTAGAAACGACTCTGTGTACACCAATGGCCTTACTCATGTTTAGTTGTTTCTATAAATGCAAATTATTCAGAGTCCGGTTGCTCAGGGACAAGCTCTGTAGGTTGACCTAATTAGATAAAATGATATAATTCATAAAACACATTGCAATGACTGTGAGTTGAGTCAACTACATAGGTCAAACTAGTAGTAGATTGGGGGTAGTTAGATTGTCGGAACATAATAATTTAGCTAAGTTAATAATGGTTGACCCCGAGAAGAAAATTAGTTTAGAAAACAGCTCAGCGATTGCACTGCATGCAGTAACACACAACCACACAATAGGTTGGTGGGAGAGGGTTAAAATTCTTAGAAGTAATATAGGTAGATGGAGGGAGAAAGAGGTGGATTACTGAATCCTTCTTCATCGAGTCTACACCTAGCACATGCAATGATAAATGACTCATCACCGACACCAGAGATATTGAAAATACTACAACCAATCAAATCAAGCGATGAGAAATAATGGAATTATATAAACGAATTCAGAAAGTTGTGTGAATAGTGGCTTGATATGATTATGAGGGGCAATAAATTGTGTTCGAAACGTGGTCGTCAGTAAATATTACTGTATAATACTGTGAGACTGTATCAAAATGAATTTTACCCATAATGGAGTTACACTCCACCACCACCACAGTGCACAGCTTTTATTCTTATGTCAGGGGACCTATTTCATTGTTACATTCCCATGTGTTACTCCTTGTCATCGTCGAAAATGCATTTTCAAATATTTTGTGTACTTTATGTTTTCGTATTGTTCAGTTTGTAGCCAGCCGAGAGAGACACAGAACGTGGTACAGAATGGCGTCATTTTATCCTGGTGTATTTGTTGTTCTTGCTCTCTCGACAAATTCTATAATTTGATTAGTAATGTAATAATCAGCTGAGTGAAAATCGATTGTATGTAATATCTGTTAACCCTCACTAGAGCGAATTTCCTCTGTCGTGCAGATGTGTGGGGATTAGTACTTTGTCAACCAGTTGCTGGTGTAATTCTCACATTCCATGGAATATACATCGTTTAACAGAGGCGCGATTGTAAACCAAATGTACAATTAATTAATGACATCTCTTTTGTCAGATAAGAACTGTGAAGTGATGCAACAGTTGTTTATATTGAATGAATGACGTAAATTCACATATTTCAGCCTCACTCCATGCAGCTTGTATCACTGACAGGTGTGATTTAACTGTCAGCATGTTTCGATAATAGTCAGTGTCCACAGATCTCAGATCAGTAGATATGTCAATGTTGTAATTTGCATATAATTAACAAAGCATGTGAGTGTACCTCTTCCCTCACGATTTACTCCTTTCTCATTTCATTTTCAACTCAGGTAATCTTCATTCTGACAGCAATTTTCTATGTGTCATTCATACTCTTCGTAAGTTTGTCATTTTATCGGTGTATCATGCACGTTTATTTTGGCGAGTAATTTACACGAAGCACATCAGGTATTTGATAGTCGCAGAATTCCAATGTGAATCTTAGTACAGATGAGTTTATATTGCATCATTAGGCACGTGAACACATCCACGATATTCGAGAGTGTATTTCCAGAGTAGATGATGTTGTACTCTGCTGCACTTGACGGATCTTTAAGTCATTAGACGAATACTAAATTCCCGTTTCTTCACTGGAGTGTAGTAATCACGATTCGAATTTAAGTGAACCCTCATTATTACGATAATGAGCTCCTTATGGTTCCCGTATATGAAATTAGTTTGTGCATGGACGTTGGATTACAGTGAACGCTATTTATCGATGATTCCATGGCCCTCTGCTATCCAACCTCATTGATTATTTTCAGATAGCCAACAGCCTCAGTATACACACGAGACTCCTTAATTATAAAATGAATAATGACACATTTGTCGTGTCATTCTCAAATGAGCATTTTCTCCAAACTGTCACCTAGATTTCTCTCTCTACCACATGAATAGCATATACAATAGAGACAACAAACAGACGTTAGTCTTGGTTTCTAACCAATCCTTCATTCTGGATGTGTTTTGGTGGAAAGTTCTCTTATTTGTTACAGGACAAAATTTAATGGAATCTAACCAAACTAAGACACTGTGTCAAACTAAAAGTGATACATATCACCATATACATGTGGAAAACTGAAATCATTCGGGAAATAATGCTCCTCAAGCTACTGTCCATCTCTTCTGCAAAACTAAGCTTAAAACAATCTGCTCGAGTATAGTCTGGAAGTCAACATTGAATCTGTCAATAATGCTCAATTGGTTCAGGTGTCTATAGTACATCACATAAATAAAATCTTATCGATCTGATGTGATCAGTGAAATAAATTCATCACTGTAGAATATGAGTTCATGTACATTTGAGTTGATCCCCTGTATTGCTTGCTCTCTGTTGAAATGTTTTATCTTTCCTTACACTATAGTTCATGTTCACGTGTGTCAATAATCGCGACGTGATTATTTTGTGGGTGACGTCTGTTCTCGCTGAATTCATCATGGCGTTTATCATTTGGTCTTGTATAATTAATCTGTTTGCCGTCGGTGACTTGTCCTTATTTGTCATCATATATGGAACAGTGAATGATAGATGTTGGAATGGTACGTGTACCTTTTCGATATAGAAATCAATCAGACACTCTCGGTCTGTGGACATCTTTTCATCAACGATCTTCGTCATCCAGTTCTTCATAACGAATTGTTGCCTACACTTCCATTAACACTTTTGGTATTCCGCAAAATCAAAAATTCCATTCTTCTTAAACATTAAACACAGACAAATCAAAATGTAAACACGAATAATAAAAGTCTATTGCAATATAAAATTGTTTTTATTGATCATTGCTCAAATGACTGTGTGCTGTTGTGGTTGAGATTTCACCTACACCCCCTCCTCCTCCTCCTCACGCCATCTGTTTCATGTCAGACTTTGATGCCAGAATCATCACTTCCACTTCACTACCACTCGAATGACAGGTGTACGATCTAATTCAACGGTCTTCTCAGCACAGATATCCGGTCTACCTACAATTCCTCATCAATATTTGTCTCGTAATTAGTAGTTAACTGGTAAGTCGCCACAGTTCCATGCTGCTTATACTCACTCTCTAGGCAGCCATACAATCTCCAGTATCAGAGGCAGTAGCTGTCGATGAATGTCTGTAGCCTTTCGGAAATGTACTACATGAAACCACTGACTCGCTGTCAATGTTGAAATTTCACAACTTCTTCCTCATACCGACTGTAATAGATTTGCAAAGTGATTTCTGAGTGTTGTGAATGTGTCTTGCTTCTCCGATGATGACGTTAACATGCTCATTCGTGCCATCTGTAGTTGATATGGTGTTGTGTGTCCATATACGTGAAAGGGACGGTGTGCATTAGATTTCTCCCGTGTCTTCTAAATGTTCACGTGAAGTGTTGTTTCCACCACCTGCTCTTCCAGCTTATTGAATTTCGATTTTTCACCGTCGAGTTGGTGCAACATTAAACATTAATCATTCGAGTGATTCAGTCAGATATTCTAGGGTCAATTTGTTGATCTGATGTGTATCCATCCCCACGCTTCACAAGGTCTGCAACACAGTCTAGTCCATGATTAGTGTGAAAAGCGCTGTCTCAATATGATCTTCCTTTGAAAGATATCGGTGAGCTTGCTATTGTGAATCACTTGGCATTCGGCATCAAAATCATATACGTGTTAAATGAGGTCTACTTATCTTCGCGTCATTCAGAATTGCTGAAGCAGTTAGCACTGCCTACAGATGTTCAGCGGTTCAATTCACCACACTCCATATAGCACAGAAATATGGAGAAAATTAAGTTAATAGAAATGTGGATTCAAAGGATCTGAGAGATTGCAAAGTGTGAACGCATCTACGCTATTCAGACCTCATTTGAGACACGCCACCGAAATGATTGAGAGCAAGGAATTAAATACATTCTAAACCGTCTACTCTACATTAATTTGAATACGTGAATCTTGCTATTCTTCTACTAATCTCGTCAAACCCGTGTTTCGAGTTGTTAATGTCCTCCTCCCGTGACATATTAATAATATACCAGACGACTAACGTTCTGGTAGAAACAAGTCAACTAGTCGGTAACACTCATTCACTTTCTCACACACACACAAGAACAAGAATCATCAGTCATTCCTGTTGAAAGTATGACAGCAGATTATGAAAAGAAAGAAAGAGGAAGAGATTCAGAACTTTTAAAAAGTGTATTTTTACTGTAAGCACTTTTGAAGGGAAGTAAAAAGACGAAGACTCAAACCGGATGAATAAGAGGTTATTGTGTGAGTTATGGAAATTTTAAGGCTGCAGTGCCAGAAGTGATTCGATAAATCTCTCCTGTATACGCATTTCACGGTTTCACCCTGCATATTACAACAGTTTCTGCTGCAGACAGGTGTAGTCAGAAACCCTTTGAACGACTGGGCCCCTTACCTTACATATCAATTTGAAGGAGATTTCTATTGATCCAGAATGATTCGTATAGGAACAAGGAGCTGAAGAATTGTAATATTGGTTCATCTAATTCTTCCTTTCCACATCCATATTCGAGGATGCTTTTGTGGGCGTCTAGACAGTGTCGTCTTTCAGAATTCTAGATATATGGATACGATTCTCCTACGAGTTATCATTGACTTTCACAAACACTCAAAATTATGCAATGCACACACACCATGCATACAAACCTACTGAAATTGTCAGAATTCTTATCCAAGTATAGAAGTACTCAGTTGATAAACAATTGAAAATATTCAATGGAGATTATGATGAGGCTGTCGTTTACCACCTTACACATTGTAGCTTTACACTTTGTATTCTCTATTAACTACAACAATAACAACACAATTATTGTTTCAAATGTTTTCGATTAGAAACACTTTTTGATAAAGACCACGATGAATTTTTTGACTTCACCATGTAAATCCTTGATCAAGGAGCAAAGAACATCCTTCTGATGAATGAATGAATGAATGAGTTATTCACATTCCAAAGTCATAAATGTGTGTGAGTGTGTGCTAGTTAGAGAATGGTATTCTGACAGAGAGATGATTGATTACTTTAAACCACATGGATTGGTTGAGATGAAAACGCCTGAGAGATTGATTTGCGAAAATTATTATTACTAGATTGAAGTTCATTGTGTACGTGTGATGTTGGGTTGTATTGAGTTAAACGACTAAAGCTGATGGTGTGATATCACAGCGAATGATCATCATGAATGACGATGAATATAGACACCAGTATTATGTGTCTAGTAGGACTTTTATTCTATCTGTTTATCAACATCATATGAATGAGAGTCGTTTTGAGGAAGAGAATGTCAATCAGGAAGTTATTTGTCTTTGTCACCGTCTAAAGTATTGTGAGATTGAGAAACGAGAGATAAGTTGGGAAACTGAAATTTTGTTCTCTATACAGGAGCGACAACGCGACAGATGAATTCTGTTGAGGGAGTAAATAAGAGATTGACTGAATGTTTCCACATAAGATGGAGGTTCATATTTCTCACGGCACACCAGAATACCAGAAGTATCTTCGGAAGTTACTTTTATATTCATAATTCTGCTTAATTGAATGGAAATGCAACGTCTTCTGTCATTTGAAATATTTGCTTCCTGATAGCTGTTGGCCACGCATTGGCTTGTTGAGATCATCAGACAATCGGAAGCGATCCATCGTAACCTGTGTGTTAGTCTACTTGAACTAAGTATATTTATACCGAAATAGCTAACCAACAATAAGAAGAACAAGAAGGACCACTGGCCATCAGCTGACTGACTGGTTTCAACATAGAACTTTGCACCGATGTGCAGCAGTTCGAGTCGCCACACTCCCTCCTTCTAGCACCCAAAGCAAGAGAAGAAAGTAAAAAGGAATGCAAAACAGAGACAGTAAACAGAGATATGAGACAAAAAGAATAGTAATATTGAAGAACAATATAGTTTCATTGGGTAGTATAAATCACAATGAGTGGATGCATCTGTGTCAGGCATTGATGACGATTTTGAGCCATATCACCAATTGTGACCAGACATTGGTGTTTACCGTCCTGAGGATATCAACCAGCCACTCAGGAAATCTACACCTTCTTACGTCACTGGCTTAAACTAACTGTTATGGATTTCACTGACTGATGGCATGTTGTGGTTTGACCATCACTGGCTCTTTTACAATCTGATTCATCCTGTGTCAGCTAAAATTGCCTGTCGAGGAAGGTGATGGTTAGGCATACGTAACACATGTCCTAACCATCTCAGTCGATGTAGCTTCACAGCCTCTTCGATCGATTTCACCCTCTTCCTTACCTATCATCCGACGCCTAACTTCAATATTGCCCACCCTATTATACCATTTCACACGGGAGAGAGAACACAGGCACCTATGATCAAAGACAGCTAGCCAGGCTTTTCATGTCTTCCACTCTCAATGGCCATGTCTCACAGCCATACTGGAGGACGAAGAGGACTGCCAAGCAGTACATACGCCCTTTGTTCGATAGCCGGATATTACGTCTACGCCAGAGACGGCGTAAACTGGCATATGAGAAACTAGCCCTCTGTAACCGTGCTGAGATTTCGTCAGAGATCAACACGTTGGCTCTGGCTGATGAAATTTCCCAAATAAGTGAAGCGGTCAACGTGCTCCACCAACCACTCCACTCCCTATTTCTAAGCTAGGAGTCAATGTAGTCCGGTCCTGTAGCATCATCTTGCCTATGGCGGGAGTGAATCGCATGCCAAACATTCGAAGATTGCAGCTGAAGGTGTTAAGGAGACTCTGCATTTGTCAGCGTCTTATCTTGTAGGGAGGACTATATCATCTGCATATTCTAAGTCAACGAGATTATTCTCCCTTGGTAACAAGCCAATCCCTGAGTGACTGTAGTGATTAGGATTGATTCCATTAGTAAATCTACGATGAAATTGAATAGAAATGAGGAAAGTGGACGGGAATCACTAGTTGTCACCATTTCAGATAACAACTTGCAGTAAACCCTCACCTGGCTGCGTGAGTTCGAGTACAGTGCCTTGATCAGTGCAATGTATTTTCTCGTCATTCCCTTTACAGTCAAGCATCGCCATAGTACCTCTCGGTCGACAGAATTGAATTCCGCATTTAGGTCAAGAAATATAACAATTGCTGGACGCCGACGGTAAGTATGCCTTTGTTCCAGAATCCGTCGAAGTGTGGACATATGATCAATGCACCCTGTTCCTGGTCTAAAGCCTGCCTGTTTCTCTCGTGTTTGTTCCTCCCGTGGGCCGATTGATCTAAGCATGATTATTGAGCGTGGAACTTTAGATACCTTATTAGTTAAGCCAATCCCCCTGTGATTATCAGAGGAAGACTTGTCTCCCTTCTTGTATACTGGGACAATCAATGACTTACACTTATCCGACGGGACTTCCTCTGACTGCCAGATGCTTCCTAGTACCTTAGTTAACGCAGACAGTAAACTGTCTCCACCGTCCTTAAACACCTCTGGAGTCATTCCATTGGGTCCTGCAGCTTTGCCTCGTTTCAGACTAGTGACAGCCTTAGTAACCTCAGTTAGAGACGGAGGACCTGTGTCTATATCCTATTTAGGGAGGTGTTGGATGTTCGGTAAGCTGAGCGTGGCTGTAGGCCAGTTAAACTGCTCTTCAAAGTGTTCTTTGCAACGTTCTAGTCGTCTATCCTAGGAGCTAACTATGATGACATTTTTCTCAGAGATTGTTTCACTTATCGTTTGCCTTTCACCACCTGTTTCCATGATAAGTCTGATAGTTGTCTGGTGTTACCAATCTCCGATGCCTTTTCCGTCTCTTTCGCTTTTGTCGCCCACCACTATTCATGGTGGTTGCAAAGGTTTCTTGTTAGTTTGCATTTGAGTAGCTTTCGCTCCTCATCATAATCGGAGCTCGCCGGAATCAGTCTTCTTGCATCAATCATTTCGGATTAGGTTCTTACTAACTTTTGGTTTCAAGTTATCAACATCTTTTACAGCTGTGTATACAGCTAACTGTATGTTGTGCCAGGCTACCTCAGTGAGAGTCCTGTTGTTGACCTCAGATACTCTCGATCTAGTTGGGGACGTAACTGCTTCGCTGTCAACAATTTCTTGTGTCCGTTTAGTCGTAAGTATAAACGTGCGCGAACCAGGGCGTGATCGGAGTCTACGCACGTGTTCCAAAAGGAGTAGCAGTCTTCTACTGACCCTCGCCAACGATACCCTATCGCTATGTGGTCTATCTGAGTCCAACGTTGATTTGGTGATGGAGGTCACCAGGTTACGCAGTGTCTCTCTTTGTGCCTTAAGTTAGTGCTGGCTGGGAACAGATGATTATCTGAACAGAACTGTAGAAGACGATCACCGTTGTCGGTTCGTCGGCAGGGAACTTCATACGTACCACTTACATACTTCTCAGTCTGGTAAAACTCTCCTACTTCAGCATTGAAGTCACCTGATAAAACAGCTATATCTAAACGTTTCGCTCTTTGCAGCCAATTGACAGTTTCAAGTAGAAGTCATCCTTCAGTTCATCCGAACTGCAGCCTGTTGGGGCGTAAGTGGAGACTACGAAAAGACAAAGACGGGTAACGCCGTCGTTCCTCCTTCTAACGGACCCGTTCAGACGCACCGCACTCATACGACTATCTACTGGGATCCAGTAAAGAAGGGATTTTTCTGCCCTAACACTCAATGCTATCCCTACACCTGCGAGTCCTCGTGAACTAGCTGAGAGGTCTCCTGACACCCTTAAAGTGAATTTCGCAGATTCACCTTGTTGACTGAGTGAGGTTAAGTGGATGAACACACTACGGTCTTGTACGTGTGTCTCCAAAACACAACATACATCCATGGCTCGAGATGCCAGAGTTGTTGCTAGCGATGCATGTTGTCCGATTTGGCAGAGGGTCCTGACGTTTAATACCTCTATACGAATTGGAACGTGCTATAAGAGGCTGTGAGTGTTTCTATAATCCTATTTGTTTGGGTCAAGAGTGAAGTGAAGATGACTCACTAGCCTGAAGAATAGTGCCGACTGTAGTAGGGGAGTAAGATGATGAAGGTGATGTGGGTCAGGGAGAATGATACTAGGGAAGGCTTCGTGTGTTCTTGGAAGTGTGTAGGTGGTTGTTACTTCCTGGCTGCTCACACCGTGGAAGTTGAATTGTTCTTCGGGTACCTGAAACAGAAAGAGGGTTAGTGTTGCGTGACCGAAGAGCCCAGGGGACAACTGCTTGAGGCCGGCCGAACACACATGGCCTGTCTGAACTGGTTAATTACACTGGTCTCGTATTAGTTAACTTAACGCCGGTTACGGAGCTACGTAGGGTAAGTAGGGATGTACAGTTGTTGCGGTCAACCTTTTCTAACCCTCTCTCTCCAGAGCGGAGAGACAGCATAGACGGCATGCTGGTCATCTGAGGGAAACATTTTACTGCCTTTACATCCCTGTTCCCCAGCAGTATGACTTCGCCAACAGACGCCCAGTAGAGTGTAAAAATTTTACACTATGCCAGTAACTGCTTTTAGTCTAATCGCTACCCTAACAACCTTCCTGGCATGGTAGGACCTGCAGTAACAATAGTTCGAGCCAGTGTAGCTTGTTGTGTCATTGAGATATGCAAACCTGACCACCACGTCAAGGTAGCAGTTATCGGTCGGGTTGACCATCAGCAGGAAAAATCAAGTGCACATCGTCTCCATCATTATGATGGCATCAGTTCTACCACATATGGCACGAATAGGGATATCAGGGTCACGATCAGAAAAGGAAGACACATCTTCAATTCACTCAAATAGCCACGGAAATCAAGATGAGAATATTCAACATTGATGTCGCATCAGAGTTTTCATATAATACAGATACTTGAAGCATCATCAGAAGCATTTCCCGCAGACTGCGAACCAGGGCGTGATTGAAGTCTACGAACGTGTTCGAAAAGGAGTAGCAGTCTTCTACTCACACTCGCCAACGATTTCCTATCGCTATGTGTTCTATCTGAGTCCAACGTTGATTTGATGATGTAGGTCACCAGGTTACGCAGTGTCTCTCTTTGTGCCTCAAGTAAGTGCTGACTGAGAACAGATGATTATCTGAACAGAACTGTAGAAGACGATCACCGTTGTCGCTTCGTTGGCAGGGAACTTCACACGTACCACCTACATACTCCCCAGTCTGGCAAATATTTTCTATTTGGGCATTGAAGTCAGCTGCTAAAACAGCTATACCTAAACATTTCTGTCTTTGCAGCAAATTGACAGTTTCAGGTAGAAGTCATTCTTCAGTTCATCCGAACTGCAGCCTGTTGTGGCGTAAGTTGAGTCTACGGAAAGACAAAGACGGGTAACGCCGTCGTTACTCCTTTTTAACGGACCCATTCAGACAGACCGCACTCATACGACTATCTACTGGGATTCAGTCAAGACGGGAATTTTCTACACTAACACTCAATGCTACCCCTACATCTGCGAGTTCTCGCGAACTAGCTGAGGGATCTCCTGACACCCTTAAAGTGAATTTCGCAGATTCACCTTCTTGTCCGGGTGAGGTTAAGTGGATGACCACACTTGCGTCTTGTACGTGTTTTCTCTCAAACACAGCATACATCCATTGCTTGAAATGCCAGAGTTCTTGCTAGCGATGACTGTTGTCCGATTTGGCAGAGGGTCCTGACGTTTAATGCCTCTATATGAAGTTGGCAACGTGGCTATAAAAGGCTGTCGGGAGTGTTTCTATAATCCTCAATGTTGTTTGCGGTCACAGAGTGAAGTGAAGAGGACTCACTAGCCTGAAGAATAGTGCCGTCTGTAGTAAGGAAGTAGGATGATGAAGGTGAATGATACTGGGCAAGGCTTCGTGTGTTCTTGGAAGTGTAGGCAGTTGTTATTTCCTGGATGTTCACATTGTGGAAGTTGAATGGTTATTCGGTTACCTGAAACAGAAATAGGGTTAGTGTCGCATGAACACAGAGACCAGGGGCAGCTGCTTGAGAGGGGCCATCAGCGGAGAAAATCAAGTGCACATCTTCTCAATCATTTTGATGGCATCAGTTCTACCACATATGCCACGAATGTCCCGATCAGAAAAAGAAGACACATCTTCAATTCACTCAAATAGCCGCTGAAATCAAGATGAGAATTTTCAACATTGATGTCGCGTCAGTGTTTTCATATAATACAGATACTTGAAGCATCATCAGAAGCATTTCCCTCAGGCTGCAGACTTTCATCAACAGCTTCCGTCACTAGTTAGTGAAGATCACATGGCCTTCCGGAATAGATAGGAATCATGGATCTTTGATGACTAACTGGCCAACGACCTAATACGAAACAAATATTGATGAGGAAGTGTAGGTAGCCTGGACATGCGGTGAGAAGACAGTTTAATGACACTTCGCTCCAGATCCTCGAGTGGACGTGGATAGTGAAAAGTGAAATGAAGGAGATCATTTTCAAAGGAAATGAAATCTCAACCACAAGCGTGTACCAGCATCGCACACAGAATGTTCCCACATCGTCAACGAATGTTGGCTTGTGCATACAACAGTGACTACGCTTTACTGTTGGTGATAAAAATTCAAAATAACGGTTATCTTAGCATTTCAGAACGAGGCACAGCATTATTGGAATTTTTGATCTAATATAACCAAGAATATAAATTCTATGCATAACCGAATTACACCTTTACAAACATCCAGGCCTGGTAGTTTACTAGATAAATAAATTGATGGATAACTGAGGATATTTATTCATTGTAATGCTGCTTGGAACTGGAGGTGATATTTCGATCTAATTTAAACATATTCCGAAAGAGGACAAGAATTTCAAAAGGATTGCTGGAGCACATGTTTATCCAATAGAGTGAAAATAAAAGGCTGTCAAGGAACTTAACCCTAAGTTCCTATTATTTCCGAAGACGCTCCGAATCGACAATTATACTAAGTACAATATTGACTTTAACTCCGAAACACAATGTATGACAAGAAATTGTATTCTTCGACAGTTGGAATCAATACTCTGTACCCAGTCTATAAACAAATGTTTTACAAAATATGTATTGTAGTTTTATTCGTATTCTTTCATCATCTCCCAACTTGTAAAAGATCGAATCACTCGCGCCCTCAAGTTGCCCACCAATGAAAACCAAGGCCAATGAAAAAACGTTCAATGTTCAAAATCATTGAAAAAAGCACCATTTTGCCTTTCCGCAACCATGCTGGCTGGATAGCGTTCTTGAATCCTCTTGGATACGGTGCGCGTCTAACCATTGATGTACCTGGCTGGTTCCACAGCAGCAGGTGAACTGATATATGCACATAGAATTGGTCAGATGTGGGATCTTGTCCTTGAGGCTTCTGCAGATCAGTGTGCCACTGAAGAACACTATTCATAGCGTCGATGAAAAGAATGTTCTTCTCAGAGATGATGTTATCCTTCTCTTAAGAATATCGCCTGTTAAATCTCCCTTGAAACCCAAGTGAGGTTTCATTCCTCCAAATTATTGGTTTGATACTTTTTTATCAATGAATCTTATTGGGTATCCATTTTGGATGATTTCTCTCAAAATATCTAATTATGTTTCTAGAACATCGGAAAAACAGATGCGTTGGATGCGGGTGGCAAGTGATGTAATTAAATTCCACTTTTTTGATTGGCTACCCAGCTATAGAAGCTTGTTAGTTGACCATTCTAAGTGACTTTTGTATGGATACATATTCTTAGGCTCTGATCAATTCTTCTTGTTAGTTCTATATCAAGAAACAGAATTTTTTATTCGTTTTCCATTTCCAGAGTGAATTTTATTGCTGGAGGGCAACAGTTGAATGTCTTCAGCAGTATACTGGGGTCATTGTTGTTGTCACAAATAATGAATATGTCGTCAACGTATCTTTTATACAGTCGCAAATCGTCAATGCTCGGCTTTAGTGAACCTTTCTAGAGGCTTGCCACGATGAAATCTGATAGTAATGGACCCAACGGAGATCCCATTGCAATGCCATACTTTTATCTATAGATGGTGTCATTGACAGTGAACTAGACGTTCAGAGTGCACGTCAGTAGTAATTCCTTCAAATATCTTGTTGGTATTCCAATATTGAGATGGTTCTCATCTATATATTTGCATATAGAGCTGACCGTTACCGTAATAGAGACATAGGTGAAAAGTGACTCAGTGTCGATAGACAGCATAATTTTGTTAGATACATTCAGGTCTTGTATGCAGTCGATGAACTGGAAGGTCTCACGGAGCGAGTGCGTACATAATTGTGTCCTTACAGGTTCCAGAATATCTGCCAGCCATTTTGCAATAGAGTGGTAAGGGGAACCTGACATATCCAGAATTGGACGAAGTAAGAGACCAACATTGTGTATCTTTCGTAGACCGTAAAGTCTTGGTATTATAGAACTTGTTTCTACATTAGGTAATCTCTTATCTATAAACAACTCACAATTCTAATGACATGCATCTCTCGAGATGTTTCTTTTTTTACCAAGATAATTCACTGAATGTATTCGATTGAACACCTAGAGGATTATATCGCTGAAGAGAGACGTAACTCTTCACTGAACGCCTTTTCTTTCATATTCCATGAATCAATCCATTCAGTGAAGAACCCAGTTCATAGCTTTATGGTTAACCACGATTACAATCACAAATACTTTGACAGAATTCCCATTACCAATAGGAATAATATGTCCACATACACATGAATATATGGGTGAACAGCTTGGTAGTAAATTCGTTGAAGACAGTCTCTTCACTGAATCACTCCTTTTGTAAGTAACTGATATTCCTGACTCAAATTATTTGAACAACTGATCAACATTCCTCTGGTTGCCAGATGCACAGTTCATGCACGTCTTTGTAGAATAAGTCGTAATGGCTAATAAAAAGTAATCGCTTACTAAGACATATATGATAAATAAATACAATCATCACTCACGAATGACTTCCTCATCGATTTTCTCTTCCTCATTACTTGTATCATTCATTACCGCTTATCTAACCTTTAGAATACCTGGCAGAGTATAAACTTGCCGTAAAGAAAAACTGCCAGGCTTGTGTTCTCCCACCATCTTCAAATCTCTCACCATACATTTGATTGCAAGCCACCAATAGTGCTTTAAATTGCAACATTAAATCATATTACAGTGATGTACATTTCTTCCATGAAATCCTGAGTGAGAATTTCTGATTGAACTGTCCATTACTTAAGCCAGTCGTCTGATTTAGGTTTAAGCGTAATCCAATGGACAGGATTTGTGTGAAATATGCTACTGTATTACACGCAAATATAATGAGTAGAATCTTGAGACCTCGATGTGTGTGATAAGTAGGTTGTACTTTGTCATATGCCCTATCTCTGCAAGTGAGTAGGGGTGGGATGAGGCGCATCTGTACCTACGGTGGTCTGCACGCGAATGTATACTGTAAGAATACAGCGATTGTAATGAATAATGTTCAACAGAGAGTGGGATATTTCAACGATTAGTAAAGTAAATGTAGTTTAACCATGAATATGCATACACTGTGAGTGAGATGAATTCCAACAGAAATCAATAACTATGCTGATAAAAATTTATATGTTGAAATGTTTGATGAAATATGAACTTATGCTACTGTCTAGTAGCAAGTAGTATAAAGTGAACGGAAATGGAAAGGTGATGAATGACAGATGAGCAAGGATTTAACATCCTCTTCCTTAGTGGTAGCTTCGAAGTAACCGAAATTTCTCTGTCTAAATTATTCACCGAATTTATCCGTTTCTCAACTACCAGCAGTAAGCTGATCCCTCTCATTTCTTTCTGACTACTTATAGGTTAGTTGTTGGAATTTACGTAGAGCTGACTCCATGTGTCCCTTGGATGCATCTTTCTCCAGAGTATGAAATGAGATTATGTGCGCCGACTGAAGACTGATTTCTAACCTGCGGGTGTTCAGGTGGATAGATGCTGACCAACCATGAAGTACTGTGATATACAGAAGTGAGTAGTGAATGCATTTCACTGCTAGTCAGAATCATTCAAATTATTAATTTGGAATAGTTACAATCAATAATCAGTTGAACGGATTGACAACAGGAGATTTAACTAAATAATAATTTTCTACTAGGCACTGAATTTCGCCGGTTTGGTGAAAGTTGAACTATGGACTTGAATTTCTATTCAAGAACTGTTAACCTCCTAATTCTCCCTACATTACTCACTTGAATGAGACAATGATTTTAACTATTCCAGCCGATGTAAATGAATGAAATTCTCCAACTTTTGACAGTGGAATCACCGAGGAGAAATCTCTGAGTAGATTCAAGCTTTTCTTCTCAAATTCCATCACAATATATACACAGATGATGACAAGGCTGTGGGGAAGATGAATTTCATTCGAAGATGTCTTCATATTTCTGTTGGGATCATTCGATAAGGCAGGTAATGATTTAACCCCCATTATCTATTTGAAATGAAATAATTATTGTAAGTTGATCTGAGGCATTTGGACGTTTGAGAAATTCTAGAATAACTACGGTTGTTCTCACCAAATTAATCATGCTGTTCAATAAAGCCAGATAAATAGCACACCAAAGTGCTCAGCTGGGGCGATGTTCTCTGGAATGTCAATGAAAGCTTCACAATTGAATCACCTGTCGCGGTCAACATGAATGTATCGAAAGACTTCCAAATGAACCGCAAGTCAAGTCCATCATTTTCATCCAAAGTACTTATTTCATACGAAATATGCATCGTCTTTCGATTAAAAGCCTTTTCAGTCAGACTGATTAATACATCCTCACTAGCAGAACTCTCAGATAACCAACTGTCCTGCTTAAACTTTGGGCTACTTAAATTATCCGTCACTTATATTACATATGATTACTTGGATGTATTTTGTTTTAATTATTCAATTATTTGTCCAAATCGTATTACTTACTCTCGCGATTATTTAAAATGTTTTCAGGCTAATTTAAAAGCATCATGGTGGGTGTGAACGATCCTTAAAGTGTACTTCAACGCGTCAGATGACTGCTCCTGTGATTATAAGCAAAAAATGCAGGTCAGTATCGAACAGGATTAATTACTTGGATGCTCTATTATTTTCAAATTATTATCGTAATACAGGTGTATTAATGCTTGAAGAAACTTGGCTTCACGATTCATATGATGACAATTTAATCTCCCTGAGTGCTTTCAATATGTACAGACAAGACCGAAGCAGTTCAGGGAAGAAGCGAGATGGTGTTGATATTTTTATCAATTCTCAGTGGTCTCTTGCCAACAACGTCTGCTTTAAATTCTCAAATGATAATATTGACTGCATAATTGTTAAATGTCGAGCGAAACACCTGTCTAAGTACAACTTCATTTTTATCACGAACATTTATGTCACAGCTTGTTGTAGTGTGGTGAGAGCTGGCTGCCAGCCAAAGTTGGTAGACAATAATTGACGTCAATGTTTATTTCCCCAATATTGGTGGTGAGAAAATGAGAACAAAGGCTTTGCGTAGGCGGAAACAGTTAGCATATGGATGCTCTGACACAGCCACAAAGAGATGCAAAGTTAAATTTCTGGGAGAAACAGCCAATCAAAAGACTGTATTTTCTACTAACAATAATCTCAATAATGTACATTAAAATCTATAAATATATATTGATTTTCCTCAATAAACGATCTGTTGCCTGACTCTTGTCTTCTGCTGTTACAGGAGCACTTCAGAACCATCTATGTTTGCTGATGAATTCACTATTTTCGCTGCCACAACTTTTGGAAACTCATTGTCCATAGTGACATGTGATCTTAATTCTTGTGACTGCAGTTTCCTTACAGTGCTAAGTACTGAAAATGTCGTTGACTTTCCCACCAGACTGGATACCTCCCTTGATCTTGTTTTTACAAATGACTACGGAATATACGAATCTCGTAACATAGCACCATTGTTTAAATCCGATCATTGTATTACACTGGTTTTACCGAAAATTTATGGACAATAGAGAATTTTCACTTCTCTCCAAGAAAATTGTACATGCATATCACTCTAAGGAGAATGTTCAGAATCTTAAGAGCATGCTCAAAGACTCAAGGTCGCACTTGATGACACTATCTGCAACAACACATGTTATCTCAAATTTTGTGTTGTCACCTGTTGTCCCAGAGAAACGCTCTTCATCAGATTTGACTGTTTCTCCTCTCCTCAAATAAAAACGCTTCGAAGGCAAAAAGAAAGTTACATAAAATGAAGGATAACATTGGTGTGAGAAAAATGAACATCCTAATCCAGTCTAAAATGCACCGATTGATTTCAATTTATAACGAGTACTTTATATCCTGTAAAAATGCCTCGAATATATATAAACTTATCAAAAAAAACTGGAGGTAAGCAGATGAATAGTATTCCTTATTCCTTTGATATTTGTACACTAACCAACTATTTCATACATTCTCCCACAAATGCAACTCCTTCTGGTGTTACCAGTGTTAATGAAACCTGCTTCCTTGGTTTCAACACAAATGACGTTCTAAAATGTCTCATGTCGCCGAACACTTCTTGTACTCTTGATCCAGATGATTTGCCTAGTGCTATTCACAAAACGTGTGCAGGCATCCTGTGTTATCCTCTGAAGGACATGTTTAACGAATATATGTTTCCAGAAATGTCGTGCCAGCCGTTTGGAAGGACATCAAAATTTTACCCATACACAAGTCATCTACTGGAACATGTTTTGAATTCAGACCGATTTCTATTACCTCTTCTCTTCTAAAATCTATGGAAAAGTTACTCCTACTCAATCATCAACCTTCACTTAAAGCCTTTGATGACATCAAACCATCCACCTATAAACACAGTGGAAGTACTCTAGATGCAGCTGCAGTCTTGCTTCACAACATTGTCTCCAGTTTAGACAAGGGGACTGAATTTGTTCGCTGCACCTTCCTAGAGTACACATCTGTTTCGACTTAGTTAGTATCTAGGGACATTTTGTTAAAGAAGCTTCCTGAACCTCAAACTGACTGTTGGATTGTCAAGTGGCTGCATTCTTATTTCTCAGGAAGGAAGCAGTACACTGTAGGTCAGGTAAAGTCATCCACTTCATGGCTTACTGAGGCTGGTGTCCCTCAACGCGTTGTACTTTCTCCTTTTCTGTTTTCTTTCTCATTGCATGACTTGCCTCACTCTGATGACGGAGTGAACTTTGTTAAGTATGCCGACGATCTAACTATTTCCATGTCTGTTAACTCACAGCTAGACTGTACTATGATGAATAGCTTTCTATCAAAAGTTGGCAAATGGTCGGTCTTAAACTAAATCCTTCCAAATGTCAGACTGTTAATTTCAGTTTCCGATGTAAATGAAAGTTAACTGAAGCTGTTAATTTCTAAGACCTTTGCGAAATTGATGATATTGATATAGAAATCAAGTCTGAAGTAAAGTATCTTGGAATAATTAATTCTTCTGACTAATCCTGGTCTTCCCATGTCTAAGCGATTTCTAAAAGATTATGTCGTCTGACTTTTTGCATCAAGAAGTTAAGGCACTCAGGCATAACCCAACCTCTCCTCTCACAGTTTGTCAACTCGTGCATCTTACCTATTCTTCTTTACTGCTCACTCTTATTCTTTCCTGGATTGCTTAAATAGACTATGTCATATTTCGTAGAACTCTGAAGATTGTCAGTAGGGCGAGTGGCATCTCATTGAGCCATATCGTTGACATTGTCACTGAAAGGCACTTGATTTCATGCGACAAATTTGCTAAAGGAATTTTGTCAGACTGTGAGCAGCTTCAACCTTGTGTCTCCTCAGGTAAAATAAGAAGTCTTTGCAGAAGAATTTGTGCACGTACGTCTTAGTATAAAAATTCCACTATATCATATTTGTCACGTACTTTATGTGAGAAAAATTGTGTTATACATGAACTAACTAACCTTCTCCGCACTATTCAATAAACCATTTCCTCCACCGTTATAACATCGACCTTTATTGTTATTGTACTTCTTATATATATAAGCCTCTAAATTTTGTGTTTTTATTTGTTTATTTCTTTATAAGTGTGAACATCATTTAAGCTGTGTTATAACTGTTAGTTTTGTATTTCCCCTCACCATACTGTATCAACAGAACATCAGATTCAATACTCTATAACATGTTAAAATTTCCCAACTGAATCGACAATACTGTTTGAAACAAATTCACTGTTTTATTATTATTGTATTTAGTATCCTCAATTCGTACAAATTCCTATGCTTAATTTTGTTTTAGGTTTTAATTCTGTTTGTATTTTGAGTGAATGAGATACAATATTGTGAAAAATGCTGACAATTCCATTCTGTATTGTAACTACCGTTTTTGGAATAAAGCAGATTACTATTATTACCATTATCCTGTGTTAGATACATACAAAGAATGACATGAAAAATCCATACACAATACGATAATTGCGACAAAAGTTATTTCATGTGGAGTGGAATCAATTTGAGAATCAGATTGGACTACGATCTCTCAATATGTGTAATTCTGTCGGTTATAATCAATGAAATCGAAATATTTATGTGAAAATACATGTGAATATTCTCAGAAGTAGCTAATCTGGAAACTAATATCTACAACCAGTAAGTAGATTTCACCTACATCTCACTTCTTAGTTGCTCACTTAAGGAGGAGTACTCATGTGATAATTTTCATTCTGACTTTGAACATATCCAGTGTACTTTTCTTTACTCGATAGACGCATATCCAAAATGAATATTTTAGTTCATTAGTTAATGAAATTAGTTATTTTGAAATATGCTCAGCTGTGGTGTCACGTAGAGTCACACACAGCTAAACATTTTGATGCGATAAAGTGCTGTTAATCATATTCCATAAAACAGTGTGGAGGTGGAGATTGAAACCTGACGCTTTATTCAACTAATCAACTGAGAGTTGGCTCAATAAGATTGACTCGACACCTATCCAATATATCTGGAGAATTCTATTATTCAACCTTACAAGAATCCTGGTAGAAGACAGTGAGAATATACAAATCGAATTTCGAAGTCATGTGGTCAAATGTGACATGTTTGAATCATCACTCAGTCGATGAAACTATTCCACTTTGTGATACATCCAATAATCAAACCAGGGTGAGATGACTAACTCGAATAACGAAATATACTCCATTTGACAGGGGATGTTCTGAACAAGTTCACAAGCGGATTGCATATTAGGGAGTAGGGAATCATTTCATATGATTTCATATGATACAAGCACATTCGAACATTTTAACTTGTCCGACTTAGTAGAAGTCTGATGCTACTGATATCATCCTTACATCTCTGCAATATCCTGTCTCCAGCCAAAAGAATTCACATAGACACATTGCGAACATCTTCATTGGCCTGAGTCATTCATTGTCAAACACAACATTTATCGTTCATGGTGTCGCACACACACACACACACACACACACACACACGAGACTACTCATATCATATGTAACACTTCATTGAGTTTGAAAGCCTACAAAATATCACTAATGAATTAATATTCGTATACCCAACTGATTGGTGAACCTTTCAAGCATATGTATTCAGGTGACCCATTCGCGCTCCACTGAAACCGTTCACAACTATGTATCTCTCATTCAAAATTATATGAGAGTGTGAGTCTCTGAACAGACCAGATATCTCTGACAACGTAGATCGATTGAGGCACTCACTTATGCTTGTGGTATGCTAGGCTGAAAATTGGATGACCGCTCTCACATTAAAATGTAATCACTGACAAGGTATTCATTGTATTCAGAAAAGGTAAATCGTCTTTCGACCACCGTATTACTCCTCTTCTTCCTCGCCTTCTCAGAAATGTTGAAGTGTAGTGTCAGTTTGAAAAACAGTGATATATATATTTATAAATGTGCATTTGATGGTGTTGATGTCTACAGGTATATTTTGTTGGTTTTTCTTATTACAGAATATGAATATCAATGTGAATGTCTGTGCAAGTAGTAACACACTTCAAAAGAGAGAAAGAAACAATGAATAACATGTCGTCATGAAGAGGAACTAGAAATCACAAAAATCAAAATTAAATTAAGAGGCCTACAGAGTGACATTTTCCGATTTAACTGCCTGCTAATACAGATAAGCTGAAAGAAGTATTTTGCGAATCAGACTGGTGATTTGTTTTATTGAAGAAATATGCTAAATTAATTTCGAGTAGGACGAACAAGTTGATCGTAGAAAGCCAGATGACGAACGCTGTGGTAAATTCTAGGGCAGTGCAATCAATCCACCAAGTGATGTCTTCGTCAGTATTGACATAGGTGAACAATAACTACAATGTAGAGAAAGAGAAAGATTATTGACAGAGATGAGTGAATACAGGCGATCATCTCAAATGTACAGCAATTCAAATTAATGATAATTATCTAGCCAATGTGATGAGACTGTTTTCATATGATGAAATATAGACATCTGAATCAATAAAGAATTATTTACACATTCACTGTCGGCTTTCAGATCATACATGAGCAGATGTTTGCTTGTTTTCAATATTGTAGTGAGAATTCAGTTCACACCTAAAAGAAGATTATAGATTCAGAATGATGGGTCAAGTGTGTCATTATTCATTTTATGATTTGTCAGTCTCACATGCACAGTGAAGTTGTGGGAAATCCCTAAATGTAAGTGCGTAAGGCTGGTGAGGGAATATGAAATCATTGACAAATAGCATCCAATGTAAATAATACAAGCTGTTAAACAATCCAGCCATTTCCTAAGCACACACAACACGAATTCATATACGACAATCACAAGGAGCGAGTTATCGTATTACTAACGACTCGCATAAATTCGAATCGTGATTACTACACTCCAGTGAAAAGCAGGACTTTACCATAATTTCAATGATTTAGAAATCTGTCAAGTGCAACAGTGTACAAAATCATCTACTCTGGAAATACACTCTCAAATATCGTGGATAGGTTCACGTGCCTCGTGATATAATATGAACACCAATCGACTCAGCGATACTGTGATTCACATTGAAATTCTGCGACTATCAAATAACTGATGTGATTCGTGTAATTTACTCGTCAAAATAAACATGGTTGATACAACGATAAAATGACAAACTTACGAAGAGTATGAATAATGCACAGAAAAATACCACCAGAGCTAAAATTATCTGCGAGGAAAATACGAGGAGAAATGAATAAATCATGAGGGAAGAGGTACACTCAAGCTTTGTTAATCTATGCAAATTACAACATTGACGTATCTACTGATCTGATATCTGTGGACACTGACTATTATCGAAACATGCTGACAGTTGAATCACACCTGTCAGTGATACTGGCTGCATGTTGTGAGGCTAAAATATGCGAATATATGTCATTCACTCAATATAAACAACTACTGCATCACTTCACATTTCTTATCTGACAACAGAAATGTCATTATTCACTAGGCCACTTCGACTACAGTCTCATCTCTGTTAGTCCAATATATATTCCGTGGAATGTAACAGTCACACCAGAGAAATGTTGCCAAATGAGCCAAATTTCATACGTATACGTGATAAAGAGATTGACTATAGACAAGGTTAGCTGCTAATGTACCGAATTGCTAATCACTCTTCCAATCAAAATATAGAATTCGAAGAGACAGCATGAACGACAAGTTTATCAGGATGAAATGATACCATTCTTTATCATTTCACGCCTTACACCCAGCTGGCTGAAACCAGATCCATCCAACAATATGGAATACACGTAATATTTCATGTAGGTTTGAGGCGATGATAAGCAGTAGTGTTATTTTCTCAGAAGGATGTAAGCTGTCAAATATGCCCAACAGTCAAGAGTGTTGACTATTCATAGGATGACCAGTGGAATATTCTTGAAAGGAAATTCACTGTAAGCTGTTTCGAATGAAAACAATATTTGACATGCATGAAATTGAAGATGCAATCGGTTATCTAACTAGTGGGCAAGATAGTCGAAGGTCTACCACTGTCTCTTTCTGCTCACATAGTTTTGATTTGAATCGTTTAATGGAGACTGCCTGAGGAAATCGGAGCAATGAAGGTTTCTGCTGGCAGGCTTCTCTTAATATTCTCTCAATATAAGTTTCATCATTTGAGAAACTCGTCACTGATTCTCCTATCAAGTGTTCCTTATCACCGCACTAGGAGTGTGTTGAAATCTTCCATGTGATTTATAATTTCGTACTGTTGAGGCTGTAGCCAACAGAGAGGAGACTGTAAAATGATAGGAGCAACGTTAGTCTTAGTGTGAACAGTATTCAAATAATGCACAGATGTTTCAGTGGAAAGCATCACATAATAGTTTCCACTTGTCCAGGATCTTTATATACAGTAATAAGTGACAGTAGATCGTGCGACACATATCTGTCTGGGTTAAAGCGCAAACCAATTCCTTATCAAATCTCCTACTCGTTTCATTCACGAAATGATGTCATCTCAACATTTTATATGTGCTGTCCCTGCTTTGCTCCTCCTCACAGGAGGAATCAAATGAGATTCCAAAGTGTGGAATCAATACTGGGATTCGGATGCAGTGAAATATTTCTGAATGAAGCGGAGATTTCATAAGTATTGACAAATAACTTAGGCAAATAATTCATGCAATAAAAGTAATAATTCACACATTTACATCTTGCTTGGAGAACACATAGAAAGCGCTCAAGACGAGTACCACTATCGCTAACGTTGATGTAACCGTGTCAAACACTATCACCCCCATCACATTCAATCGAGGCAAGAGCATAGCCAACGCAACTATTGGAATTTCCACCACAAGTATACAGTTCAGAGATGTGAGTCCAGCTTTCAGTCCAACAGGTGACAAAAAAGCAGCGAATCCAACAGACCACAGCACAATCTATGACAATGGAGAAAGCGAAATGAGAACATGTGATCACACTGGATAGATTGATAAACATATATAAACACATATATTTACAATGAATACTGAAAATACAGTGAATGCTCAATCCTGCATGAAGAAACAGATAAGCCACATTCTCTTCACTCACAATCAATCACAAATAAGCAATTCTCTCGAAGTCACTGTCATCCTGTGAACTGTTGATCATCCTATACATGTCGACAAGAGTTAACTCTGCAAACTGCAGTTAGCTGCACTGGCCGACTAATTACCGCCTGACAAATGGAATGACTATACCTACAACAGTTGAAAATAATTAGACCGCATCATCCATCGTTGAGGATGAATATGATGAATTCTAATGAAGTTCTTTCTTGTCAAATAGAATCAAAGTCTTGATTTCGCAGCTGCTATTCCCTGTCCCTCTCTTGGGTGGGACAGGTCAACTGGAGAGTCACCAGAGATGTCCAAAACATGTCCATCAACGTGTTAATATCACTTCAGTTCAGAAAACGCTTCATCTGATTTCTCACGAAGCTGTTTATTCATTAAACTGTTTGAATGAAGTAAACTGTCGATTGTCTTATCCCAGGTCATGTAGAATCAACTTTTCGAGAACTCCAGTTTATTCATATCTTCAAACTGTCCCTCAATAAACACTTCCTGCTGAAGCAACAGGTGGATTTACGTTTCCACATTTACGAGTTTCTAAGATACAACTTTTCTCAGCTTTCAGGTCCTTTCTCATGCGCAAGTAGTGAAACCACGCAGTCATTGTCACATCGCCAATAAGTGAAATAATGAAAGTGGTGTGTAATGTGAATCACAGGGATGATCACTTTGACAAGGTAGTAGTGGGTGAAGACACTTTCAAATTGCACCACAAACGACATTCCTTAAGTTAAAAACAAGTTAGTCTAAATCCCCACAATTTTTTGCAGGGTTACAAAAATGACACTTACTACAATTGAAAACACGACATAGACACCAATTGGTCGTGATCGAATTCTCGACACGAATACGAAGAGAAGTAACACAAGGAGACCGACTCCTCTGAAATGAATTCACAAACATCAACAATTCGTTTCAGATATTACATAGTTAATCGGAATTGTGCGTTATTTTGGTTAGTGCATCACAGTTCATAATAATCGAATATTCATGAGTTGCATTTTCAATAGAAATGATTTTAAGTTTGATTATCTCGGTATATCGATGCCATTCTTCGGTTGTGACGTCAAGTTTCCATTTGTCACAGGCTTCATTCGCCCGGTGCTTCATGAAATCACTCGTTCTTTTTCATTGTAGGCGGAAATCTCTGATTTGATGATGTAGTAAACATCACCGTTTCCTAAGCAACGGAAAACATAAATGCTACGATACTTGGCTCAATCTCTTTCCTGAGTCGACAAATGAGTGAAAACAACTCGTCGCATGTGGTTCACAAATGACATGGGAAAATGGAAGCAAGTCAGACGAGACTGCTGTAATTGAAATTTTCCCTTTCTCAAGAGCCCTTGAAATGAGGATAATTTAACTTAAGATGAGACAAAACAAGTTCACGTTGGGTTGTTGTCGAACCGAAAACATTTTATGATCAGTAGAAGGGAAGTTGTTCTTATGAGGAAGCAGTAACACAAATGACAAAGTTGCAACTGAATTGTTTAGTATTCTATACAAACTATGATGAATATTTGACTGGATATTAGTCGCCGAAAACAAAACAGAACTCAGAGAAATTATTTCAACCTCATCAGGGTGAGAAAATATTCACCGAAAACCGTAGCACTCAACTCTGTGAAACAGACGACCAGACAGAGGGAAGGGCCAGTTTGCAAGGAGTAAAAGCTGAAACAAGCAAAATGTCCAAGTTGTTAAACGAAGAAATCGAAATGTCACTGCAGAAATAACCTGCACCAAAATGTTTCCATCAGTGTGGATTTTATGAATTTCAAAATATTTACAGACCAGATCATCCATAACGTCTATCTTTATAACCTACTAACTCTCTAAAACACAACCCCTTAACATACACTCCTTGAATACCGAATGCATATGAAATGCAAGCCGTATATTGAGTACAGAATATGTATGAATCTGAGAGCAGAACTGCATCAATTTATGTTGAATGAGATGAAATATTTTGAAGTCTTCGTCATTCACCATTTTCAGAGGAATTATGAATTCACTAGAAGTGTGTTCAGATCAAACAGTGTTCAAATATAGAGGAGATATCCTCACGTGAAACAGATGGTATTGTTATGGAACAACCAGTATCGCCATCACTGACCAATCTGTGCATCCACTCATTGGAAACAGCTGCAACTACGTGAGGCTATGATCGTCCGAGATACGCAGATGACACCTTTGGAAATCACTAAATGTAGAGTCCTAGGTGAAAGTCTTCGCCTGATAAACAACATACCCAATAGTGTTGAGCTCTGCAAATATGTGGAACACTATTCGAATAATTTGATGTATTTTTACTGGTTTGTCGGACGACAACCAGATGATGGACGAAAACTTAATATCATCAGAATGCTTCGCATTTGGACAGATGGCCTAATTATGATTGTCATTATTATTCGACGAATGTGTTTATCACCAAAGTGACTGAAGTTAAGACTCGAATTAACTTGGCTGAACATCTATTACCTGGAGTCGAAGTAAGCCACAGAAGGTTGGAATTGGTTGTAAACTGACTTAGGTTGATCCACTGTCCAGTCCTAAGTAGTCCGACGAATGTGGAAAGTGTAAACTAACAACTCAGGCCTCCTCCATGGTTGTTTATATATAAACTTGGTCCTGTGTGGCTAGTTCTACTGACCGTCAAATAAAATACAAAACTTCCCAGTGCATGTCTGAACATAATCAGACATGGTTATCAAGATGAGACAACGATTCACTAAGATCAAAGCAAATGATCAAATATATAGACACTGAGAAGACATTTATTGCGTACACTATTTCTGGAAACCGTTTCACAGAATATTAGTAACACAGATGTCTTCAGTAGTCATGGACATCACAATAATCAATACCATGTGTCAAGAATCCAACTAAAGTTTCGTCATGAATATTATTCACATGGTGACATGATGCAAACCATTTGTCAAGATTTTATTCGATAATTTCGCTAAAACTTCTGATCAGCTAATATCTCAAAGTAAGAGGAAGTCATTTTTGTGGAAATAATAATTGACAAATAATTCCCACACCTCACTCGACAGATTGGAAATAGTGGAAGATGCAACATCTAAACTATAAATAAAAGGGTGCATCTGGACCTTAATATCGCTGACAAAATCAGTACAAGCAGTTCCATGAAGGGTCTCTATTCGAAGAAATTCACTTTCTTAAGCTGCACAATAGAATTCAGCAAGGTTCTGGACAGTGACAAAGGGAAGAATCACAACACACATCCACAGTTGCTATTAGTATTCAATGGAAATGAGAAGTTGAATATAATAGATAGAATTATACAATAATAACAAGTCTATATTTCAGACAATATGCGAAAACAGAGTGCAGAAGTTTTCGGTGTTCCGAAATATTTTATCTTCCTACAGGATTTACATGTTAAGTGATAATCTGAAGTATGTCGTGTGATATAGCGTTGTTCCATAGGAAGAGAAAACCAACTGTGTACATTTTTGTGCATTCATTTCCTCAGTGAAATGAGCAACCTTCCGTTGAAAACTAACTCACTATGTGGGCGAGTACACGTAGTGATCATCTGATACAATTGCATGGTCATAACAATCAGAAATACTGTAGCAATTTGGCATTTCAGTGGATGGAAACTCTGGTAGACCATCGATTTCAGCAGGTCAGCTTTATGAAAAGGTGGGATATATAATTTAACAGGTTATTTTATTCAGGATGCATATAGAAAAACAAAGAGAATTTCATTTTATCTAGGAGTTCTGGAGGAGAAGTGAGTCAGAAACGGTCAAGTGAATGAAGTAATCAAACATATTTAACTGAAAACAATAGGATTCGCATTGAACGATGCATATATTTGGCTCCACAAGAACAGGTGAACTGAAGTATGCAAGTAGAAGTGGTCAGATGTGAGATCTTGTCCATAAGGCTCCTCCACACCAGTAGCTAACTGACGAACACCACTCTCAGCGTTTCTGTGAAAAAAGTTCTCTCTGCTGAAACCGAAATTCCTCTCTTAAGAACTTCACCAATTAGGCTACCGACAAAGTCAAAGTTCATCTAAAACGTTCATTTCTTGCACGGATTACTTGTTAGGCTTTTGAATTTTTGGCTTGACATTCTCGACAATAAGACTCGATGTATGTCCATTTTGAGAGATTTCTTTCTGAAAAGTCTAATTCATCTTGCAGAGCATTTGAGCTACAGATGAGTGTGACGCGAGTGGGTAGAGAAATACTTTGCCTCAATTCACGTTCATTTGGTATTCAGCTGTAGAAACTTATCAGTTGGCCGCTCAATGTGGTTCTCTTATTGATCTATCTTCCTCAAGACCCGTAGGCTCTTCGTGTAAATTCAACCTCATGAAAAGGCAGTGGAGATTCATCTACTGAAACAGTGAGCCCTGTCGGTGGATTACAGCTGTTGAACATGTGTAACACTAGTAATTGTGATCATGACTATCATCAGGGTTAATAAAAATGTCATCCACATATCTAGGACACAATGGAAACCTATCAATATTTAACTTACGTGGACCATTCCTGTGACTTGTCATGAAACAGGCTGCTTGCAACGAACCCACGTGAGATCTCATTGAAATCCAATAATTTTGTCTGTAGAAGATGTCGTTGTTCGTGAATGGAACATAGTACTTCCTTTGTTTCCATGTGCATGCATATCAAAATTTACATAGTAACTTTTCTCATCCCAATATGTATTTCTGTCGACCTTATTCAACTTCTTATATGCACTCATTAATATTACCAACCATCTTGTGACGATTCTTCCATTTGTTAACGTTCAGTTTAATCGTTCCCTGTGAGTAAACTACTGATGAATCTTTCTTAATGCGGTTGTTCAAGCAAAGAAAAGGAATTCATTGAAAAGTGACTCTTCACTGAATTGCTTGTGTTGATTTTGTCAAAGATATGACAACCCAAATGCACACTATTATTTATACCTTAGACGATTTACCTTCCATCATTTCCAATCTGTCGAGCGAGAGGTTTGAATTGTGTATCAATAATTATTTATACAAATATGACTTTTTCTTACGTTAAAATATGAGCTGATCAGAAGTTTCAGCGAAATTATCGAAAAAAACCTTGACAAATGGTTTGCATCATGTCACCATATGAATAATTTTCATGCCGAAATTTTAGTGTGATTCTTATTGTACGACATTAATTATTCTGATGTCCACTATTGCTGGAGACAGATTTTCTGTGATCGTGTTTCTGCAAATACTCTACTCTGGAAAATTCATTCCAGTGATTATTTTATGAACCAACTGTTTTGATATCCTTGGAGCAAAATGTGAAATCAATAATTTGAATAGAGACGAACACCAGACTCTCTCAAAACTTAAGGCCTTGAAATAAATTAAGACTGTCACTTCTTGACAATACAGTAAATACAAATTTAGTAATCGAGTGTGCTGTGAAGTGGATTACTGCTCTGTATCACAAATGAATTCCACTTGTCAAGGTGTGATGAATTCAATCGAACATTCGATAAATAATGTTGAACAGAGAACTTACATAATAATAAAATATACCCAAGAATTCTTTTTGAAGAATTGCTGAATCGCGTCCCTACAACCAAGATAATATTTCATTGGGAAATTTTATCTGTTCTTACACGAAAGTAAATAAGAGGACAACACCAGCTGTCACCATTATCATAATAACTGTATATATTGTGATCTAAGAATAAAATTACTCACTCATCAATCCATTTTCATCTTACCCAAATGTTGTCAGGGAAAGGGATTCGCTGTAACCTCTCGGTGGTATAATCAGAACTTCCATACGATGCATAAAACCGTGGCATTTTCCAATGAGCTGAAATTTACGAAGAAAATGATAAACGACAACGGCGCAGAAGTAACTTAATCACCTCAGAATATACATGACGAAAATGGACACATAGATTAGACTTTCCAAATATGCCAACCGAAAATATGGTGTGGATCTGATTGTCAGATTATTTGAACATAATTCAGGTTCCGTAACACTTGAGAAATACACCTGTTTGCGAATGTTGATGAGCTGGAGTCAGTGATCGTATGGAAGAAGGTGCCTTAAGAAATGGAGTGGGTTGAAGAAAATCTCATTTGTCTTTCTCATACACGATATCAACTTTGAGGAAACAGCCTACTGCAGTTTCTCTTCTACATCGTCAGAGATGAAAACTGGTTTCATTTGGCCATATATACAGAGTCAATATATGCATACAAGTATCAGACGACGACATCTTGCTACAAGACTGAGGAGGATAAATGCGAACACCAGTTTGCTCTATCACACCCCACAGAATTCTGAGTTTATTAGACATCTAGTCATCACACCCTCACATTTTACATTGATCAGATCCATAAAATCCAATTAAATTTGATTGAGCGTTCTTCCTATATTCACACTCAAGTGAAATACCTCGAACATGATCAAAGTCAGACTAAAATCGTCACCTTACTATTCATATTTGAGCAAACTTAGTGATAAGTCAAACAAACAGACGGCAAATGAGAGATGACATATAACTGAAATTCACTTACTTCTTGTACCTCCGAGCTTCGAATTTTCGTGCGTTCGAGAATATTCTCACGTATTTTCTCATTTATATATATACATGTATATATTCCGACTTCTTTGATGATTATTGACGCATTTTTACATATTGAAGGATCATAGTCCATTCTCACTCTAAATGTGATTCCACTTCACACAAAATGACTTTTTTCACATAATCGTCTTATTATGTATGTTGTTCTCATGTGGTTGTTTGTATGCAAGTATGTATGTAACACATTGTAACAGTAAGCACATTTCGTTATCTGAGAATTCAGTAAGGAGGCATATACTAATTACTTCATTTGAGAAGGCTATTGACCGAAGAATGACGCGTATTTCAAATGGAAGAAGCAATTTGCGTCGAAATAATGGAGTTGATTCCTGGTTCATTTAGAGGCTTCTCCACGTAATTCTCTTCCTTGAGCTTGTTCATTTAATTGCGAAGCCGTTATCAGATTCACAGAAAACATCATCTGAGTTGAATCCAGTAGGTGTCTTATTTTGTCTGGCTTAATTGATTAAAATGAATAATACGGTGAAAACAACCGTAGATATTCTCGAATTTCTCAAACACTCAAATGGCCGACAGTGACTTATAGTAATTATTTCATTCCGAGCACATAGTGTGGGTTAACAGTGTATCTGGTTTATTGAATGATCCCAACAAAACTATGAAAACAACTTTGAATCGAATTCCTCTGTCTCATGGACTTGTCATAATCTGATTACTTCGTGATGAAATTGGAAAGGAGAAGCTTGAGGCTAAGTTGAGATATCGTTTGGGTGATTTCATTTTCAGAAGTGGGACAATTGCACTTTCATGGATCAATCGGAATATCCAATATTAACATTATTTGGTTGGAAAGAGTGACCGAGAGTTAGAGATAGCGAGTAGGGAGATTATTACCTAATGACTTGAAATTTACTATCGTCTGTGTTTCAAGGAGGTGACGGGTGACAAATAGCTTTGATAATCGCATGGAAATAGAATTAGTTTTTGCTGTATAAGAAGTAAACTCGGAATCATGAAACGAATTGTTGCTGTTTGTGAATTCATTTCAGAGAAGTCGTTTTGCTTGCGTTCCTTCTATTCGCATTCGTGTCGAAAATTCGATCACGACGAGTTGGTGTCTATGTCATGCTTTCAATTGTAGTCAGTGTCATATTATAAGCCATACAAGAAATTTTGAGAATGTAGGCTAACTTAATTTTGACTGAATGGATGTCATTTGTGGTTTAATTTGAAGGCGTCTACACCCACGAATACCTCGTCAAAGTGACCATCCCTGTGATTCACATCACACATCATTTTCATTGTTTCACTTATTGGCGATGTAACAATGACTGCGTGGTTTTACTACTTGCGCATGAGAAAGGACACGAAAGCTGAGACAAGTTGTCTCTTAGAAACTCGTAAATGCGGAAACGTAAATCCACCTGTTCCGTTAACAGGAAGGGTATACTGAGGGACATCTTGAAAGAATCAATGAACTGGACCTCACGAGTAGTTGATTCTACATGACACACGATAAGAATTTTGACGATCTCCTTCATTCAGACAATTCAGTAAAATAAACTTACTGTATACCGGAAGCATTTCGAAGGAATGATCAAACTGTGGTCTCGATAAATTGACTCAACATGATGCAGAGTAAGACAACCGACAGTCTACTTCATTCACACAGTTGAATGAATAGACATCTAAAACAGACTGGTGAGAAATCAAATGAAGCAGATTTTGAACTGAAGTGATATTCACATGTTGACGGACGCGTTTTGGACATCTCTATTGACTCGCCCGTTGATGTTTTCCATCCAACAGTAAGACAGAGAATACCAGCTCCGAAATTCAGATTATGATTCTATTTGTCAAGAAAGAACTTCATTAGAATTCATCGTCATGATCCTCAACGATGGATGATGAGGTCATAATATTTTCAACTGATACAGACTAAGTCATTCTAGTTTTCAGGCAGTGCTAACTGCAGTCAAATCATAAAATGAATAATCACACAATCGACTTGTCATTCTGAAACTGGAATCATCTTCAAGGTGTGAACCGAATTCTCTCTACAATTTTGACAACACGCAGACATCTGCTCATGTATGATCTGAAAGCCGACAGTGAATGTGTAGATAATTCTTTATTGATTCAGGTGTCTATATTTCATCATATGAAAACAGTCCTATCACATTGGCTAGATTATTATAATTAATTTACTACGGTGAAATATGAATTGCTGTACACTTGAGATGATCGCCTGTATTCACTCATCTCTGTCAATAATCTTTCTCTTTCTCTACTTTGTAGTTATTGTTCACTTGTGTCAATAATTACGACGTGATCGCTTGGTCGATGGATTTCATTGCCGAAGAATTTACCACAGCGTTCATCATCTGGTTTTGTACGATCAACTTGTTCCGTCTACTCGAAAGTATTTTAGCATTGTTTTTCAAAGAAACAACATACACGGATAATTTGTAAAATGCTTCTTCCAGTTTATCTTTATTGATAGACAGTTGAATAGGACGATGTCACTCTGTAGTCATCTTCAGTTTTATTCTGATTTTTGTGATTTCTTGTTCCCATTGATGACGATATGTTAATCATTGTTTCTCTTTCTCATATGAAGTGTGCCATTACTTGCACAGACATTCACACTGATATTCGTTTTCTGTAATACGAACACAAACCGTCTTTTTTCAAAATAACTAATTTCATTAACTACTGAACTAAAATATTCATTTTTGATATGCGTTTATCGATTAAAGTACACTGGATATGATCAAAGTCAGAATAAAAATCATCACATGAGTACTCCTTCTTATGTGTGCAACAAACAAGTTATATATTACTGAAATTCACTTAGCTCTTAGCTGAGAATTTTCGTGCGTTCGAGAATATTCACAACTATTTTTGCATATATACTTCGATTCTTTGATTCATTATTGGCGCAATTTTGCATATTGAGGAATCAAAGTCCATTCTGATTCTCAAATTGATTCCACTCCACATGAAATAACTTTTGTCGCAATTATCGTATTGTGTATAGATTTTTCATGTGATTCTTTGTATGTATGTAACACAGGCTAATAATAATAATCTGCTTTATTCCAAAAACAGTACTTACAATACAGAATGGAATTCTCAGTATTTGTCACAATATTGTATCTCATTTACTCAAAATACAAATAGAATTAAAACCTAAAACAAAATTAAGCATAGGAATTTGTCCATCTTTACGAAATAAAGTAAAAATTTTCGAAGTACGAATTGAGAATACTAAATATAATAATAATAAAACAGTGAATTTGTTTCAAACAGTATTGTCGATTCAGTTTGGAAATTTTAGCATGTTATAGAGTATTGAATGTCATGTTCTGTTGATACAGTATGGTGAGGGGAAATACAAAATTAACAGTTATAACACAGCTTAAATGATGTTCACATTTATGAAAAAATAAACAAATAAAAACACAAAATTGAGAGGATTATAAATATAAGAAGTACAATAACAATAAAGGTTGATGTTATAAGGGTGGAGGAAATGGTTTATTTAGTAGTGCAAAGAAGGTTAGTTAGTTCATGCCTAACACTATTTTCATCACATAAAGTACGTGCCAAATATGATATAGTGGAATTTTTATACTTAGACGTACGTGCACAAAGTCTTCTGGAAAGACTTCTTGTTTCACCTGAGGAGACACAAGGTTGGAGCTGCGAGTGCTGCTGTGGATGCTGACAGTCTGACAAAATTGCTGTTCATTGACAATGTCAACGATATGGCCCAACGGGATACCACTCGCCCTACTGACAGTCTTCAGAATTCTACGAAGTCTAGTTTAAGCAATCCAGGAAAGAATCAGGGTGAGCAGTAAAGAAGAATAGGTAAGATGCACGAGTTGACAAACTGTAAGAGGAGAGGTTGAGTTATGCCTGAGTGCCTTAACTTCTTAATGTAAAAAGGCGGAAGAAATATTCTTTTAGATATCGCTAAGACATGGGAAGACCAGGATTGGTCAGAAGAAAGAATTATTCCAAGATACTTTACTTCAGACTTGATTTCTATATCAATATCATCAATTTCGCAACGGTCATAGTAACTAACAGCTTCATTTAACTTTCTTTTACATCGGAAACTGAAATTAACAGTCTGACATTTGGAAGGATTTAGTTTAAGACCAACCATTAGACAAAGACCATTTGCTAACTCCTGATAGAAAGCTGTTCATCTTAGTACAGTCTAGCTGGGAGTTAACAGACATGGAAATAGTTAGATCGTCGGCATACTTAACAAAGTTCACTCCGTCATCAGAGTGAGGCAAGTCAAACAAGAAGAAAGAAAACAGAAAAGGAGAAAAGACAACGCCTTGAGGGACACCAGCCTCAGTAAGCAATGAAGTGGACGACTTTCCCTGATATACAGTGTACTGCTTCCTTCCTGAGAAATAAGAATGCAGCCATTTGACAATCCAACAGTCAGTTTGAGTTTCAGCAAGCTTCTTTAACAAAATGTCCCTAGATACTAACTAAGTCGAAAGCAGATGTGTAATCTAGGAAGGTGCAGCGAACAAATTCAGTCCCCTTGTCTAAACTGCAGACAATGCTGTGAAGCAAGACTGCAGCTGCATCTAGAGTACTTCTACTGTGTTTATAGGTGGATGGTTTGATGTCATCAAAGGCTTTAAGTGAAGGTTGATGATTGAGTAGGAGTAACTTTTCCATAGATTTTAGAAAAGGAGAGGTAATAGCAATAGGTCTGAATTTAAAACATGTTCCAGTAGATGACTTGGGTATGGGTACAATTTTGATGTCCTTCCAAACGGCTGGCACGACATTTCTGGATAAAGATTCGTTAAATATGTCCATGAGAGGATAACACAGGATATCTGCACACTTTTTAAGAATAGCACTAGGAAACCATCTGGACCTAAGCTACAAGAAGTGTTCAGCGACTGGAGACATTTTAGAACGTCATTTGTATTGAAACCAGGGAAGCAGGTTTCATTAGCACTTGTAACACTAGAAGGTGTGGCATTTGTGGAAGAATGCATGAAAGACTTGTTTAGTGTACACACATCAAATGAATGTGGAATACTATTCATCTGCTTACCACCAGTAATTTCTTTGAAAAGTTTCCATATATTAGAGGCATTTTTACAGGATATAAACTTCTCGTTATAAATTGAATTCAATCGGTGCATTTCAGACTTGATTAGGATGTTCATTCTTCTCACACCAATGATATCCTTCATTTGATATAACTTTTCTTTTTGCCTGCGAAGCTTTTCAAGTTGAGGAGAGGAGAAACAGTCAAATCTGATGAAGAACGTTTCTCTGGGACAACAGGTGACAAGACAAAATTTGAGATAACATGTGATATTGGAGATAGTGTCATCAAGAGATTCTTCATTAAACAAGTTCATCCTTGAGTCTTTGAGCATGCTCCTAAGATTCTGAACATTCTCCTTAGAGTAGCATGCATGTACAATTTACTTGGAGAGGTGTGAGAAAGTTCTCTTTTGTAACTTTCCATAAATTTTGGGTACAATGATCGGAGTTAAACAATTTGTGATATCCTCAAGGGACGAATTTCAGAATCTTCGAAAACAACATTCTTCGCAGCAACACTATGAGTAGTGCTCTCCAGTTGTACATTGATCTGCATAATCCCTTAGGTCACGATCTGTCTTCTGGTCACTTCTGTGTGCATATATCAGTTCACATGTTGCTGTGGAGCCAACCAGGTACATTGATAATTCGACGCGTACTCTGTCCAAAAGGGTTCATGAACACTATCCCACAGCATGACTACAAGAAAGTAATGGTGGCTGTATAAGGTGTGCGATCATCGAAAATCTCGTCAACACTGGTCATTTCATCTCATCAAACGCCTCCTGCTTCAAAGTGATCTACAAAGTGAAGAACAACCTACCACAGGAAATACGCTTTCGTCTCGTTTGTATTGCTGAAGCCTTAGCCATTCATTCAGTTGGAGAAGCCAGAGCTATGCATTCAAAAGAAAATCACCCAACCACTTCTACTATCATGGTAAGAAACGTGTCGCCTTCTACTGATTTCATGTTTGTGTGCTTGTTGGTTCTCTTCTCTAACTCCTTGTAACATTTGTGATTCATAGAAAGAACTCTTACATAATTTCATATTTTCCTTTGTTTCTATGTGCATCCTAATCACTACTCACTCAGTAAACTATTCATCTTATTACATAGATGTATTATCCTTATTCAACTTCTTTTATGCGTTGATTAACGTTGATAACTATGTATTTTGACAACACATCACCAGCACTCTCTCACTGATCTTCGGCGCCCTACCAACATTCTAACTTCAATTTTGATTACTCATCAAATTTTTGGAATGTCTTGACAACAATTACACTGACTTATTTTTATACTTATCGGACAAGTCTAATGTACACAAACATGCACACACACAGAAATAACGATACATAATTGCGATTGTAGAGCTAAGTGAATGAATTCGCCTCCGAGAAGAGACCCTTGCATGAACTACATGTTTTTTTTCAAAATAATGAAATCAGATCATGTAATCTGTTTTTCACTGTAAGTGACATGCTGGTAATAATGATCACTTTATTCAAAACAGCAATGTTTCATTGGTTGGAGTATTTCACCATGAGCTGACATCGGTTAGAAAACCTTGGAAAACCCAGTGAGAGTACTAGACAGTCAGCTGTTTCGTTAGCCTAGTTTGGGACTCTTCTCAGTAAGCACCCATCCCCACAACAAGTGCACGAACCCAGGACCTCCTAGTTACAAGGTGAGCGAGCTCGTAGACCACTAAGTCACTGGGACCCGCCAATCCAATGGCCAGACCATGAATTGTAACTTTTGCCAATTCACAACATAGCGTGACCATATCGCAATGTCTTCTTCGATGATGAGTAACTGTCCTCGTCTTTGACCTGCTCTACCCTACTGGTTACGGCTTCCCACCAGATCCCCAGGGAACTACCTGAAAAGAGCCAGTCGCTAGTGATCATCAGACAGAATGGAATTCTCAGCATTGTACACAGAGTAACGGTTCACCTCTTTTTACAAAGAAATAAGAAATCAAACTGAGAAGACCGAAGTTATTTGAAAAGTAATTTATGTGTAATGATAATGCTGGTGATGAGTTGCCGTTTTATTTACAGATTGGAACGTAAGCTGCTAATAAGCTCCTTTCTGACATTTGTCTGTGCACACAATATCACCAATGAACATTTTAAATATTACTTCAGTGGGCTCCGAGTGGAACACAGAGATTCAATAACACATCTCCACTTTCTTCTATTTTCTGCCGTCCTCTCCAGCTGAATCCAGGTTCACCATCATCTCTCATCTTTTCCCCACCACACGATCTCCTTCATGTCACCCTCGCACTGACGACCCACTCGTCGCTTCCCATTGGGATTCTACTCGAGTGATGGCTTGCATTTCTCGTGATTTCACTCAACTCTCTCCTCAACGTAGGTTCATCCATCTATATTTTCTCCTCTAAATTTCCTGAGCGATAGGCTATTGGGTGGTTTGTTCCAGACAGAGTTTCTTGTTGATAATTCATTCTGGACTGCAGTATGGAGCCAGAGTAGGCAGATTTTGATGCATGTCTGCATTCTGTTGAAAATTCTTTTCGTGACACACATTTCAAGTTCCTGACGCATATAGATGAACTGACTGACTTCACATTGGTGTTGGAAATCCGAATCTTGTTGTTTATGCTGACTGGCCGTGTGAAGCAGAAGATTTCCAAACTGGTTTCAGGTTGATGAAGGCGTATCTCGCCTTTCCTATTCTGGCTGGCTGGCTGGCTGCCTTCGACATCTTCTCCTGTGTTTGAAACCGTGGTTCCTAGAAAAGTGAAGAAAGTAACATCTGTTAAGTCCCTCCCGTTGGTGGTTATTTGTTCTGGATTTGTGGCTGCTTTTGATGGTAGGTTACCTTCATCTCCTCCGTCTTTTCTATGTTCACCTGCAGTCCTGTCTTCGATGCCTGCCTCTTCTGCCAGTTTTTCGGTTTTCGCCTGGAAGTCTCAGTAGTTGTGACATTCAACATAAATCGCTTGCCAAATCCAGATCTCCTAGGGTTTTCTCACACTTCAGTCCAACGCGTTCCTGTCTTCTCGCTCCTCACTCACATCATCAGTGACAATAGGCAGCCAGCCTTGTCTTACTCCAGTATTCACTTCGAACACCTCGCTGAGTTTTCCGTTGTCAGTCACCTCACACGTGTCAGGCATTATCATATAGTCTGCTGTTGAGTGAGGTTGACAAAGACTTGGACAATACATGCCGTAGTGTTGAAGTAGTTACCAAATTACTCCTCAATCAACTCTATCCGTCGAAGGCCTTTTCTAAGTCGATGAAGTTGAGGTAGAGGTTTGAATGCCATTGCATGCTTTGTTCTGTGATGACGATGAGTAGGGTTGCAATTTGATCAGCAAATTATGTGTATTTCCCGAATCAAGCTTGTTCCAGTTGGCCGAGTTATGCAACCAGTGCATCCTTTGTTCTCTCGAAGATGATGCGGCTTAGTATTTTACTTGACGTGGACAAGAACATGATTCTACGCCAATTCTCACACAGGCCTATGTCGCCCTTCTTCGGCATCTTGAAGAGGCAGTCAGTTTTCCTTCCAATCAGTAGGTACCTTTCTTTCTTTCCGAACCTTCTGCAATCATGACGTGAGCGCATCTGCCGCATTCCGTGGGTCCGTTTTCGGTATATCGCAGTGAGGAATTCCATCTGGTCCTACTGTCTTCCCAGCTGATCATCTGTAGCTTGATCACATTCAAGATGTTTACTTCCGTTGGATGATGGGTGTATATTGGCAGGCAGTTCTGTTCATTTTGTTGTTGATCAGGTTCCCTCAACTATCTTTTATTGGTTTCATCATCCGAGTTGGTCTCTTCCCATATAGAGACGGACCTGGTTTCCTGATATAATATTCTGAAGTCTCTTCCACCTGTGGCCTGCCTGCTTGCCTGTTCTGCTTCAGTTGCCAGCCAGTGTGTCGTGGAATTCTTGTCTGTCTTTCCTAGCACTCTTCTTCAGTCCTCCCTTTATTCAGTTCAGCATACATTGAAATTAAACTCTCCTTCTGTTGTCCATCCTTCCATTGAGTCATCACCATTCACTTTCACCATCCTCCTCTCCTCCCTTCTAGCAGCTTCCAGGTGTCCGTTGACAGCTATTCCTTGTCTTGTCTCTTCTTTCTTCCTAGAACAGTTGAACACGTTTCACTGGACATCATCAACATTCAGAGAGTTCCAATGTTCTTCCACGCAGGTTTCCTCGGTGATAACAGATAGTGTCCCCGACTTTGCTCTGATCTGACCTGTAATGAAGGCATCATTTGCGGTTTTGTCCTTCAGTTTCTGAATGCTGAACTTGGATAACAGTGGCCTGTCTCCAGTTGTTTTCAGGGCTTTCGGCTTCACCTTGAAAGTTCCTTGAACTAGATGATGATCTGAGTTGGCCCACATCTACTCCCCTTCTCGACTTTGTATCCAGCAGGCTGACTGCGACTCCACTTCATTGAGCGGCATTGAGATGAAATCTATCTGCTTTGTGGTATGTCCGTCAGGCGAAATCCATGTCGCTCTCTGTGTTGATATCGTTGTGCTTGTACAAGCTGCCTCCGATCATCGGTTCATTGAAAGCGCAGAATTCTGCAACTAATTGTCTCTTCTCATTCATTTCGTTGAGCGACAGTCTCTCGACACATTCTGGGTTCTCTTCGTGTAGTGTCTGTTTGCTACCAGCTCAGCTGGTATTCCTATCGCCCATAAGCATTTTGATGTTGCCATTCTGGATGTTGTCCAAGACTGTCTGTAGTTTTCTGTGAAAATCTTATTCCACGTTGTTTGTGGTACCATGCGCAGCATTGGGTAATTGTAACCCTCCTTCCTTCCTTCTTCTTGAGCTGAATCTTGCTGTCATGATTCTGGAGGAGGAGATTGGTTGCCGAAGCATTGTCGCTCTGTCTGCGACTAGTGACATCATGATAGCCACTCACTGCCTGAGTGTGCTCATAGTTGTTGTCTGGTCTTGGTGATCAGACCGCAGTATATTTCGCACTCGCCTTTTGAAAGTTTTGACAGTCCACATCCATTCTAACTGCCCTCATAGAGTCCCAGCACTTCTATACCATATCTACTCATCTCTCTGGCTAACTAGACAGACTTTCAAGCCTTGTACACTGTATTTTTGAAATATTTCGTGTGCGTTGAAGTTTCTGAATCAGTCTGAATTTTTTCTGAGGTAGAGTCACTAGCCTCACGCCCAAACCTCCCTCTTTATCCGAGCTTAGAATCAGCTAGAAAACTAGCGAACCCGTAAACCAAACGAGGTTGCCACTAACTAAATTATGGCTGAATTCTCATGAAATTCCTTCTAATACCTGCATGAAATCGAGAACAAGGAGGATGTTCAGTATCAGACAAGATGACTGCAGCCAGCTGCTTGCGAGAATTAAAATGTCTATCAGGCAAAATATCGGTGGGTCGGGTCACAGGCAGTCTTCAAAGTCCTTAGTCATGCCAGCCGAGTTACTGCAAACTGTCTGAATTTTCTTATGTACTGAGTAAACTGGAATTCTGTTGGATATCAGCAAAAATTGGAAGAGAAGTCGATAAACAGGTAGAGAATAACATCCTCCCTCCTTTTTGCCGCTGAGTCATCTATAGCACAAGAATTATACCGGTGAATCAGTTCATGCAAGTCTCGTTCACGCCTGAAGTTAAAATTAACAGTCTGATATTTCTAGAGGTCCAATTTTGGACCATTTGAATAAGACATTTCACCAGCTTCACATAAGAAGCTATTGACACCAGAACAATCTGGTGCAGAAACAACTATAACACTAATTGTCAAATCAATACCATATTGAATGAAATTGGCTTTAAACGAAAACAGTAAGTCATGCCAAGTGAAAGGAAAGGGAAGTGGAGAAAGTACCAGTTTCAGTACAAAAGGAATAGTGGAGCACTTCCTGTTAGAAAAGGTGTGTTGTTTCCTGTCTGGAAGATGGGAGGACAACATTCTTGTGTCCCAGTGCTCAGTGCATTCTGAAGTCAACTTGCTCAGCAAAAGTGTCCTAGGAATGAAATCAGTAGCAGTGGTACAGTCTAGAAATGCAAGCTGAGCGAATTTAACATCTCCATGTAGACTGGAAGCAATACTGTGGTCCAGTACAATGACGGCATCTGAGGGTCTTCTACTTCAATCATAAACAAGCTGATTGGGGTCACTGAAAGATTCTAGTGAGCATTGAAGAACCAGATGTTCTGAAGTTTTCAACAACGAAGACTTGGTTGAGATCAGGTCAAACTGTACACGTAACCGAGAGGATGATTTTTCCAAAGTTAGCGTTTCATCTTTTTCTTCCTAAGCAACAGCTATTGTATCCCAGTGAAATGACAGACTGAATATTTGTGTAGGGAAAGAACACAAAATTATCTGCTTCGTGTACCATCAGAACCTGGAGCATATGATAAATTCAAGGATTTGAGACAGGTTGTGTTATCCGTCCCAAGAAAGCCTGGAAAATAACGCTGTTTGCGTGACTAGAGGTGACAGGTAGAATTGTGTTATCTTGTTCCCTCCAAAAGATCGATTTGACGCATGTACTTGGGGAAGAACTTCAATGGAATTTTGTTTGTTTTCAATACTAAGCAGGTTAAGTGGTGCACAGATGTTCCTGTAATATATCGCATTAAGTCTTTGTATTTCAGATTGATATGAGGAGTTTATTCTTCTGAAATCAGCATTATCGGGCGATTTTTATTAATCCTATTGTGCTTGCGAAAGCTTCCTTTAGTTGCGGAGAAGAGATCTCATCAAATCTCTAGTAAAGCTCATATGAACTGTCGTCAAGATTTCACAGAATACTTCTAAAATATTTAGGCGCCGAGTGAGATGTAGAAATATGTAAAAAATTATATTTCTGAAATTTCAGCGAGATTGAAATGAGTAATTCCAACGTTTCGTTCGGCAATCTGGTTCGAACTTCTTTAGGGAAATTAATCGAAATTAACATAACAGATGTTTGATCACAGCTCATACAGTTTTGTTTATTATGCATGTTGATACATGTTTCATGACTCATGATTAGATTGAGCTTTTAAAAACAGGAGATGTTCCTTTCTATAAATAAACCTTCTGTTATGTTAATTTCGATTCATTTCCCTGAAGAAGTTCGAACCAGATTGCCGAACGAAACGTTGAAATTACTCATTTCAATCTCGCTGAGATTTTACAAATATAATTGTTTACAAGTGTCGAGGAAAGCTGTTTCAGCAGGACAGCAAATGTCGGAGTGGTAATTGGGATAGCAGGTGATATTAGCGACAGTAACATTCAACATTTAATTGACGAACAAGTCCCAGTCTACATCTGGAAACATGTTTTGAAATGAATGAATACTGTCGCGTGAGTAAGTTCGTTCTTCAGCTTTCTTTGTGAGGTGAACAGAGGCTCTCTTGCTTAGTTTGCCATGAACTTTCAGTGAAGCGTAGATAATCAAAGAGTCAGAATTCGGAAAACGGTCTCTTCTTTGGGCTTCATATATGTCCTAATCAGCATTTATGGAAACCAAGTCTGAGGCTTTGTCTAGACGAGCAGTAAACTTCAGATATTAAAGAGTGAAGATAGTCAGTCAACATTTCTAAGCGAAGATCTGTGGTTTTAGGCTTCTTATTTCAGCAACAGTCATTTGACTAGTTTTTGTAGGTTTCTTGAACAGAGTACGCGTCGAATGACCGATGTACTTGGATAACACCACAGCAATAAGTGAACTGATATATGCACACAGCAGTAACCAGATGAGATATCGTGTCCTTAAGGCTTCTTGGCGGGTACCCATTTGGGATGAAGGTTTCTTTCAGGAGACCCGATTCTGCTTCCAGGGTGTCTCGAAAACTATACGATCATGATTTCGTGCTTGAGAAATCGTGTGCTCTGGCCTTCTGCTATTCAATGGACAATTGGAGAGCGCTACTCATAGTGTTGTTGCGAAGAATGTTGTTTTCGAAGCTTCTGAAATTCTTCTCTTGAGGATATCACAAATTGTTTAACCCCGATCATTGTAGTGTACGGGTTTTAAACAAAATTTACGGAAAGTTACACATGAGAACATTTTCACGCCTTTCCAAGAAAATTGTACATGCATGTTACTCTAAGGAGAATGTTCAGAATCTTAAGAGCATACTCAAAGACACAAGGTGGCACTTGTTTAATGAAGACTCTCTTGATGACACCAACTCCAATGTCACATATTATCTCAAATTTTGTCTTGTCACCTGTTGTCCCAGAGAAACGTTCTTCATCAGATTTGACTGTTTCTCTTCTCCTTGACATAAAAAGCTTCACAGGAAAAAGGAAACGTTTTATCCAATGAAGGATAACATTGGTGTGAGAAAAATGAATATCCTAATCCAGTATAAAATGCATCGACTGAATTCACTTTATAACGAGTATAGAAGTACTCAGTTGATAAACAATTGAAAATATTCAATGGAGATTATGATGAGGCTTTGGTTTACCACCTTACACATTGTAGCTCTACACTTTGTATTCTCTATTAACTACAGAAATAACAACACAATTATTGTTTCAAATGTTTTCGATTAGAAACACTTTTTGATAAAGACCACGATGAATTTTTTGACTTCACCATGTACATCCTTGATCAAGGAGCAAAGAACATCCTTCTGATGAATGAATGAATGAATGAATGAATGAGTTATTCACATTCCAAAGTCATAAATGTGTGTGTGAGTGTGTGCTAGTTAGAGAATGGTATTCTGACAGAGAGATGATTGATTACTTTAAACCACATGGATTGGTTGAGATGAAAACGCCTGAGAGATTGATTTGTGAAAATTATTATTACTAGATTGAAGTTCATTGTGTACGTGTGATGTGTGTTGTATTGAGTTAAACGACTAAATTGATGGTGTGTGTCTAGTAGGACATTTATTCTATCTGTTTATCAACATCATATGAATGATAGTCGTTTTGAGGAAGAGAATGTCAATCAGGAAGTTATTTGTCTTTGTCAGCGTCTAAAGTTTTGTGAGATTGAGAAACGAGAGATAAGTTGGGAAACTGAAATTTTGTTCTCTATACAGGAGCGACAACGCGACAGATGAATTCTGTTGAGGAAGTAAATAAGAGATTGACTGAATGTTTCCACATAAGATGGAGGTTCACGTCTAAATAACTTGCCGTAATGGAGTATCTAGCGGTTCATAATTCTCACGACACATAAGAATGCCAGAAACATCTTCGGAAGTTACTCTTATATTCATACTTCTGCTTAACTGAATTGACTGTAGTAATTAGGATTGATTCCATTCGTACATCTACGATGAAACTGAATAGAAACGTGGACAGTGGACATCTCTAACGGACCTCACTAACTGTCACCATTTCAAATAACATTTTGCCGTAAGCTTTCATCTGGCTGCATGAGTTCGAGTCCAGTGTCTTCATCAGTGCAACGTATTTTTGTCATCCCCTTTACAGCGGAGCATCGCCATAGTAGCCCTCAGTTGACAGAATCGAATTCCGCATTTAGGTCAAGAAATATAACGATTGCTGGACGCCGATGGTAAGTATGCCTTTGTTCCAGAATCCGTCAAAGTGTGGAGATATGATCAATGCACCCTGTTCCTGGTCTCAAGCTTGCATGTTTCTCTCGTTTTTGCTCCTTCCGTGGGCAGACAGTAAACTGTCTCCACCGTCCTCAAACACCTCTGGAGTCTTTCCGTTGGGTTCTGCAGCTTTGTCTCGTTTGAGAATAGTGACAGCCTTAGTAACCTCAGTAAGAGACGGAAGACCTATGTCTGTATCCCATTTAAGGAGGTGTTGGATGTCCGGTAAGTTAAGCGTGGCTGTAGGCCAATTGAACTGCCCTTGAAAATGTTCTTCCCAACGTTCTAGTCGTCTATCCAAGGAGCTAACTATGGTGACATTTTCCTCAGAGATTGTTTCACTTATCGTTTGCCTTTAATCACCTGTTTCCCTGATAAGTCTAATAGTTGTCTGGTGTTACCAATCTCCGACGGCTTTTTCCGTCTCTTTCGCTTTTGTCGCCCATCAGTGTTCATGATGGTTGCAAAGGCTTCTTGTTATTTTGCATTTGAGTAGATTTCACTCCTCATCATAATCGGAGCTCGCCGGAACCAGTCTTCTTTCATCAATCAGTTCGGAGGAGGCTCTTACTAACTTTTGGTTTTGGGTTATTAACAGCTACAGCTAACTGTATGTTGTGACAGACTACATCAGGGAGAGTTCCGTTGCTGACCTCAGATACTCGTTTCGCTAATTCTAGCTTAAATAGCGACTCAGAGTCTCAATCTAGTTGGAGACGTAACTGATTCGCAACAATTTCCTATATCCATGTAGTCGTAAGTATAAACGTGCGCGAACCAGGGCGTGAACGGAGTCTACGCACTGTTCCAAAAGGAGTAGCAGTCTTCTACTGACCCTCGCCAACGACACCCTATCGCTGTGTGGTCTATCTGAGTCCAACGTTGATTTGGTAATGGAGGTCACCAGGTTACACAGAGTCTCTCTTTGTGCCTTAAATTAGTGTTGGCTGGGAACAGATGATTATCTGAACAGAACTGTAGAAGACGGTCACCGTTGTCGGTTCGTCTGCAGGGAACTTTATACGTACCACCTACACACTTCTCAGTCCGACAAAACTTTCCTAACTTGGGCATTGAGGTCATCTGCTAAAACAGCTATATCTGAACGTTTCGCTCTTTGCAGCCAATTGACAGTTTCAAGTAGAAGTCATCCTTTAGTTCATCCGAACTGCAGCCTGTTGGCACGTAAGCGGAGACTACGAAAATACAAAGACGGGCAACTCCGTCATTCATCCTTCTAACGGACGCGTTCGGACGCTTCGCACTCATACGACCATCTACTGGGATCCAGTTAAGAAGGGATTTTTCTGCCGTAACAGTCACTGCTATCCCTACACCTGCGAGTCCTCGCGAACTAGCTGAGGGGTCTCCTGACACCCTTAAAGAGAATTTCACAGATTCACCTTGTTGGCTGGGTGAAGTTAAGTGGATGACCACACTATAGTCTTGTAAGTGTGTCTCCAAAACACAACATACATCCATTGCTTGAGAGTTCTTGCAGCGATGCCTGTTGTCTGATTTGGCAAAGGGTTCTGACGTTGATTGCCTCTATAAGGAGTTGGCAACGTGGCTATAAAAGGTTGTTGAGAGTGTTTCTACAATCCTCATCGTTGTTTGCGGTCACAGAGTGAAGTGAAGATGAATCACTAGCCTGAAGAATAGTGCTAACTGTAGTAGGGGAGTAAGATGATGAAGGTGATGTGGGCCAGGGAGAATGATACTGTGGAAGGCTCCCTGTGTACTTGGAAGTGTGTAGGTGGTTGTCACTTCCTGGCTGCTCACACCGTGGAAGTTGAATTGTTCTTCGGGTACCTGAACAAGAAAGAGGGTTAGTGTTACGTCGCCGCTGAGCCCAGGAGAAAACTGCTTGAATCCGGTTGGTCACATACAGCCTGTCTGAACTGGTTACTTAGATTGGTCTCGTATTAGTAAACTTAGTGCCAGTTACGGAGCTACGTACGGTAAGTAGGGATGTACAGATTATGTGGTCAACCTTTTCTAACCCTCTCTCTCCAGAGCGGGGAGACAGCATAGACGGCATGCTGGTCATCTGAGAGAAACATGTTACTGCCGTTACATCCCTGTTCCCCAGCAGTATGACTTCGCCCACAGACGCTCACCAGAGTGTAAAAAATTTTACTCTATGCCAGTAACTGCTTTTAGCCGAATCGCTACCCTAACAACCTTCCTGGCATAGTAGGATTTGCAGTAACAATAGTTCTGGCCAGTGTAGCTTGTTGTACCATTGAGATACGCAAACCTGATCACCACGTCGAGGTAGCAGCTATCCGTCGGGTTGACTATCATTAGGGAAAATCAAGTGCACATTGTCTCCATCATTATGATGGCATCAGTTCTACCACATATTGCAGGAATAGGTATATCAGGGTCACGATCAGAAAAGGAAGACACATCTTCAATTCACTCAAGTAGCCGCGGAAATCAAAATGAGAATTTTCAACATTGATGTCACGTCGGTGTTTTCATATAATACAGAAACTTGAAGCATCATCAGAAGCATTTCCCACAGACTGAAGACTTTCATCAACGGCTTCCATCACTAGTTAGTGAAGATCTCATTGCCTTCCGGAACAGATAGGAATCATGGATCTCTGATGACTAGCTGGCCAACGAATTATGAGGAAGTGTAGGTAGTCAGGACATGTGCTGAGAAGACAGTTTCATGATCCTTCGCTCCAGATCGTCGAGTGGAACGCGATAGTGAAGGGTGAAATGAAGGAGAAATAAAGGAGGATCACAAATAACAGGCAACTCAACATCACCTACTTTTCTTTTTGCTCCCAAAGGGCCACGTCTTTTCTTTCACCCAGGCATTATTCAACGTCACCAAAAGATCAAAGCTGCGCTGAGATAACCCGTGTCTAAAGAAGCCGGCTGTAGACCAAGTAACTACTCTGCAAAAGAGTTCCGGAAGGCGCGACAGAAGATCGAACAGAAGAATAAATCTGTCAAGGAACTTAACCCTAAGTTCCTATCATTTCCGAAGACGCTCAGAGTCGGCAATTATACTAAGTACAATATCGACTTTGACTCCTAAACACAATGAATGACAAAAACTGTATTCTTCGACAGTTAAAATGAATACTCTGTACTAAGTCTATAAACAAATGTTTTGCAAGGAATGTACTGCACTTCTATTCGTATTATTTCGTCTTCTTCCAACTTGTAAGCGATCGAATCACTCGCGCCTTCAAGTTGCCCACCAATTGTGACCAAGGTCAATGAACAAACGTTCAATGTTCAGAATCCTTGAAAAGCGCAGCATTTTGCCTTTCCGCAACCATGCTGGCTGGATAGCGTTCTTGATTACTCTTGGATACGGTGCGCGTCGAACTATTGATGTACCTGGCTGGTTCCACAACAGCAGGCGAACTGATATATGCACATAGAATTAGTCAGATGCGAGATCCTCTCCTTGAGGCTTCTGCAGATCAGTGGGCGACTATTCTTAGCATCAATACAGAAAATGTTCTTCACAGAGATGATGTGATCCTTCTCTTGAGAATATCGCCCGTTAAATCTCCTTTCAAATCCAAGTTCATGTAGGGTTTCATTTTAGGCGCAAGTGAAGTTTCATTCCTCCAAATTATTGGTTTGTTACATTTTCATCAATGAATCTTATTGGGTATCCATTTTGGATGAAGATTTCTCTCAAAATATCTAATTCTGTTTCTAGAACATCGGAACTACAGATGCGTTGGATGCGGGTGGCATGTGATGTAATTAAATTCCACTTTTGTTGAATGGGTACCCAGCTATAGAAGCTTGTTAGTTGACCATTCCAAGTGACTTTTGTATGGATATATCTTCATAGGCTCTCATCAATTCTTCTTGTTAGTTCTATATCAAGAAACAGAATTTTTGATTCGTTTTTCATTTCCAGAGTGAATTGTATTGCTGGAGGGCAACAGTTGAATGTCTTCAGCAGTATATTGGGGTCATTGTTGTTGTCACAAATAATGAATATATTGTCAACGTATCTTTTATACAGTCGTAAATTGTCAATGCTCTACATTAGTGAACCTTTCTCGAAGCTTTCCACGATGCAATCTGATAGTAATGGAGCCAACGGAGATCCCAATGCAATACCATTTTTTTGTCTATAGATGGTGTCGTTGAAAGTGAACTGGACGTTCAGAGTGCACCTCAGTAGTAATTCCTTCAAATATGTTGTTGGTATTCCAACATTGATAAGATTCTCATCTCTATATTTGCATATAAAGCAGACCATTTCCGTGAATGGGTGAAAAGTGACTCATTGTCGAAGGACAGCATAATTTTGTTAGATACATTCAGGTCTTGTATGCAGTCGATGAACTGGAAGGTGTCACGGAGCGAGTGCGTACATAATTGTTTCCTAACATGTTCCAGAATATCTGCCAGCCATTTTGCAATAGAGTGGTAAGGGGAACCTGACATATCCAGAATTGGACGAAGTGGGAGACCAACATTGTGTACCTTTGGTAGACCATAAAGTCTTGGTATTATGGAACTTGTTTCTACATTAGGTAATCTGTTATCTGTAAACAACTCACAATTCTAATGACATGCATCTCACGAGATGTTTCTTTTGTTACTAAGATAATTCAATGAATGTATTCGATTGAACAGCTAGAGGATGATATCGCTGAAGAGAGAAGTAACTCTTCGCTGAACGCCTTTTCTTTCATATTCCATGAATCATTCCATTCAGTGCAGAGCCTATTTTATAGCTTTATGGTTAACCACGAATACAATCACAAATACTTTGACAGAATTCCCATTCCCATTAAGAATTATCTGTATGCATACACATAAATATATGGGTGAACAGCTTGGTAGTAAATTCGTTGAAGACAGTCTCTTCACTGAATCACTCCTTTTGTAAGTAACTGATATTCGTCACTCAAATTATTTGAACAACTGATGAACATTCCACTGATTGCCAGATGCACCGTTCATGCACGTTTTTCTAGAATAAGTCGAAATGGCTAATAAAAAGTAATCGCTTACTTGAAGATATATGATAAATAAATACAACCATCACTCACGAATGACTTCCTCATCGATTTTCTCTTCCTCACTACTTGTATTATTGAATACCGCTTATCTAACCTTTTGAATACTTGGCAGAGTATAAACATGCCGTAGAGAAAGACTGCCAGGCTTGTGTTCTCCCACCGTCTTCAAATCTCTCACCATACATTTGCTTACAAGCAATCATATGTAGTAAAAATGCTAAGAATTCCATTCTGCATCACAAGTACTGTTTTGGAATAAAGCAAATTATTATTATTATTAAGACTGCTTCAAATTGCAACATTAAAGCATATTTCAGTGATGTACATTTCTTCCATGAAATCCTGAGTGAGAATTTCTGATTGAACTGTTCATTAGTTAAGCCAGTCGTCGGAGTTAGATTTAAGCGTAATCCTACTGGACAGGATTTGTGTAAAATACGCCACTGTATTACACGCAAATAAAATGAGTAGAACCTTGAGACCTCGGTGTGTGAGAGATGTAGTTTGTACTTCGTTATATGCCCTATCACTGCAAGTGAGTAGGGGTGGGGTACAGTGCATCTATACCTACGGAGATCTACACGCGAATGTACACTGCAAGAATACAGAGATTGTTATGAATAATGTTCCACAGAGAGTGGAATATTTCAAGGAGATGTAGAGTAAATGCAGTTAAACCATGAGAAGATGATTACCCTACACCATATTGAATATGCATACACTGTGAGTGAGATGAATTCCAACAGAAATCAATAACTATGCTGATAAAAATTTATATGTTAAAATGTTTGGTGAAATATGAACATATGCTACTCTCTAGTTATTATGATTATTATTGTTTCCTTTAATTCCTAGAGGAACATAGGGCTTCAGCCGTGCGTCTCCATTGCGTTCGGTTCTCTGCTAGAGTCTTCACCTGGCTCCAAGTCTGCCCACATGCTTTCATCTCCTCTTCACATGACTTACTCCAAGTCACCCTTGGACGACCAACTCGCCGCTTCACTTTCGGGTTCCACTCGATGGCTTGTCTAGTAATGTCACTTGATGGTTTCCTCAGAGTACGGCCAATCCATCTCCATTTCCTTCTGCATATTTGTTTCACAATCGCTTCCTGGTTGGTTCACTCATCGCCAGGGATCTCTGTTGCTGATCTTTTCTGGCCGGCCATCTGATCTTGAGTATTGAGCGAAGACAACTGTTAATGAAGGTCTGTAGTTTGTTTGAGATGCCTTTTATGACTCGCTGGCCAAGTCTCTGATCCGTATAGTAGCACTGACTTCACACTGGAGCTGAAAATCCGGATCTTATTGTTGATGCTGAGTGCTGTTGACCTCCACACAGGCTTGAGAGTAGTGAAAGCTTGTCTTGCTTTTCCGATTCTTGCTTTGATATCCTCGTCATTTCCGCCTGTAGTTCAAACGATGCTTCCCAGGTAGGTGGATGAAGGAGGTTGTTTCTTTCAGGTTCCTCCCATTTATGCTGATTGTTGTTTGTTCTATTTGTTGTTGCTGTTGATGGTGTTGCCCAGGAATTTTCATCACCTCTGTTTTATCTATGTTCACCTGAAGTCCCATCTTTGATGCTTCTTCTGCTAGCTTGTTGCTTTTCGCTTGCATATCTTCCAGTTTGTGGGAAATCAGACATACATCGTCGGCGAAGTCCAGATCCTCCAAGTTTTTTGTGTGAGTCCATTTTATGCCTGTTCCCTCATTGCCCACTGTTTGTTGCATTATCCAGTCTACTGCAATCAAGAAAATCATTGGCGATAGTAGGCAGCCAGCTTGTCTTACTCCTGTCCTCACTTCGAAGGATTCCGTAAGTTTCCCGTTGTGGATTACTTGACATGCAGCATTGTCATACAGCTGTTGGATGAGATGTATAATTGTCGGTGGCACCCCATAGTACCGAGGTAGTTTCCAAATCACCTCTCGATCGATGCCTTCGAAGGCTTTTTCAAAGTCGATGAAGTTGAGATAGAGAGGTGACTGCCATTCCAAGCTTTGTTCATTGATGATCCGTAATGTGGCAATGTCATCAATAAGTGACTTGTTTCTCCTGAATACAGCCTGTTTCGGTCTAAGTTTTTCATTCAGGGCTTCTTTGAGTCTCTCCAAGATGATGCGGCTTAGTATTTAGCTTGGGATGGACAGGAGCATATTTCCACGCCAGTTCTTGCATTGACTTAGGTCTCCTTTCTTTGGTAGTTTGAATAAGTATCCTTTCTTCCAATCCGCGGGTACTTCGCCTTCTTTCCACACCTTCTCCAGTAGTGGCGTCATCAAGTCCGCTGTTGTCTCTGGGTCCATTTTCAATGCTTCTGCTGGGTTTCCATCTGGTCCTGCTGCTTCTCCAGCTTTCAGCATCTTGATTGCCTTCAGGACTTCTGATTTCGTCGGGGGTTGATGTTCCCTGGTAGCTCTGTCTCCGTCGATGGTGTTGTTGGGCGCGTTGTAGGTGGTGGTCGGTTTAGTAGTCTTTTGAAGTGTTCAGCCCAGTGTTTCCTTTGCTCCACTTCTTTGGTGATTGACTTTCCATTGTCATCCTTCACCGGTTTGATTTGTGTCAAACTTTTACCCGATAGGTACCTAGTTGTTTGGTAGAGTGTTGCGAGGTCTCCTTTGCCTGCAGCTTGTTCTGCTTCACTTACCATGGCTTCATAATACTTTCTTTTGTCTTCTCTGGCACTCTTCTTTACTCTTTTGTTCAGTGTCTTGTAGCTTGCATTCAAATCCCGTTTTTGTTGCTCGTTGGTGCACTGGAGAATCTTTTGTTTCACCATCCTTCTCTCTTGTATCAGTCTCCAAGTGTCCGTAGTGAGCCATTGTTTGTCCTGTCTCTTCTTTCTGCCTAGAACTTCCATGCAGGTTTGACTCCTCACTGTTTTCAAGTTGTTCCAATGCTTTTCGACGCTGACCTCTTCGCCAGTGTTGATTTGTGTCTCCCATTAGTATTTTAATGTCGCTGACTGAAGTATTGTCCATTGTTGTCTGTAGTTGTCTTTAGAATTCTTCTTTATTTTCAAGGTCTGCGTTGTTTGTCGGTGCATAGCATTGTAAAACTGACACGTTCCTTCCCTTGGAGTTGAATCTGGTGGTCATTATCCTGGGTGAGATCGCCTCCCATTGCATCAAGGCCTTCGTTGCTGTTGGTGACACCATGATAGCCACGCATTCGGTGTGTATGTGGTTATCCTCTGGGTGACCGGCGTAGATCACTTACCTGTTGACAATTTGGTGAGTTATTCCCGTTCCACCGGCTTTCACATATCCCCATTACATGAATTCTGTATCTTTTCATTTCGTTTTCTCTCTGGGCAGCTTTGCCAATCTCGTACATCCTGCGGACATTCCATGTCCCCACACAGGCTTTTTCATTTTGTGCAAGGAGATTCATCGTGCTGAAGTTTCTGTAGCAGCTTTGTTTACAGGGTGGGGTTGCTAGCCTCACGACTGACCCTCTAGTAGCAAGTAGTATAAAGTTGAACGCAGATAGAAAGGTGATGAATGACAGATGAGCAAGGAATTAACAGCCTCTTCCCCGTTAGCCTATTCGAAGAAACATAATTTCTCTGTCTAAATCATCCATCGAATTTATCCCTTTCTCACTAAATAGCAGGATCCTGACCATCGCTCATTTCTGTCTGACTAGTCAAAGGTTGATATAAGTAGAAAACCTGGGCATTGTGGTAAAGCATTAAACTATTACGGATAAGATTTTAATTTCATAAATCACACAGTGATAAACAGCCAATATTACTGTATAACATCAAAATGAAATCTTATGAATAATGGAGATATAGTCATAGGTTGGTTGTTGGAATTAAGATAGAGCTGTCTCCATTTATCCTGCGGATGCATCTATCTCCAAAGTGTGAAATGAGATTATATGCGCCAACCGGAGACTGATTTCTAACCTCCGAGTGCTCAGGAGGATGGATGCTGACTAATCATGAAGTACTGTGATATACAGAAGTGCGCAGTGAATGAATTTCACTGCTAGTCAGAATCAATCAAATTAATCATTTGGAATAGTTACAATCATTAATCAATTGAATACAGTGACGACAGGAGATTAAATTAGGTAATGATTTTCGACTGGATAATGACGTTTGCTGGTGTGGTGAAAGTTGAACTATGGACTTGAATTTCTAGTCCAGAACTGTTAACCTCTCAATTCTCTCTACATTTCTCACTTGAATGAGACAATGATTTTAACTATTCCAGCGGATGCAAATGAATGAAATTCTCCAACTTTTGACAGTGGAATCACCGAGGAGAAATCTCTCAGTAGATTCAAGCTTTTCCTCTGAAGTTGCATCACGACATATCCTCAGATGATGACAAGCCTATGGAGAAGATGAATTCCATTCGAAAGTACCTTCTTATTTCTCTTGGCATTATTCGATTCTTCAGATAATGAATTAACGCACATTATCTCTTTGAAATTAAATAATTATTGTCAGTTTATCTGAGGCATTTGGACGTTTGAGAAATTCCAGAATAACTATGGTTGTTGTCACCATACTAAACATGCCATTTAATAGAGCCAGATAAATGAGATACCCACGGAACTAAACTGGGAGGATGTAGACTGGAATGTCAATGAAAGCTTCACAATTAAATCCACAGTCACGGACAACGTAAATGTATCGAAAGACTTCCAAATGAACCACAAGTCAAGTCCATGACTTTCATCCAAAATACTTATTTCAATGCATTGTCTTTCCATTAAAAGCCTTTTCAGTCAGACTGATTAATACATCCCTGTTGGCAGAACTCTCAGATATCTAAGTGTCTTTACTATTAGTTTGTGTTACTCACGGGTACAACCAAACATTTTTGGAAAGTTACACAAGAGAACTTTTTCACACTTTTCCCAGAAAATTGTACATGCGTGCTACTCTAGGGAGAATGTTCAGAATCATAAGAGCATTCTCAAAGACACAAGGTGGCACTTGTTCAATGAAGACTCTCTTGATCACACTATCTCCAATATCACATGTTATCTCAAATTTTGTCTTGTCACCTGTTGTCCCAGAGAAACGTTCTTCATCAGATTTGACTGTTTCTCCTCTCCTCAACCTGAAAAGCTTCTCAGGCAAAAACAAAAGTTATATAAAATGAAGGATAACATTGGTGTGAGAAGAATGAACATCATAATCAAGTCTGAAATGCACCGATTGAATTCAATTTATAACGAGAAGTTTATATCCTGTAAAAATGCCTCTAATATATTGAAACTTATCGAAGAAATTACTGGTGGTAAGCAGATGAATAGCATTCTTTATTCCTTTGATGTGTGTACACTAAACAAGTCCTTCATGCATTCTCCCACAAATGGGACAACTTCTAGTGTTACAAGTGCTGATGAAACGTGCTTCCCTGGTTTCAATACAGATTACGTTCTAAAATGTCTCCAGTCGCTGAACACCTCTTGTAGTTTAGGTGCAGATGGTTTGCCTAGTGCTATTCTTAAAAAGTGTGCAGATATCCTGTGTCTTTCTCTCATGGACATATTTAACGAATCTATTTCCAGATTTGTCGTGCCAGCCGTTTGGAAGGACATCAAAATTGTACCTATACACAAGTCTTCTACTGGAACATGTTTTAAATTTAGACCTATTGCTATTACCTCTCCTTTACTAAAATCTATGGAAAAGTTACTCGTACTCAATCTTTAACCTTCACTGAAAGCCTTTGACGATCACAAACAATTCGCCTATAAACACAGTAGAAGTAGTGTAGATGCAGCTGCAGTCTGGCATCATAACATTGTCTCCAGTTTAGACAAGCGGACTGAATTTGTTCACTCCACCTTCCCAGATTACACATCTGCTTTCCATTTAGTTAGTACCTAGGGACATTTTGTGACAGAAGCTTACTGAAACTCAAACTGACTGTTGGATTGTCAAATGGCTGCATTCTAATTTCTCGGGAAGGAAGCAGTACACTGGAAGTCAGAGAAAAGTCGTCAACGTCATTGACGACTGGTGTCCCTCAACGCGTTGTTTTTTCTCCTTTACTGTTTTCCTTCTCATTGCATGACTGGCATCACTCTGATGACGGAGTGAACTCTGTTAAGTATGCCGACGATCTTACTATTTCCATGTCTGTTAACTCCTGGCTAGACTGTACTAAGATGAACAGCTTCCTATGAGGAGTTAGCAAATGGTGTTCGTCTAACGGTCGGTCTTAAACTCAATCCTTCGAAATGTTAGACTGTTAATTTCAGTTTCCGATGTATAAGAAAGAAAAATGCTGTTAATTACCATGATCGTTGCGAAATTGATGATATTGATATAGAAATCAAGTCTGAATTAAAGTAACTTGGAGTAATAACTTCTTCTGATCAATCCTGGTCTTCCAGTGTCTCAGAGATTTCTAAAAGAATACTTCGTCTGACTTTTTACATTAAGAAGTTAAGGCACTCAGGAATAACCCAACCTCTCCTCTTACAGTTTGTCAACTCGTGCATCTTACCTATTCTTCTTTACTGCTCACTCTTATTCCTTACTGGATTGCTTAAACTAGACTATGTCATATTTCGTGGAACTCTGAAGACTGTCAGTAGGGCGAGTGGCATCTCATTGAGCCATATCGTTGACATTGTCACTGAAAGGCACTTGATTTCATGCGACAAATTTGCTAAAGGAATTTTGTCAGACTGTGAGCAGCTCCAACCTTGTGTCTCCTCAGGTAAAACAACAAGTATTTTCATAAGATTTTGTGCACGTACGTCTAAGTATAAATATTCCACTATTCCATATTTGACACTTACTTTATGTGATGAAATTGTGTTAGACATGAACTAACTAACCTTCTTTGGACTATTAAATAAACCATTTATTCCATCCTTACAACATCAACCTTTACTGTTATTGTTGTTCTTATATTTATAATCCTCTCAATTTTGTGTTTTTTATTTGTTTTTATTTTTTCATAAATGTGAACATCATTTAAGCTGTGTTATAACTGTTAATTTTGTATTTCCCCTCACCACACTGTATCAACAGAACATGACATTCAATACTCTATAACATGCGAAAATGTCCAAACTGAATCGACAATACTGTTTGAAACAAACTCACTGTTATTGTTATTATTATTACATTTATTATTCTCAATTCTTACTTCGAAAATTTTTACTTTATTTCGTAAAGATGGACAAAGTTCTATGCTTAATTTTGTTTTAGGTTTTAATTCTATTTGCATTTTGAGTAAATGAGATACAATATTGTGACAAATACTGAGAATTCCATACTGTATTGTAACTACCGTTTTTGGAATAAAGCAGATTATTATTATTATCATTATCCTGTGTTAGATACATACAAAGAATCACATGAAAAATCTGTACAAAATACACAATTCGATAATTGCGACAAAAGTCATTTCATGTGGAGTGGAATCAATTTGAGAGTAAGAATGGACTACGATCTCTCAATATGTGTAATTGTGTCGGTTATAATCAATGAAATCGAAATATTTATGTGAAAATACATGTGAATATTCTCAGAAGCAGTGAATCTCGAAACTAGTAGCTACAGTCAGTAAGTAGATTTCAGCTACATCTCACTTCTTAGTTGCTCACTTAAGGAGGAGTACTCATGTGATGATTTTCATTCTGACTTTGATCATATCCAGTGTACTTTTCTTTACTCGATAGACGCATATCAAAATGAATATTTTAGTTCATTAGTTAATGAAATTAGTTATTTTGAAAATTGCTCATTTGTGGTTTCACGTAGAGTCACACACAACTAAACATTTCGATGCGATAAAGTGCTGCTAATCATATTCCATAAAACAGTGTGGAGGTGGAGATTGAAACCTGACTGTTTATTCAACTAATCAACTGAGAGTTGGCTCAATACGATTGACTCGACACCTATCCAATATATCTGGAGAATTCTATTAACCAACCTTACAAGAAATCGGGTAGAAGACAGTGAGAATATACAAATCGAGTTTCGAAGTCATGTGGTCAAATGTGACATGTTTGAATCATCACTCAGTCGATGAAACTATTCCACTTTGTGATACATCCAATAATCAAACTAGGGTGAGATGACTAACTCGAATAACTAAAATACGCCAGTTGACAGGGAATGTTCTGAACAAGTTCACAAGCGGATTGCATGTTAGGGAGGAGGGGATCATTTCATATGATTTCATATGATACAAGCACATTCGAACATTTTAACTTGTCCGACTTAGTAGAAGTCTGATCCCACTGATATCATCCTTATATCTCTGCAATATCCTGTCTGCAGCAAAAAGAATTCACATAGACACATTGCGAACATCTTCATTGGCCTGAGTCATTCATTGTCAAACACAACATTTATCGTTCATGGTGTCGCACACACACACACACACGAGACTACTCATATCATTTGTAATACTTCATTGAGTTTGAAAGCCTACAAAATATCACTAATGAATTATTATTCGTATGCCCAACTGATTGGTGAAGCTTTCAAGCATATGCATTCAGGTGACACATTCGCGCTCCACTGAAACCTTCCACAACTATGTATCTCTCTTTCAAAATTGTATGAAAGTGTGAGTCTCTGAACAGACCAGATATCTCTGACAACTTAGATCGATTGAGGCACTCACTTATGCTTGTGGTATGCTAGGCTGAAAATTGGATGACCGCTCTCACATTCAATCTTAATCACTGACAAGATATTTGTCGTATTCAGAAAGGGTAAATCGTCTTTTGACCACTGTATTACTACACTTCTTCTTCTCCACATTCTCAGAAATGTTGAAGTGTACAGTCAGTTTGAAAACAGAGATATATATGTATAAATGTACTTTTGATGGTGTTGATGTTTACAGGTATATTTTGTCTGTTTTTCTTACTACAGAATATGAATATCAGTGTGAACGTCTGTGCAAGCAGTAACACACATCAAATGAGCAAAAGAAACAATGATTAACATATCGTCATGACGAGGAACAAGAAATCACAAAAATCAAAATTAAATTAAGATGCCTACAGAGTGACATTTCCCTATTCAACTGCCTGCTAATACAGATAAGCTGAAAGAAGTATTTTACAAATCAGACTGGTGATTTGTTTCATTGAAGAAATATGCTAAATTACTTTCGAGTACGACGAACAAGGTGATCGTACAAAGCCAGATGACGAACGCTGTGGTAAATTCTAGGGCATTGCAATCAATCCACCAAGTGATGTCTTCGTCAGTATTGACATAGGTGAACAATAACTACAAAGTAGAGAAAGAGAAAGATTATTGACAGAGATGAGTGAATACAGGCGATCATCTCAAATGTACAGCAATTCAAATTAATTATAATTATCTAGCCAATGTGATAGGACTGTTTTCATATGATGAAATATAGACACCTGAATCAATAAAGAATTCTCTACACATTCACTGTCGGCTTTCAGATCAAACATGAGCAAATGTTTGCTTGTTTTCAATATTGTAGTGAGAATTCAGTTCACACCTTAAAGAAGATTATGGATTCAGAATGATGGGTCAAGTGTGTCATTATTCATTTTATGATTTGTCAGTCTCACATGCACAGTGAAGTTGTTGGAAATCCCTAAATGTAAGTGCGTAAGGCTGGTGAGGGAATATGAAATCATTGACAAATATCATCCAATGTAATTAATACAAGCTGCTTAATAATCCAGCCATTTCCTAAGCACACACAACACGAATTCATATACGACAATCACAAGGAGCGAGTTATCGTATTACTAACGACTCGCATAAATTCGAATCGTGATTACTACACTCCAGTGATTTAGAAATCCGTCAAGTGCAACAGTGTACAAAATCATCTACTCTGGAAATACACTCTCAAATATCGTGGATAGGTTCACGTGCCTCGTGATGTAATATGAACACAAATCGACTAAGCGATACTGTGATTCACAGTGGAATTCTGCGACTATCAAATAACTGATGTGATTCGTGTAATTTACTCGTCAAAATAAACATGGTTGATACAACGATAAAATGACAAACTTACGAAGAGTATGAATAACGCACAGAAAAATACCACCAGAGCTAAAATTATCTGCGAGGAAAATACGAGGAGAAATGAATAAATCATGAGGGAAGAGGTACACTCACATGCTTTGTTAATCTATGCAAATTACAACATTGACATATCTACTGATCTGATATCTGTGGACATTGACTATTATCGAAACATGCTGACAGTTGAATCACACCTGTCAGTGACACTGCCTCTATGTAGTGTGGCTGAAATATGCGAATGTATATCATTCACTCAATATATATAACAACTGCATCCCTTCACATTTCTTATCTGACAACAGAAATGTCATTATTCACTGAGCCACTTCGACTACAGTCGCATCTCTGTTAGTCCAATATATATTCCGTGGAATGTGACAGTCACACCAGTGAATTGTTGCCAAACGAGCCAAATTCCATACATATACGTGACAAAGAAATTGACTATAGACGAAGTTAGCTGCTATTGTACCAAATTGCTCTTAGCTCTTCCAATCAAAATATAGAGTTCGAAGAGACAGCATGAACGACAAGTGTATCAGGATGAAATGATGCCATTCTTTATCATTTCACGCCTTACACTCAGCTGGCTGAAACCAGATCCATCCAAAAATATGGAGTACACGTAATATGCCATGTAGGTTTGAGGCGATGATAAGCAGTAGTGTTATTTTCTCAGAAGGATGTAAGCTGTCGAATATGCCCAACAGTCAAGAGTGTTGACTATTCATAGGATGACCAGTGGAATATTCTTGAAAAGAAACTCACTGTAAGCTGTTTCGAATGAAAACAATATTTGACATGCATGAAATTGAAGATGCAATCGGTTACCTAACTAGTGGGCAGGATAGTCGAAGGTCTACCACTGTCTCTTTCTGCTCACATAGTTTTGATTTGAATCGTTTAATGGAGACTGCCTGAGGAAATCGGAGCAATGCAGGTTTCCGCTGACAGGCTTCTCTTAATACTCTCTCAATATAAGTTTCATCATTCGAGAAATTCGTCACTGATACTCCCATCAATTGTTCCTTGTCACCGCACTAGGAGTATGTTGAAATCTTTCATGTGATTTATACTTTTCTACTGTTGAGGCTGTGGTCAACTGAGAGGAGACTGTTAAATGGTGACAGCAAAGTTAGTCTTAGTGTGAACAGTGTTCATATAATGCACAGATGTTTCAGTGGAAAGCATCGCATAATAGTTTCCACTTGTCCAGGATCTTTATATACAGTAATAAGTGACAGTAGATCGTGCGACACATATCTGTCTAACTTAAAGCGCAAACCAATTCCTTATCAAATCTCCTACTCGTTTCATTCACGAAATGACGTCATCTCATCATGCTAAATTTGCTGTCCCTGCTTCGCTCTTCCTCCTGGGAGGAATCAAATGAGATTCCAAAGTGTGGAATCAATACTGGGATTCGGATGCAGTGGGATATTTCTGAATGAAGCGGAGATTTCATAAGTTTTGACAAATAACTTAGGCAAATAATTCATGCAATAAAAGTAATAATTCACACATTTACATCTTGCTTGGAGAACACATAGAAAACGCTCAAGACGAGTACCACTATCGCTAACGTCAATGTAACCGTGTCAAACACTATCACCCCCAACGGATTCAATCGAGGCATGAGCATAGCCAACGCAACTATTGGAATTTCCACCACAAGTATACAGGCCAGAGATATGAGTCCAGCTTTCAGTCCAACAGGTGACAAAAAAGCAGCGAATCCAACAGACCACAGCACAATCTATGACAATGGAGAAAGCGAAATGAGAACATGTGATCACACTGGATAGATTCATAGACATATATAAACACATATATTTACAATGAATACTGAAAATACAGTGAATGCTCAATCCTGCATGAAGAAACAGATAAGCCACATTCTCTTCACTCACAATCAATCGCAAATAAACAATTCTCTCGAAGTCACTGTCATCCTGTGAACTGTTGATCATCCTATACATGTCGACAAGAGTTAACTCTGCAAACTGCAGTTAGCTGCACTGGCCGACTAATTACCGCCTGACAAATGGAATGACTATACCTACAACAGTTGAAAATAATTAGACCGCATTATCCATCGTTGAGGATGAATACGATGAATTCTAATGAAGTTCTTTCTTGTCAAATAGAATCAAAGTCTTGATTTCGCAGCTGCTATTCCCTGTCCCTCTCTTGGGTGGGACAGGTCAACTGGAGAGTCACCAGAGATGTCCAAAACATGTCCATCAACGTGTTAATATCACTTCAGTTCAGAAAACGCTTCATCTGATTTCTCACGAAGCTGTTTATTCATTAAACTGTTTGAATGAAGTAAACTGTCGATTGTCTTATCCCAGGTCATGTAGAATCAACTTTTCGAGAACTCCAGTTTATTCATATCTTCAAACTGTCTCTCAATAAACACTTCCTGCTGAAGCAACAGGTGGATTTACGTTTCCACATTTACGAGTTTCTAAGATACAACTTGTCTCAGCTTTCAGGTCCTCTCTCATGCGCAAGTAGTGAAACCACGCAGTCATTGTCACATCGCCAATAAGTGAAATAATGAAAGTGGTGTGTAATGTGAATCACAGGGATGATCACTTTGACGAGGTATTCGTGGGTGAAGACACTTTCAAATTGCACCACAAACGACATTCCTTAAGTTAAAAACAAGTTAGTCTAAATCCCCACAATTTTTTGCAGGGTTACAAAAATGACACTTACTACAATTGAAAACACGACATAGACACCAATTGGTCGTGATCGAATTCTCGACACGAATACGAAGAGAAGTAACACAAGGAGACCGACTCCTCTGAAATGAATTCACAAACATCAACAATTCGTCACAGATATTACATAGTTAATCGGAATTGTGCGTTATTTTGGTTAGTGCATCACAGGTCATAATAATCGAATATTCATGAGTTGCATTTTCAATAGAAATGATTTTAAGTTTGATGATCTCGGTATATCGATGCCATTCTTCGGTTGTGACGTCAAGTTTCCATTTGTCACAGGCTTCATTCGCCCGGTGCTTCATGAAATCACTCGTTCATTTTCACTGTCGGCGGAAATCTCTGATTTGATGATATAGTAAATCTCACCGCTTTCTGAGCAACGGAAAACATAAATGCTACGGTACTTGGCTCAATCTCTTTCCTGAGTCGACAAATGAGTGAAAACAACTCGTCGCATGTGGTTCACAAATGACATGGGAAAATGAAAGCAAGTCAGAGGAGACTGCTGTATTTGAAACTTTCCCTTTCTCATGAGCCCTTGATATGAGGATAATTTAACTGAAGATTAGACAAAGTGACTTTAGGTGGGGATGTTGTAGAATCGAAAATATTTTATGATCAGTAGAAGGGAAGTTGTTCTTATGAGGAAGCAGTAACACAAATGGCAAAATTGCAACTGAATTGTTTAGTATTCTATACAAACTATGATGAATATTTGACTGGATATTAGTCGCCTAACACAAAGCAGAACTCAGATAAATTATTTCAACCTCATCAGGAAGAGAAAATATTCACCGAAAACCGTAGCACTCAACTCTGCGAAATAGACGACAAGACAGAGTAAAGGGCCAGTTTGCATACATTAAAAGCTGAAACAAGCTAAATATTCCAGTTCATAAACGAGGAAATCGAAATGTCACTGCAGAGATAACCTGCACCAAAATGTTTCCATCAGTGTAGATTTTATGAATTTGAAAATATTTACAAACCAGATGTTCTATAACGTCTATCTGTATAACCTACTAACTCTCTAACACACAACTTCTCAACATACACTCCTTGAATACCGAATGTATATGAAATGCAAGCCGTATATTGAGTACAGAATATGTATGAATCTGACAGCAGAACTGCATCAATTTTTGTTGAATGAGATGAAATATTTCCAAGTCTTCGCCATTCACCATTTTCAGACAGTGGACTATGCAGTCGATGTCTTTCAGGCACAGGAGAAATTATGAATTCACTAGAAGCGTGTTCAGATCAAACAGTGTTCAAATATAGAGGAGATATCCACACGTGAAACAGATAGTATTGTTATGGAACAAACAGTATTGCCATCACTGACCAATCTGTGCATCCACTCATTCAAAACAGCTGCAATTGTGAGATGCTCTGATCGTCCGAGATACGTAGATAACACCTTTGGAAATCATTAAATGTAGAGTCCTAGATGAAAATCTTCGCCTGATGAACAACATACCCAATAGTGTTGAGCTCTGCAAATATGTTGAACACTATTCGCATAATTTGATGTTTTTTAACTGGTTTGTCGGACGACAACCAGATGATAGACGAAAACTTAATATCCTCAGAAAGCTTCGCATTTGGACAGATGGCCTTATTATCATTGTCATTATTATTCGGCGAATCTCTTTATCACCAAAGTGACTGAAGTTAAGACCCGAATTAACTTGGCTGAACATCTATTACCTGGAGTCGAAGTAAGCCACAGAAGGTTGAAATTGGTTGTAAACTGACTTAGGTTGATCCACTGTCCAGTCCTAAGTAGTCCGACGAATGCGGAAAGTGTAAACTAACAACTCAGGACTCCTCCATGGTTGTTTATATATAAACTTGGTCCTGTGTGGCTAGTTCTACTGACCGTCAAATAAAATACAAAACTTCCCAGTGCATGTCTGAACATAATCAGACGTGGTTATCAAGATGAGACAACGATTCACTAAGATCAAAGCAAATGATCAAATATATAGACACTGAGAAGACATTTATTGAGTACACTATATCTGGAAACCGTTTCACAGAATATTAGTAACACAGATGTCTTCAGTAGTCATGGACATCACAATAATCAATATCATGTGTCAAGAATCCAACTAAATTTTCGCCATGAATATTATTCACATGGTGACATGATGCAAACCATTTGTCAAGATTTTATTCGATAATTTCGCTAAAACTTCTGATCAGCTGATATCTCAAAGTAAGAGGAAGTCATTTTTGTGGAAATAATAATTGACAAATAATTCCCACACCTCACTCGACAGATTGGAAATAGTGGAAGATACAACATCTAAACTATAAATAAAAGGGTGCATCTGGACCCTAATATCGCTGACAAAATCAGTACAAGCAGTTCCATGAAGGGTCTCTATTCGAAGAAATTCACTTTCTTAAGCTGCACAATAGAATTCAGCAAGGTTCTGAACAGTGACAAAGGGAAGAATCACAACACACATCCACAGTTGCCATTAGTATTCAATGGAAATGAGAAGTTGAATATAGTAGATAGAATTATACAATAATAACAAGTCTATATTTCAGACAATATGCGAAAACAGAGTGCAGAAATTTTCGGCCTTCCGAAATATTTTATCTTCCTACAGGATTTCCATGTTAAGTGATAATCTGAAGTATGTCGTGTGATATAGCGTTGTTCCATAGAAAGAGAACACCAACTGTGTACATTTTTGTTCATTCATTTCCTCAGTGAAATGAGCAACCTTCCGTTGAAAACTAACTCACTATGTGGGCGAGTACACGTAGTGATCATCTGATACAATTGCATGATCATAGCAATCAGAAATGCTGTAGCAATTTGGCATTTCAGTGGATGGAAACTCTGGTAGACCATCGATTTCAGCAGGTCACCTTTATGAAAAGGTGGGATATATAATTTAACAGGTTATTTTATTCAGGATGCATATAGAAAAACAAAGAGAATTTCATTTTATCTAGGAGTTCTGGAGGAGAAGTGAGTCAGAAACGGTCAAGTGAATGAAGTAATCAAACATATTTAAATGAAAACAATAGGATTCGCGTTGAACGATGCATATATTTGGCTCCACAAGAACAGGTGAACTGAAGTATGCAAGTAGAAGTGGTCAGATGTGAGATCTTGTCCATAAGGCTCCTCCACACCAGTAGCTAACTGACGAACACCACTCTTAGCGTTTCTGTGAAAAAAGTTCTCCTTGCTGAAACCGAAATTCCTCTCTTAAGAACTTCACCAATTAGGCTACCGTCAAAGTCAAAGTTCATCTAAAACGTTCATTTCTTGCACGGATTACTTGTTAGGCTTTTGAATTTTTGGCTTGACATTCTCGACAATAAGACTCGATGTATGTCCATTTTGAAAGATTTCTTTCTGAAAAGTCTAATTCATCTTGCAGAGCATTTGAGCTACAGATGAGTGTGACGCGAGTGGGTAGAGAAATACTTTGCCTCAATTCACGTTCATTTGGTATTCAGCTGTAGAAACTTATCAGTTGGCCGCTCAATGTGGTTCTCTTATTGATCTATCTTCCTCAAGACCCGTAGGCTCTTCGTGTAAATTCAACCTCATGAAAAGGCAGTGAAGATTCATCTACTGAAACAGTGAGCCCTGTCGGTGGATTACAGCTGTTGAACATGTGTAACACTAGTAATTGTGATCATGACTATCATCAGGGATAATAAAAATGTCATCCACATATCTAGGACACAATGGAAACCTATCAATATTTAACTTACGTGGACCATTCCTGTGACTTGTCATGAAACAGGCTGCTAGCAACGAACTTAAGTGAGATCTCATTGAAATCCAATAATTTTGTCTGTAGAAGATGTCGTTGTTCGTGAATGGAACATAGTACTTCCTTTGTTTCCATGTGCATGCATATCAAAATTTACATAGTAACTTTTCTCATCCCAATATGTATTTCTGTCGACCTTATTCAACTTCTTATATGCACTCATTAATATTACCAACCATCTTGTGACGATTCTTCCATTTGTTAACGTTCAGTTTAGTCGTTCCCTGTGGGTAACCTACTGATGGATCTTTCTTAATGCGACTGTTCAAGCAAAGAAAAGGAATTCATTGAAAAGAGACTCTTCACTGAATTGCTTGTGTTGATTTTGTCAACGATATTAGGGCCCAAATGCACCCTATGATTTATACCTGAGACGATTTACCTTCCATCATTTCCAATCTGTCGAGCGAGAGGTTTGAATTGTGTATCAATAATTATTTTTACAAATATGACTTTAACTTACGTTGAAATATGAGCTGATCAGAAGTTTTAGCGAAATTATCGAATAAAATCTTGACAAATGGTTTGCATCATGTCACCATATGAATAATTTTCATGCCGAAATTTTAGTGTGATTCTTATTGTACGACATTAATTATTCTGATGTCCACTATTGCTGGAGATATCCGTGTTGCAGATTTTCTGTGATCGTGATTCTACAAATACTCTACTCTGGAAAATTCATTCCAGTGATTATTTTATGAACCAACTGTTTTGATATCCTTGGAGCAAAATGTGAAATCAATAATATGAATAGAGATGAACAACAGACTCTCTCAAAACTAAAGGCCCTTATATAAATTAAGACTGTCAATTCTTTACAATTCAGTAAATACTAATTTAGTTCTCGAGAGTGCTGTGAAGTGGATTACTGCTCTGTATCACAAATGAATTCCACTTGTCAAGGTGTGATGAATTCAATCGAACATTCGATAAATAATGTTGAACAGAGAACTTACATAATAATAAAATATACCCAAGAATTCTTTTTGAAGAATTGCCAAATCACGTTCCTACAACCAAGATAATATTTCATTGGAAAATTTTATGTATTCTTACACGAAGGTAAATAAGAGGACAACACCAGCTGTCACCAATATCATAATAACTGTATATATTGTGATCTAAGAATAAAATTACTCACTCATCAATCCATTTTCATCTTACCCAAATGTTGTCAGGGAAAGGGATTCGCTGTAAACTCTCGGTGGTATAATCAGAATTCCCATACGATGCATAAAACCGTGACATTTTCCAATGAGCTGAAATTGACGAAGAAAATGATAGACGACAACGGCGTAGAAGTAACTTAATCACCTCAGAATATACATGATGAAAATGGACATATAGATTAGACTTTCCAAATATGCCAACCGAAAATATGGTGTGGATATGACTGTCAGATTATTTGAACATAATTCAGGTTCCGTAACACTTGAGAAATACACCTGTTTGCGAATGTTGATGAGATGGAGTCAGTGATCGTATGGAAGAGTGTGCCCTAAGAAATTGAGTGGGTTGGAGAAAATCTCATTTGTCTTTCTCATACACGATATCAACTTTGAGGAAACAGCCTACTGCAGTTTCTCTTCTGCATCATCAGAGATGAAAACTGGTTTCATTTGGCCATATATACAGAGTCAATATATGCATACAAGTATCAGACGACGACACCTTGCTACAAGACTGAGGAGGATAAATGCGAACATCAGTTTGCTCTATCACACCCCACAGAATTCTGAGTTTATTAGACATCTAGTCATCACACCCTCACATTTTACATTGATCAGATCCATAAAATCCAATTAAATTTGATTGAGCGTTCTTCCTATATTCACACTCAGGTGAAATACCTCGAACATGATCAAAGTCAGACTAAAATCGTCACCTTACTATTCATATTTGAGCAAACTTAGTAATAAGTCAAACAAACAGACAGCAAATGAGAGATGAGATATAACTGAAATTCACTTACTTGTTGTACCTCCGAGCTTCTAATTTTCGTGCGTTCGAGAATATTCTCACGTATTATCTCATTTATATATATACTTGTATATATTCCGACTTCTTTGATGATTATTGACGCATTTTTACATATTGAAGGATCATAGTCCATTCTCACTCTAAATGTGATTCCACTTCACACAAAATGACTTTTTTCACATAATCGTCTTATTATGTATGTTGTTCTCATGTGGTTGTTTGTATGCAAGTATGTATGTAACACATTGTAACAGTAAGCACATTTAGTTATCTGAGAATTCAGTCAGGAGGCATATACTAATTACTTCATTTGAGAAGGCTATTGACCGAAGAATGACACGTATTTCAAATGGAAGAAGCAATTTGTGTCGAAATAATGGAGTTGATTCCTGGTTCATTTAGAGGCTTCTCCACGTAATTCTCTTCCTTGAGCTTGTTCATTTAATTGCGAAGCCGTTATCAGATTCACAGAAAACATCATCTGAGTTGAATCCAGTAGGTGTCTTATTTTGTCTGGCTTAATTGATTAAAATGAATAATACGGTGAAAACAACCGTAGATATTCTCGAATTTCTCAAACACTCAAATGGCCCACATCGACTTATAGTAATTATTTCATTCCGAACACATAGTATGGGTTAACAGTGTATCTGGTTTATTGAATGATCCCAACAAAACTATGAAAACAACTTTGAATCGAATTCCTCTGTCTCATGGACTTGTCATAATCTGATTACTTCGTGATGAAATTGGAAAGGAAAAGCTTGAGGCTAAGTTGAGATATCGTTTGGGTGATTTCATTTTCAGAAGTGGGACAATTGCACTTTCATGGATCAATCGGAATATCCAATATTAACATTATTTGGTTGGAAAGAGTGACCGAGAGTTAGAGAGAGAGAGTAGGGAGATTATTACCTAATGACTTGAAATTTACTATCGTCTGTGTTTCAAGGAGGTGACGGGTGACAAATAGCTTTGATAATCGCATGGAAATAGAATTAGTTGTTGCTGTATAAGAAGTAAACTCGGAATCATGAAACGAATTGTTGCTGTTTGTGAATTCATTTCAGAGAAGTCGTTTTGCTTGCGTTCCTTCTATTCGCATTCGTGTCGAAAATTCGATCACGACGAGTTGGTGTCTATGTCATGCTTTCAATTGTAGTCAGTGTCATATTATAAGCCATACAAGAAATTTTGAGAATGTAGGCTAACTTAATTTTGACTGAATGGATGTCATTTGTGGTTTAATTTGAAGGCGTCTACACCCACGAATACCTCGTCAAAGTGACCATCCCTGTGATTCACATCACACATTATTTTCGTTGTTTCACTTATTGGCGATGTAACAATGACTGCGTGGTTTTACTACTTGCGCATGAGAAAGGACCCGAAAGCTGAGACAAGTTGTCTCTTAGAAACTCGTAAATGTGGAAACGTAAATCCACCTGTTCCGTTAACAGGAAGGGTATACTGAGGGACATCTTGAAAGAATCAATGAACTGGACCTCACGAGTAGTTGATCCTACATGACACACGATAAGAATTTTGACGATCTCCTTCATTCAGACAATTCAGTAAAATAAACTTCCTGTATACCGGAAGCATTTCGAAGGAATGATCAAACTGTGGTCTCGATAAGTTGACTCAACATGACGCAGAGTAAGACAACCGACAGTCTACTTCATTCACACAGTTGAATGAAAAGACATCTAAAACAGACTGGTGAGAAATCAGATGAAGCGGATTTTGAACTGAAGTGATATTCACATGTTGACGGACGCGTTTTGGACATCTCTATTGACTCGCCCGTTGATGTTTTCCATCCAACAGTAAGACAGAGAATACCAGCTCCGAAATTCAGATTATGATTCTATTTGTCAAGAAAGAACTTCATTAGAATTCATCGTATTCATCCTCAACGATGGATGATGAGGTCAAAATATTTTCAACTGATACAGACTAAGTCATTCTAGTTTTCAGGCAGTGCAGTCAAATCATAAAATGAATAATCACACAATCGACTTGTCATTCTGGAACTGGAATCATCTTCAAGGTGTGAGCCGAATTCTCTCTACGATTTTGACAATACGCAGACATCTGCTGATGTATGATCTGAAAGCCCACAGTGAATGTGTAGAGAATTCTTTATTGATTCAGGTGTCTATATTTCATCATATGAAAACAGTCCTATCACATTGGCTAGATTATTATAATTAATTTACTACGGTGAAATATGAATTGATGTACAGTTGAGATGATCGCCTGTATTCACTCATCTCTGTCAATAATCTTTCTCTTTCTCTACTTTGTAGTTATTGTTCACCTATGTCAATAATGACGACGACATCACTTGGTGGATTGATTGCATTGCCGTAGAATTTACCACAGCGTTCATCATCTGGCTTTGTACGATCAACTTGTTCGGCCTACTCGAAAGTAATTGAGCATTGTTTTTCAAAGAAACAGCATACACGGATAATTTGTAAAATGCTTCTTCTAGTTTATCTTTATTAATAGACAGTTGAATGGGACGATGTCACTCTGTAGTTATCTTCAGTTTTATTCTCATTTTTGTGATTTCTTTTTCCCATTGATGACGATATGTTAATCATTGTTTCTCTTTCTCATATGAAGTGTGCTATTACTTGCACAGACATTCACACTGATATTCGTTTTCTGTAATAAGAACACAAACTGCCTTTTTTTCAAAATAACTAATTTCATTAACTACTGAACTAAAATATTCATTTTTGATATGCGTCTTTCGATTAAAGTACACTGGATATGATCAAAGTCAGAATAAAAATCATCACATGAGTACTCCTTCTTATGTGTGCAACAAACAAGTTATATATTACTGAAATTCACTTAGCTCTTAGCTGAGAATTTTCGTGCGTTCGAGAATATTCACAACTATTTTTGCATATATACTTCGATTCTTTGATTCATTATTGGCGCAATTTTGCATAATGAGGAATCAAAGTCCATTTTGATTCTCAAATTGATTCCACTCCACATGAAATGACTTTTGTCGCAATTATCGAATTGTGTATAGATTTTTCATGTGATTCTTTGTATGTATGTAACACAGGGTAATAATAATAATATACTTTATTTCTGAAACGGTAGTTACAATACAGAATGGAATTCTCAGTAATTTTTCACAATATTGTGTCTGATTTACTCAAATACAAAGAGAATTAAATTTAAAACAAAATTAGGCATAGGAATTTGTCCACATTTACGAAATAAAGTCAAAAATATTCGAAGTCCAGTTAGAGAATTTTGAATATAATAATAGTAATAACAGTGAGTTTGTTTCAAACAGTATTGTCGATTCAGTTTGGAAATTTTAGCCTGTTATGGAGTATTGAATCTGATGTTCTGTTGATACAGTATGGTGAGGGGAAATACAAAATTATAACACAGCTTAAATGATGTTCACACTTATGAAAAAATAAACAAATAAAAACACAAAATTGAGAGGATTATAAATATTAGAAGTACAATAACAATAAAGCTTGATGTTGTAAAGGTGCGTGAAATGGCTTATTTAATAGTGCAAAGAAGGTTAGTTGTTAGTTCATGCCTAACACTATTTTCATCACATAAAGTACTTACCAAATATGGTATAGTGGAATTTTATACTTAGACGTTCGTGCACAAATTCTTCTGAAAAGACTTCTTGTTTACCTGAAGAGACACAAGTTTGGAGCTGCGAGTGCTGCTGTGGATGCTCACAGTCTGACAAAAATTCCTTAGAAAATTTGCCGCATGAAATCAAATGCCTGTCAATGACCATGTCAACGATATGGCCCAACGGGATAGCACTCGCAATACTGACAGTCTTCAGAGTTCTACGAAGTATGACATAGTCTATTTAAGCAATCCAGGAAGGAATAAGGGTGAGCAGTAAAGAAGAATAGGTAAGATGCACGAGTTGACAAACTGTAAGAGGAGAGGTTGGGTTATGCCTGAGTGCCTTAACTTCTTAATGTAAAAAGTTAGACGAAAGATTCTTTTAGAAATCGCTAAGACATGGGAAGACCAGGATTGGTCAGAAGAAGTTATTATTTCAAGATACTTTACTTCAGACATGATTCCTATTTCGCTGTCATCAATTTTGCAACGGTCTTAGATCATCTACCTCACAGCAAGTCTTACTGAGTGAATGCATTCTTACTCTAGAAACTCCAATCCTCATATTACGATCAGGACTCTGTTCTTCAGACAACAGTTTCATCAATACCTTAATTAAGACACTGAGAGGAATAATCAAGAAAGCAGTATGGCTATTATCTGGAAAACAGCAGCTTGGTATTCAACACACCTTTGAGCCCCTCCTGGCAAGATAGGACCTGGTCATAGAGAATGACTCTATGAAACCTGTCCATGTTTTCAGTAAGTGAGGAAGAGTAAGAATCTACTTGAAACTTTCTCTTAAACTATCTAGTTTGGCGTGCCACAAGTTAAGGTACACGGATCACCAGTGCTGACTACGTACACCGACGAATTAATTAGGCTCACCAAACATCCATGGTTGAATAAGTAAATGACGCAGAGGTTTGCAGAGAGGTGAAGGAGCAAAACGCCACACACAGACAAATCTGAAACATCTGCTGACTTCTTCCCTAGAATGAATGCTTCTCATTATTGCAGGGAGGTGCACGTGGTTTCGCCCTTACCACCATGTTCAGAATTTTATGAAGTGATTTTGCATCTGACGGAAGTACTGTGAATTATGAAAAAGCTACCGAAACAGTGTGTGCAGAAAACAGTAGACTACAACCTTTGTCTACCATAGGCTACTTGGATGATTAAAGTATGATTGGTTAATTATGCACACTTTTAATTGTTATATAACTGATTAATTGTCAAACAAGTTGGTTGTAAAGCAATCACGAAGAAATTACGAAGTGATATCATCTCACAGTGTTTGCCTTCTCATTATCATATGTAAATTTATCCAAGGGATTATTTCGAAATCCTGAAATATTGCTCATAAGCGCCTCATATTCCTTTGTAAAGAATGAAGAATGACAGTTAGGTATTTTACAGAAATGACAGTTAGGTTTTACAGAAATCACATGCAAACTCAGACTGTTTCGCTTTCTCTGTTTCAATATGTGGAATGTCGAATGATTGATGGATTATTGAAATTTCGTTTTGACAATAGATTGAAGAAATGAGAAAGTAGTGTCACTATGCAAATATCGATTCCATGAGTATGAAATAATTTTCTCATTTGCTTTATGAAGAAGGGTGCAGCATAAAATCAGCAACAAGCAAATATCATATTATTACAAAAGTATGTCATGACGAACTACTTGACAGCTAGCTGAATGACACACAGTTGGAATACTCGGCAGAATCGTATGTGCCGGTGTTATGTGCGTGTGTGTATTTGTGATTGCTATCATGCTTTGTGTAGTAACAAATGAAATCATGAGTTTATATATTCATACGTCATTACTAGGAAAAATCTATTGTCAAAACGAAATTTCAATAATCCATCAATCATTCGACATTCCACATATGTGGAAACAGAGAAAGCGAAACAGTCTGAGTTTGCATGTGATTTCTGTAAAACAAGTTTGTTATAGTTTGAATTGTCAAAAATGCTTTCATTGGTTTTAGTTGTTGTCTTATGGTTGATAGTGTGTTGTCAATCAAAGTACGAGATTTAGGCATTTCGAAATGTCGGCAAAATCTTGAATGTGAAGATGATATTTGAAATGAGTAGAAATTCGTGTTTTTTCCAGCCACAAACTAATTGCTATTTTCATTTTTCATCATGGCGAGTAAGATTAGAAATAGTTTCATTGAAATATGTTTTGATAGACCATGTTTTCACCACGTATCCATTTTCTAGGATGGAATCTATTGTAATTGTCAGTCATCCATATTGCATTTGGATGGCGAAAATGATTATCATGTTTCTATGGGGAATAATATTTAGTATATATGCTTATCTCATAATACGGAATACTTGGAATTTCGGGTTTTACGAGAATTTCAGTATGAGTAGGAAGTGCGCGCGTGTATGCCTCTGTCATTAGTAATAGTCTTACCGGTGAACACACAGGACTGAATATCGATAATTGTTACATGATTGCATGACGATATTACATTATATAAAAGTTTGCCTCAACGACCGCATCGAATTAAATGATCACTCAATTTGTTTGTCTTCACCTGGTAGATGAACTGTTAGTGAAATTTCCGCAATAACGTCCTCACTTCACATGTGAACATTCTTTGTTGTTAGTAGTAGTAATTTTCATGTTGCTTCCTGTTCTTCGTAAGGGCGTTTCAATTTTTGTTGAGCTGTGTTTCGTTGAATAGCTGTTCACCTGTTCTGCACAACTTGGAGTTTTGTTTTTATAAAAATTGGATCGGTTTTGATGTGGTTGAGCTGTTGTCTTAGTAACAAACAGTGACGGTTCGTTTCAAATCATTTAGCTTAGAGACCTCCAAATTGGCATTTTGGAATTACTAATTATTTCTGTTCTTACATATATTGTAATAGCTAAATTGCACAAATCCTGTGTTTCGGATCTTCCTCATAAATTGAGCTTTTCGTTTACTTCACTGAAATTCCCTCTATTAACTTTTATTGCTAGTGGAGGCCTGCTTAAATCTTGGGCTACCAAAGACTTCCATCTCTCTCTCTATTGCATTTATCTTCTCTCTTTCAGTTTGTTGTAATCGATTAAGATATGACCCTCTAATGGTATTATCTACCCTTTTGTGTATTTCAAATGTTTACAAGCTCCTGATTCTCAAATTCCTACTAAAATTGAGGAATGGCCTGATCGTGGGTGGCAGCGTGTTCTAATGCATCCGATAACTGTTCTTCAATTATGTCTTTGGATCTCAAAATGTACTTCTGAACATCTTACAATTGGCTTTCAACTAGATATCGGGGATTTCTTGGAGGAGACAAAGCAGTTGCACAATAGTGGACTGGTTTGTGCTTCAGCTCAGAGACCCCTGTGTCACAGGAAATACTGTCGGTTAGTATTTTACTTGAAGATATTGTACTAAGGGAAAATATCATACAATAAACTTCTTTGAAAATTCTGCACATTTTATAAATACTGTCCAGAATACAGATGTTGTTGTTGTCATTATTATTTCAGATTTCTTACAAGAATGTTGCAGCAGTAATGAGAAAAATTTAAACATAGACATGATATCCATTCCTACATATCAAAGCCTACTACTCAGCACGGAATCCGATTCAATTGAGAAAATGTACCGGTCCCAGACTATGGAAATTTTCTTTTGATTACAGCTTGATTCCACACAGTATTTTTGGTACAGTTATGGAATTTTCAGCATGTGATATCGGTAGCTCATATTTTGCAGGCCGACCATAGACATCAGTTGTGCGTCGGCAAGGGATCGAACCTCGGACCATTTGCATGATCAGCGAGAGTCATAACCACCGTGCCACCGACGCAGATACGTGATAAATACCACAAGCTTGACAATCTATCATCTACAGACACATGGATATGGACAAAATTTAGCAGTTAATGGGGAGGAATTCACATGGACAATCGATCAACTCTCAGATCAACAAATAATCACTGAGAAAATAACAGTGGACTAAAAGCGAGAAACAACCAACTATGTTCGAGCTTACCGATACAGGTGGCTGATAAATTCGTTAAGAAATGTGAAAACCCATTTGAGTTTGAATTAAGAAGTGAAGACAATGAATTTTTCTCAACAGTACCATCCAGCAAAGAGAATACAACTGCACCAATATATCTCAAGTATTTTGCACAAAATCTTCTGAAATCATCTACATTGTTGCATCTTTAGACTTTCAAAGTGACCTCTGTGTGTGAAGTCCTTTGGTTTCGGCCTACGTACAATGTGCTGTTATCTACAATTTGTGTCTGACAACTATCCGTGAGCAAAAGCTGTCGCCACCAAGCAGTTTGTACGAGGTCTCATGTCACTTTGACTGTGAAGTGGAAACAGATAAAGAGTTATCTCCCGATAATTCCTCTTCAAAGCTTTAAGGTTATTTTCAGTGTTAGTGAACATTGAATGGATTGTTTATTCTAAATGATCTGCATTTGGTGGAAGATATAAATGGTGACTGTTGCTTAATCGTTGACAGAGGACTGGAGAAATACAGTCAGAATTCTTATTGTAGATTCCATCAACGTTTATTGACAGACTTCGCATATATTAACTTGTAATCCTGTTTCGTAATCGGTGCAGAAATAAACTCGTATTGTCCTTCTGTTTGCTGATATTCTGCTTTGGTTACTCTGCATAGTATTTGAAATGTTAAGCCTAGCCTTCTGGAATCATTTCCAGTTTCGGAATCTTTCACAATCCAAACAGTTGACAATTAACATAGAGTTTATATGAACAATGTTAATTCAAAAAACGTTTTGTCAAACCCCTTCCCTTACCTTCGTCATAATAATGTTCTTTTATTTTATTCTATTTTACTACCTGAATTCACTCCACTTCACTTCACTTTCACCGTCTTTATTGTTGTCAATATCTTATTCTAAATTTTTCCAACTACACCTGACCTACAATCTAAAATCTCTACACCAGTTCACTTACTTCATAAACTTTAAAAGTTTTCTAATTCATCCACTTCAACTCCACACCCTTAGTATATCATTGTGATTATCTTTGTTCTTACCATATGTTTATTGAATGAGCATTTCTAGTGCCACTATATCCTTTTTCTGTAATTCAATGCTAATTGTAGATAGTTATTGTCTTAATTCCTTTCTTATGCATTTTTCATCAGGCTTTTATATTCCTTTGAGACTTTGCCTACTTGTTACTAGGAAGTAGTAGCATTATATCTCGTTCAAGATTTCGTTGCTTTTGCTCAATCCACTTCACCTATTATATAAAGATTGTATTTAGTCTGACATAATTACCTCCTATATTGTAAACGGTATTCGCTACATATTTATTGTTTATGATCCTCACCTTGCTGAATATAATTGATTTGAATCTCTTTTATTCTTGACCTGTACATTCGTATGTATATTCTGTTATTACATTTCTGTGATGAAGTGGCGCATTTTAGACAAAACCTGTGCTAGGGATTTCACCAGTCACTCAAGTGTTCCTTCTAATTTATTCTATTTTGAGTACAAAATATCTCCGTGGATATCTTGGAAGAGATTTACACAAAGTTTACTGTGAATCGAAATCGAATACAACAATGGAATATTGAATAGTATAACTTAGGTGCGAAAGTGTACAACTAATTATTTGAATAGTGAAGAGTTATTTACTAAATGAAAAAAATCTAGAAGCAGCTATTCCCAACCTAGAAGCAGAGTATGGTAGGTCACGAACACGGTTATGATGGTAACGTTAACTCTTAGAGCATGGGTCTATGAAGCCCACCAGAAACTGAGGTGCTTGTTGATATTATGGCGTTCGACGTACAATTCAGTGCACCTTCAAAGATAACGAATCGACTCAGGGAAACTCCTCAGCCAGACGATGATCGCGATGACAGTTTAAAGAGACATTTTATATAGATTTTCATCGAAGCTGGCGTTCGTCATGCTGTACTTGGAGCTGACGTTTTCGGTAACTCCAGTCTGCTAGGTGATGTCGACAACATAAAGCTGGCTTTAAACTATACCCACCTTGAAATCAATAGAATCATCTCTGATTACTCCGTCCATAGCGTCTATATGGCAAAGCCAGAGGATATCATATTTCACGCGCTTTATTCTCTATATGTACATCAAATTTCCATCTTGTACGCTTATGGCAGCAAACAACCACCCAAATTTTATGTATAATACAACTTCTTTAATAACGTGGAAGCTTTAACAAATTGTCAGGAATAGTAAGTGAATGCTCAAAAGTCCTGTAAAATTAACTTCAGTGAGTCACCTTAATTTAGAATCCGTTGTAAGTGTCCCTGGCTGGCTGGCTGGATTCAGCATAGAACTAGGCACCGAAGTGCAGCAGTTCGAGTTGCCACCTTCCAAATAACACACAAAGGTAGACAAGAAAATGAGTGAAGAGAATCAATAGAGTTTTGACAAGTATAAGAGTGAAACAGAATGAGTAATAGTAGAAAGGAATATGAAAGATTACAGAGACTGAATACATCTGCGTAAGCCATTGACAACGATTTTGAGCCATGTCACCTATTGTCTCCAGCCATTGATTCTTAGAGTCCCGAAGGCGGGCCCCAACCCAGAAGTCTGCATCTCCCTACCTGACTCAGTTTCACTGTCAGGGATTTCATGGATTGATGCCATGTTTTTGTTTGACCACCACTTACTCTTTTGCAACCTGCACCTATATCAGCTAGTAATGCCCGTCGGGTGAGACGATGGTCCTCTGGTGTTGCTGAAAGTCTACGTATTCTATTTGCAAGACCTTGTATTAATTCTCGTTTCAACGTGAGTGGATGACCTAGGTGATAATCAAGGAATCTTCCATAGTGTGTAGGTTTTCTATGTAGCGTCGTCCTTATGCTTCCATCTGTTACTCTTTGTATTTTGCAGTCTAACACAGGCAGTTCCCCAATTTCATTCTCTATTTCCATAGTGACGTTTATTGAGTCGACATGACTATTTATATGCGACAAGAATTTCTCAACACCGTTTTTTTTCATTGTAACTAATGAAGGAAAAGAAAAAACGATGTTGAGAAATTCTTCTCGTACATAAACAGTTACACCGACTGAATATTGAATTCTATCTTATCAAATTTCACACCATGTTATGACACATTTTATATTCACCTACTAATCCTGTAATTATTTACCCCTTTCCAACATCTCTAAACCTCATGTATTATTGTGTATATGACATTAATTGTTTTGCTACTTGACATTAAACTATGATTATAATCACAAATATTTTAATTGCATTTCATACTACTATTATTATTATTTCATGTATTCACTCCTTTGACCTAATTCCCTCACCGGATATAATTTTTAAAAACCATATATATACGATTACACAGCTTGATAATAAATTCGTTGAAAAGAGGCTCTTCGCTGAATATTGTATTCTTAATGTTACAATGGGAATTACTAAATTAAAGAATTTTCTATCTTACATTTTGGTAAGAGACAGATATGCTACGGTTTATCCTCGCTATATCTGCCACCACTTGTCAAAGAGACTAACCTACAGGACACACTTGTTTTTAAATGGTGCTTATAATACAATTTGGTAGCTGATCTTCACCTAACTTCTAGTGCATATCGAGAGAAACATAGGAAATCATGTGTTAAAATGATATTTCAAGTGATTTCAGGAAACGCAGAACCTCGAAATTCTCAACATTCTTCAGGAAGAATAAGTCAGGGTTTTTTATCTGGAGGGTGAACTCTTATAGATTCAAAAAAGTTGAAATCCGAGTTGTATTTCCTTTTTATTCCAAGATGTGAAGCAGCTTTCCTGAATATAAGAAATCTTTTCACTGTATGAGTTTTCCCATAAGGAAATCATAGTGAATATATATTTAATTGGTGGATGGTGACTAGCAGTGGAATCCAGGATGCGCATTTCGTCCTATTTGGGACTCGTCAGCTGGATGTACCTGCATTTCTCAGTGAGTGATGATGTTGATAAAATGAATGGAATTCACTTCGCATATTTGCTAGCTTGAAATGTTTTTGATAATTTAAAGGCATCAACAGACTCATGGGGATTTTCTCTACAGAATGTAATTCTGCTGTATTTAAAATTATTTTTGTGTTTATTTGTATTGCAGTATTAGACCCTATGCAAATGGAAAGTGGTAAAGGCAACCACTACGTAGCCACATTACTGAATCGACAGTATTGAAGTTTCAATTTGATAGTAGCCTAATAAAATTACTTCTGATAGTGAAAACTGAAGATAGAATCTTTACTTCAACAAGAAACCCACTGTTCCCTACCCGCATCTGCGTTAAGATTTGCCACATAAATTTGCTAGTTTTAGAATCTAAAATACCTACTGTAAATATATCACAGTGTGATGTAGTGATTATTCCTTGAGTAATAAAAAATTACTATCAATGATTCTTTGTTTTGTGAAAAGTGGGGATAAAACAAGTAATTGTAAATCGAAGTCATTTGCAGATTAGGTGTTAAAGGTTCATTTCCATAAGTGATTAACTAAACTATAAAAAATATCTAACACTGCAAATAATGAATAACGAATTCACTTCAGTGCACACCAATACGAATCTGATTCAGTAATTTCACTTTCTCAGTTCGTCTGCATCTATTTTCACATATTATCGCAGCTAATTTCCAACCACATGAAAATTCTGTGATATAGAATGATGTTGTTCACTTAGCTAAGATTGAAATCTTAAAAGATTGAATCAAGATTCCCCTGAATATTTCTCTTTTCTTAGTAGAAGTAAGCGTCTATTTTTTGTGTGATTACAGTCATGTTAGCGAATTGAACACCGTTTGAAGAAGTTCGTCACTGAAGCTGTCTGCATGTATCTGATGAGACTTTGGCTAATAACAGTTGGGACACTTTAGCTGTGTCCTCCACTTCGCTTTTCATTATTATTTCAGTCAACCTGAATGAATTCAATATAGCCTACACATGCATGTGAAAATATATCAGATCACATGGAGATATTTGTAGACGAATATTAGTTTCAGGAAAGGAATTATGTGGTTAAATCTCTTGATTCCCATGATAGGTAAACCAGTGACATTGCAAGACTAACTGTCATTTTTAGCTGTCCACAATCCGTTTTTGTAGATGGAAAGTTACTGACTGTTTGATAACTTCAGCTGGATAGAGGTAAATAATCGCATTCTTTAGACAACTGCATTATGAGTAGAGGGTTTGTATTCAGACAAAATAGTAATAATCAAACCACCAACAGGCCATTTCTTTCCGCTTCCTCGAAACCTGTACATGGACAGAATGTTGACGTTATCCACCAAGTCTTTATCGGAATGTACCTCCTATCCGCCCTTCCTATTACATTTTATTCACAGAACGTATAGCTTACATTTGATTTTGACTTCATCTGAATCCATTCACACACATAAACTATAAATGTGAGTTTTAGTAAATGTCTTACCACAGTAAAGTCAGATTTCCACTTGAGTAATATTTAACACTAATGCAGAGCATTGAATAGGAAGTCAGAATTTGCTATTAGATTACTATATTTTAAAGCTTTAAACCATTTTTATATTAAAATGGACACGAGGGAAACATTACGTCAAGATGTTTTACCTTATCAATTTCAAAGAATGAAATATGAAGTTGACGGTCCTCCATCTATGTTTGGGTGTTTGTCTTCTTTCCTACAAGAAAGGAAATAGAGTTCATCACTATTGATAGTGTGTAAAATGGGCCATTCAAAGTAATCCGATAGGTAAAATAACTTTTTATTTCTATATTAAACACATTTACAGAAGTACTTGAATGTTTATTTGTATGGAAATATCCTGAGGATTTAAACGTTAATGATTTCGTCTAAACATTGAAACTGTTTACCCCTTTCATATCTCTTCGGACTGTCTACAGATACTTAAATTTGTCATGCATGCAAGGGCTGAAATCCATTTTCATGAACAGTAATCACTTGCGCCAATGACACGATTGAAGGTTTTTGAAACATACATTAACATTATTTTATTACTGTCAACTACGTAACACAAACTGTCGAGTACGTGTACAAGGAAACATTATTTATACAAATTTACAGTAATATGCACGCAAGACATAATCCTCTTTCAATGTCAACATCAACAACTTACCTACTAAGCCTATGTAAAAATCAAATATCGGATATGCATTTGAGCACTTGTACTGAATATTAAATAATCAATATATTTGATTTTCTATATTCACTTAAGTAATAGAGAAGTTGTCAGCAAGGCTGGAAGATATTAGCACACCCAAAAGTTTATCTCAAAATTTAGAAGTAAAGCGAATATTGTAATATTTGTAATGAACTTCTAAGAAGATGTTTTCTGTCTTGTTACTCGGTGTGTTCATCCAAATGAATTTTGATAGTCAATCTCTAACTCCTCACCCTATCTTCCTCATCGTCACAATTAAAGTAAAGCATTAACATGGGCAAAATAACACATTATACCCGATCACTGATAATTCTCTAAGTCACAAATAACTTACATTTAAAAACTGAAACAAACGATGTCAAAGAAGGAATACAATGTTTATTAGTACTGAGATATTATGAACAGGTGAAGGATTCTTGCTTTACAACTGAGTAATATCCGAATGAAAACATATCACGTATATCTAAATGTTCACTCAATACATATTTTCACTTTGATCCTTATTTACAAATGAGTTCTAATTGACTAATACTTGCCTTTATGATCTGAAATAGATTCAGACAGAAAAATATTGCCCAATTAATTTTAGGTCCCATGAGACCAATAAGTATAAAACGTTTTCAGTCCTGTGCAAGTCTTATGCATGCAGCAGAGAATATTCGGGGATGTGACCATAGTTCTCATCATAAATTTTACACCTAATGAATTATATGTAAGATATAAAATGCCGATTTCAATATCTGATTATTCATTCACTGGATTCAATATGGCAACAAAAGAATTGGCGACAGTTTCTTCGGGGTTATCAACTCAACTCATTGTAAATTTTGTGTGAATATAACTGTTTTTATCACATAAGTTATACGTGAGCTACCGTTCATCATTTCCACTGGTGACCTTTCCCACTTTACTTGAGCGTTGTTCCCTCATCTTGATTCTGATTTTCAATGTTCACGGTGTCGTTTCACAGTAATGGTTACCGGATTCACGCTTAAAATCTGCAATGTAATGTAAAAAATTGGTGAGCAAAAGCTAATCTTTTATTCTGAAACAGCTGTCCAGTACTCTGTGGTTTTCAGTGGTTCTCTAACTGATATCAATGCGCAATCAACTCATCTTTTATTCTGTTTTAATTTTGGAATATGTTTGTTACTTACTTTTGTTGCTGCTTGAAGTTTCTGAGCAAAATTATTGCGAAATCGTTATAGGTATTACACTACCGTTGAATGCTCAAATTTTTGTTCTTATTCAATCTCAAAGAATAGAAAACTTGGAGACAGAATCAAACTTTTTATGTTCGATTAATTCTAAAGTGAAATTTGGTGCTGTTTAGGACAGATGATAAGTGTTCATCTAGCTGAACATTTCAGTACAGTTTCTAGGATATTTGATTATCAAATTTTTGACATCTGTTGGTCCATTTTGCAAGTAGTGGAACGTTTAGATCTCTGTAAATTTCAGTTCACAAAAATATTTGTTTCCTTCCCTGTATTTCAGCATTCATTCTTTATATTTCAGTAATATCGAAATAAAAATACATGACGCACATTTAAATGTTCAGCTGATTATGATTTTCAATTCGATTCTTATTTACAGCTGACTTCTAATTGTTTCCAGCTTCCACAACAAATGCGTATAGACAATCAATAGATATTCGGAAGTGACCTTGTACCGTTAAATATGCATAACGTAATAATGAAATGTGAATAGTAGTCTTATTCATTTTCAGAGAAATACAGATACACAGAATGTCAACAAGGAGATATGACATGATGGAGTAGAGTCAGTGGATCATCCATTTCGTTACAGATCCTGGTTTGTCTAACCTGGTGTCCAGTGATCCCTGTCAGCAAATTGTTTAAATTGTGGTTTTTCTTGTGCGATTATAAAAGGGTTTTCGAAATGTTTCAATAATTTATGAAATATTTCCTGAAATGCGTCAGGCATCATCGCACGAGGATATCTTTTTTATTCTGCTATTCCAAATCATTTCCATTGCACTTTAACTTGTCGAAATAATCACCAACCCGCTGGTGCAAGACTATACTGGCTATCACCAACACTGCACATGAATACTGGAAACATTTGGTCATCTGTGTTTCAGTGTCTGAGTTTCATTCTATGCAGCTGGGGATGGGGAGAGGAAACCTTTTCCATTGGATGGCTGGTATTTTCACACTGGTAATCAAATTTCATATTGCGTTTCTGGATTTTCTCTTGCCACTGCTGAGCATACATTTTACCTTAATTCACTGCATGAAAGCTCAATTTGTGATAGACATTGATAGTGAAATATTCGGAATATTGTTTTGTCAAAATTCCACTGCAATATATGGTCACTGTGGAATTCCTTTCTTCCCAGGGGACTACTAGTTTTTGAAATATGCAGGTCTCACATCGTTTTCGAATGATTTACTATGATTAGTTGAGGTGCTAGTGTGCGACGATTTTTGATACACGCACATTATTTGATAAAATGAAACAATGCAAAGATATAAACTAACCTTTGCAGCCTGTAAACGAGCCACACAATTTAATCGAAATAATATATTGATAGCAGTGTCATCTAAAAATTCAGGCTGTCGTCATGCAGAAAGGTGAAATACACGATGAAGTATTGGCAAGGTGTCAATTCCTCGAGAGGTATTCGGGATTTACCGGTGATAATGGAACACGCCACCAGTGTGTAGAACACAAACATTTCTAATAGTAAGCTTAGTGTTACGGAAAATCGCAAAGTGTATGGGTGAGCGAAATGAATATAGCTTGCTTACAATTCTTGCAATTCAACTTACAGACTCGGAGATATTCTTTTTCTAATAATAAATAATTTGTGGATAAATTCTGCATCATTTGTCGTCATATATGTCAGATCAATTATTTTCAGATGCTAACTGAATGAATTCAGCTGAAAGTAAAGTATGGCACATCAGATTATATGAAATCCACGAAGGTTTCATGAAAATCATTATTCTAGTTGCACGTAACCAGACATTACCATCAAAGACTTCGGTCAGCCAACAAGCGCACATTTTATGTCGCATCTCTTACCCTCACATCTCGAACATTTTCCATCCTTATGATTAAAAGACGAAATTCTACAGACTCCACTTCAAACTGTATCTACAATTTTGCCTGCAGTTGCGGTGACACTTATTAAGGTAGAACCAGTAGAATTTTCCAATGTCGTCGAAAAGAATATGTTCCAAAACACATAGAAAATCCCGATGCAATTAATCTGAGTAGAAATCCTGCATCATCCATTGCAAGGTACTTATTAATGTCAGGTCACAAAATCAGTAAAGATGACCGCTTCATCATTACTTTACATAATCCTAAATCAAGGTTACTGAAGGTGATGGAACCACTTTGGATTAATCACGTATAATTTAAACTATGTGTACAAAAAACAATAGACTTCAACCTTCGCCTACCATGGACTACCTGACTCATGTAAATATAATTAGTCATTAGTATTTACTTTTGTTTTATATAACTGAGTAATTGTCATGATCTTTATTTTATTATTGTGAACCATGTTAGTTGTAAAGCGGTAGTAGAGGAACTACGAAATGATACCATCTCACGAAATTTGTCTTATAAATGCCTTATTGAAAATTAACAAAATATTGATTTCCACTTAAGTAACATTGAATACAGGCAATTCTAGTAACAATTAAGTTCACTCTGACGACTTAATAACTCCATGTAAATGGATGCGGTCATAAAGACTCATTTTCTAGTAAATAAACACGACGATATTGAAGGAACCTTAAGTGAGTAAAAAAATTTTATGATTCAAAATTTAGATACACGTAAATCCGAATGAGAAGACTAGCGAAGAGTTGAAACCTAAACCCGATGGTGCTGCCTCAATAGTCATATTTCAAGGAAGAATTGTAAAATTTACATTCAGTCATTTTAGCAACAAAGAATATCGTTGGCTTTCAGATAATTGGTTTTGACAATTCTAAATATCACCGGTGGTTAGGTAGATTATACGGCGTTGACACAAGATTCATTTTGCGTGATATGCGTAGTACTGTACAGATATGTTCCACGATTGTTATACAAGCAATGTTACCACCCCTTGGATATGTTAATTAAGGTGGCCAAGTAACGTGGTACTACATCTAAACATGACTACACCTCAGAGTGCATAAAACATTAGGGTGTACATGTTAAGGGATATTCACCACATATACTTTGCTTGACTATCGTTAATATCAAGTAAAACACTTACCTAGATCACGAATCGCACTCTCTGTAAAACACGCAACAGTTTTTAATATAGCCAGAACGTCCAGCTTGTGTATCAGTTGAACGTTCTGCATACAGTGTTAAGTGTATAGCATTACATGTGTCAGAATGAGAGGTGATGTCTCTGAAGCTTTCATAACGTTGTGTACTGATGTATTCTTTAATTTTTCAGAAAGAAAGCTTTATGACACTGTAATGAATCGTAAATTGCAGTGCAACTACAACAAGAGTGCAAAAGTTGGGCAGTTTTACAGATCAAGCTCATCCGCAGGAAATCGCCTAGTGAACATAAAAGACTGAAAATTAAGAAAGCATTGCACCACAGTCTGGTAACGTCACTGAGATAATAGATAGTTTATAGGATGAATTGTAGTCAAACAGGTAGTGAAATAAACACGTGGATGAAATGAATGTTTTGATTATCGTAAGAGTAGAATTTAACCTCATTATCAGATAAGTTTCATTGATATAACACACAGTGATGCAGTAACATTGACGAGATGACGTTTGCAGTACAATTCTCATCATAGAGAGCGTTGGTGGCGTAGCGGTTAGGACGCTTGCCGACCATGCTTATGGTTTGGGGTTCGATCATCGAACGACGCATTCCTTTAACCTCGCTTAGCCAGAAATAATGCTGGTGAAGAGGATTGGTTGGGCATGAGGCTAGCAACCTCATCCTGCAAAATAAACAGTGCTACAGAATCTTCGAGCCACTAGCTTGGAGCCCTATATTCTACTGGGGAACGTGAAGGAAAAAAATAAAAAATCATCATAGGGACCTTTAAGGAAAATAAACATAACAACTGTTTGTAAGGAATACAGATTGTCATATCTGCTTTGTCAAAATTAGGATGTTTATTCATTTTTTTTCACAAAAACAACACATTTTTCAATAAGCTGGAAGATTTTTGAGCCGTGACTTGTCGAAAGTCATATTACTAATGAGGCTGGATGAATTCTTTATGTACACTGCGCTTACGTCTTAAAATTTTATTTTCAATACTTTTTTAACAATTAATTAATGTGGATTTTAATAGACGGTTTCAAGAACTCACCTAATTTCTTGCATTGTTCTTTTAATTCTATAATGAAAGTGATTCCGCAGTTAAATTCTTGAAGATGACCACATAACGAAATGTGATGCACTTATTCGAAGGGTTGCTAGAGGTTTTTTCATGTACACTACAACAATGTATAACGTTATTTTACTGCGCTGCCAATCACTTTTTACTCAGTACTAAGAAGAAATGAAAGGCGTTCATTTATCAATCTAGACGAAATCATCGCGATAACGGAAGATACTACTAAGTGTGTTTCACTATTGTATCTTGGAGAAAAATAAAGTAATTTTAAATTCATTAAATATCTTCCAGTGACAATGCAAAAGTCAACTGAAGTAATAACTTTAATAACTTCTAAATAAGCAAAACTATTTCTGCTTTCGAAATGAGTGTGGTATGTAACTGCTCAACATGAACCACAATTGTGATGATTGAGATGAACAGTGGTATCATTGACTGTATCGAATTCACAGCGGTTATAGAGATATTCAATGTATGTTCTTCATGAATTTAACAACAAAAGGAAATGCGATGCACCAACGAAAGTGAAAACCACAAAGCAGCTTTGATAAACGTTTCACCTATTAGCCGTTTTATGCTATTGCTCATTGTTTTGAATGATAATTCGATTTGTAGAAAACGATGCACTGCTGTTATATAGGTGATGTAGAATACAACCATAATGGCGTTTAACAAGCTGACGCACCATTTGATTTGCTTAATATCTGGCACATAAGGCTTACGCCTGGATATCTTCAAATTTATTCAAAAGCGGTCATTATAAAATTGACTATTACTTTTCTAAGCCTGTTGATTTACAGATATTTTCGTACTGTTTTGCTTCTCTTTTCACTGCCTTTAAGTTACAGGCAAGTGAAATATATATTCAACTGTATTCCACTAAACTGTGTATCACTTTTTTTAATATTCGTATGAAAAATCATAGCGTTAAGTATCATTTTACAGAAGGAGCGAATAATGTCTTCGAAGTTGTTGTTCTATTTTGGTGAATTGGAATTTGCTAAACATTTCCGATTTTCGTTGAAGATGTGGCTGAAGATAAAATCCAGATACATTCATCAAATTCACAATAAGCTGATTACATGAAATGTCTTCAGTATTCCATCACTCCAACATATCGACAGAATATCGTTTTATATTAAACATACTGTTTTTTCCGGCATCTAGTTGACGAATTAAAAATATATAAAACACAAGTGATATCAGACGTTAACATATCTTTTAAACCTATCTATAAAACATGTTCGTGGCGTATCCTAAAGTTTGTGAAACCGTTAGCTGGCACTTAGGAGGCTTAAACCACCTTTGTGCGTTCAAAGCAACAATTCGTCATCACACTAAACCTTCCTTGGTAAACTTTGTTTTGATACCACAGCAGATGTATTATTACCTCTGTTATTTGGTTTAGTGGTCTTCATTGTTATTTTGACCTTCATTATATCCTTTTAACCTGACCTAAATTTATTTTCTCACCTCTTAACTCTTTATTAATTTCATATATATTCCTATGACAAGTCCGTGTGAGGCCAGATTGTTCGAAATGTGTTGTGCAAATACATTACACGATTCAGACAAATTACGTCTTCTTATTGCTTTATCTAAATTATTTTAAACAAGTGACATCATTCTGTACTTCTCATATTTTAGTGCCTAACTGTAACTTCTTCGTTTTGAAAACAGGAGCTTTCAGCTCACATCAAGCTTATTGTTAACCCTGCAGATTTGAAATTAAGAAAAAACAGTTCTACAAATTCATTCCCTTTGATGCACATTTGCAATCAAATATAAATATTTTTGTATATTTGTGAACATTATGTTTGTCAAACAAGAACAAACATTAGTTTGAGCTATTGCTTATGTCATCAAAATACTTAGGGAATGTGATGTATAGTCAAAATTGCAAATTAGGGGTGGTGGTGAAGATTAGTAAGTATAGACTGGGGTCATATAATATGAAAACATTCGAAAAAATCTGGATGTTAACGAAACAGCATGAAGACGAGTACTCTTTTCATTTACTATAAACATTATTTTCATACTCGCCTTGATGTTCTCTCATTTACACCCAGATTTTATCGAATGTTTTCATATTATATGACCCCAGTCTATACTTACTAATCTTCACCACCACCCCTAATTTGCAATTTTGACTATACATCACATTCCCTAAGTATTTTGATGACATAAGCAATAGCTCAAACTAATGTTTGTTCTTGTTTGACAAACATAATGTTCACAAATATACAAAAATATTTATATTTGATTGCAAATGTGCATCTAAGGGGATGAATTCATCGAAAAGAGACTCTCTGCTGAACTGTCTGTTTTCATTCCTAAAATTCAATGGATACTCATAAGCAGAGATACTGAAGAACCACCTGTCCCTCTCAGTGAAGAAAACATTCTTCACGGATGAACTTCAAATCACTTCCTCTGCTGAAACAATGATTTGCAAGAACGTGAAGGTTAAGCTATCACTGCTGGCCTCATTAAAGTGCATCTATCAGTTCACCTGCTCGTGTGGCTGTACTCAGCGTTTGCTGTCCAAACGTATCATCAAACACTTACCCTCATAGTCATATGAAGGAGATAAGAGCAGCTCCATCCTGGAACACCTAGACAGTGATAGGACTCTCAAATCAACTTCAGAGTCATCTAAAGAGTATGCGGAAACGTTGTCAATTGAGAACGAATCAAAATTCTTCAAGCCACAGAAGCCGCGGCAATTCACATGTTAAATCCTGAATTGTGTATACTCAAGAAGGCTGTTCAGTCATCAAATCTACAATTGACCTGATCTGTCTTAACACCAAATACGTAAATTTTGTTTTTTGTTCCTTAATTGTATTATTTTCTTTCTTCAACTCCTGTTAAATTTCCAGCCCTTGTTACCACTGATGTGAAATTGACTCTCATTCAGTTTTAGTTGAATTCAACTCAACCACGTCAAATATATCAAGTCAGCTAATTTACTTATTTTATTTAAGTCTCTATCAGATTAACTCTTTCTGCATTGTATAGTTTTCTATCCAAAATTTACAATTCTAATGTCGCATGTTTGAAAATATTCCTTTTCTTGTTAAGATAATTTACTCCATATATGCGATTGTACAGCTTGAGAAAGATATCGCTGAAAAGAGTAACTCTTTGCTGAATGTCTTTTGTTTTGTACGACTCTGTGGGGACGTTTCATTTGTCCTTACCTTAATGTCTACGGAAATGGAACACAACACTTTCACTTTAACATTTACTACCTCTGACCACGGGTGAGAATAGTGGTTGTACTGATTACTATTATATCTGAACTCATTCTGAAAGATGATTTCACAATCACTCGTTCGTAGATATTTTAAGCCATGGCAATAGAGATGTTAACCAAGTATCGAGATTATTTGATAAAATAAGAAACTTTGCTTGACTTACATTTGTCCACTGTTGTGATGTAGAAAATTTATGAACAAGCAACCAGACTTCACTAGTCTGTACTAGGTATGGTATTCGGAAAGTAATAAAAAATCAGTTTCTCACTATCTTCGAATGATTGTTACATCTTTCCCAAAACTTTCCTGACTGGTTCATCGAAATGTTAATCCCTCCTTTATTCCATAGCACCTGAAATCCAACTCCATCATTTTTATATTTACCAACTCTGGACACTAGTGGGGGTAGTTCTTACACTGATAACTGTTATATTCAAAATCGATCCTGATGGCTTTTTCTACATTCACTAGCTTATAGATAACTATTTTCTGCGTAATAAAGTAGATGTTCACCAAATATGAAGAAAATTGGTCAAAATAAGGCAAGTTCCTCCACTTACATGTTCCCCCTAATACCGTGTGAAGTATACAGGAATAAACAAATAGGCTTCATTATCTATCATGGAACTGTTATTGAGAAAGCAGTAATAAAGCAATTCCTTCCTGTCTGCAAATGAATTTTACCTTTGCCTCCGTAATTTCCCGACTGCTTTATACACACAGAGGAAACTTCTCCACCCTCTCCTTCTATCGTGTGTATAATTCCAAGTCCTACGACTTTGCTAATAATGTTTTGTTTTCTTTTTCTGTTTTTTGAATTTTAATATGGCATCTTCGTAAAATCATGCTAGCTTACCCCTTGTTTACTCTTTCAACCCATCACATCATTTAATTTTCGGGTACGTGTCTCCATTAACATCCTATTTCATATTACGCCACCATCCTTCACCCCTCTAGTTACAATTTTGATTATTCATCACATTTTAGAAACACTTTCGCGACGTAAACAATAACCCTAACTAATTATTATCTTATTTTTGTTTGACACTCCTAATGTACACACACAAATTAATTATATATAAATGCGATTGTGCAGCTTAGTGAATGAATTTGGCGAAGAGAGATTCTTCATTGAACTCAGTTGTTTTTATGTTTCTCAATGAATTAAATCGGCTTACACCCATTTGCTAATTGAATCGTTAGTGAATTGCGAAACGTTTTCAATCTGATTCTTTCTTCATTATATCAGATGATATGATATATTCACCACAAAGTAGCATGCATAATCCATTGATAATTTCTGCTTTCCTCCTCAGCCAATGATTATAAGCGACATTTTCGTTCTAGAGAGAAGATGTGTTTCCTTGGTGAAGGCATAAAATCTAGATTACAAACACTTGAAAGTAAATCCATATGCGCTTGGGTGTTAGTAATTTGAATTTCGTTTGTTAACAACTTTCTACAATCATAATTTAACCGTATGATTTAGAAAAAGTCCCAATTTAGACATATAAAACAGAGAGACTGAGCGGAGAAATATTTACTTTTCAATTAGATCCTCATCTCACTTGGCTCTACTCTAATACATATCGCATTTTTATTAAAATACACAACAATTTACCAGTTAAGTGGCGATATGTTTGTTAACAATAATTAGTCAGTGTCAGCATATCAATGGGGTGATAATTAACGACGAATTTTTTGCCTTATGAGTTCGTGTTCTACATACAACTGAAGTAATAAGAATCCCACCTGAAGAAAGCAAACCTGTGTGTTCAGAAGAAATCTGTACAGCCCCTTTCTTAACTTGGCCCCCTCTCCTAAACCTTTAAAAAATTATAAAAATTGTGATTGTCCAAATTATTTTCTTTTCTTCTGACTACTTATTCTTTAATTACATGTTATCCTTGTAAAATTATTTTATTCTTATGACCACTTCACCCCTATTTACAAGTTATCATTGTCCAAATCGTTTTTTTTCTTCAACAATCTGTTACGTAATCAACCTGTGCACACGCTTATTCCTTAATTACTCTTCATTTTTTCCAAAATTACTCATTATGCAATCCACGTGTTGTAACCACTTCTACCTTTTAATTGTGCTCATTAATTTTCATCGTTAATTATCACCCCATTGACATGTTGACACTGACTAATTATTGTTAACAAACATATTGCCACTTAATTGGTAAATTGTTGTGTATTTTAAGAAAAATGCTATATGTATTAGAGGTCATGTGAAGAGGAGATGAAAACGTGTGCGCAGACATGGAGCCAGGTGAAGACTCTAGCAGAGAACAGAACGCAATGGAGACGCACGGCTGAAGCCCTATGTTCCTGTAGGAATTAAAGGATACAATAATAATAATAATAATAATAATTAGAGCAGAGCCAGAGTGAGATGAGGATCTAATTGAAAAGTAAATATTTTTTCGCTCAATCTCAGCGTAGGATTCTCTAACGAATTAGTGTTTTATGATAACATTTCTATTTTGTATTCTACTGTGAACTGTATTCTATATCCCTTTGGATATAAATAACTAACTTATCTGGTTATGGAAGGCATTATGCTGTAAACGGTGATCACTTACTCTGTTTATCTATACAAAATTTGTTTATAAAAACAAAAGGTTGTATGAAATAACAAGTGGTATAAAATAATAAACGCTTTTTAAAAGGATAAATTCAATGAATAGTCTGAATATCTATCCCTTACCTGCTAGCAGACGTTATTTGAATAAGATATAGATTGATATAAGTATAAAACTTGGGCACTGTGGTAGAGCATAACTCCATTATGGATACGATAAATCACACAGTGTTATACAGTTATATCAACTGATAACGTTTCGAAGACAACCTATTGCTCACAATCATATCAAATTAGTCATACAACCTTTTCCCTTCATTTATATACAGTTCACGATATGATATTTTTTTCTTTTTATTCTTTCGCGTTCTCAGTGGGCATCAAGCTAAAGGCTTGAAGTTTCTGTAGCAGGGTTTTTTTACAAGATGGGGTTGCTAGCCTCATGCCCAACCTTTCCTCTTCACCAGCTTTAGTTCTGGCTTAGCGAGATGAAGGAATGGGCCGGCCGAGGATCGAACCCCAGACCATGTGCATGGTCGGCGAGCGTCCTAACCGCTATGCCACCAACGCACATAACTTGGGTCATGATGTATAATCTGCTTCATATGATGAACGAAAATAAATAATGCGATGGTGGTAAATGCTGCAGACTTAAACGAGAATATGAATAACATCCACGTCCATCTCTGAACTATGAATCTTGCTTGATCAAACGCACATTGTTCTGAAAACGTTCACTCCAGGCTGTTATATGTATTTTAACACTTATTCATGTATCACATCTTGTTAGATTAAAGTAATGTAAATAGGAATTTATCGGAACAGGTACTACAAGCAAGTATATATCGAAAGTTATGACAAGTATATATATATATATATATATATACAATAAGTAGCAAATTTTGAAAATAATTTTCAATAAAAACATTATACGTTGTTCACTCATAACAAAAATTAGATTACACCCAAAATAAACAATGATCCTCGACTTTAAATGTCAAATCCCATTTGGTGGAGTCGTAGTCACCTTCATGAGCGAATCAGATAGTGTCTAGAGATGATAAATTTTATTAATTCAGGTGCATGATTCCTTTATGAAAATAGTCACATGGTTCGAAGTCTCTCTGCTGACCAATGCCAGCCACTGCATGATCAGAGTGATTGCTTACTCTAGTTGCATCTGTTATTCATCAATTTCCAAATTTCAGAATCACTTCAAAGAAAAGTGTGACTCATTTTTTAGAAACTTTGAAGATGAACAGAATGGAAATTTGCAAAAAATACGTAGTTGAGTACTCGCAAAGGATATATCTCTTCGACGGTGCGGACACGTAAAACGTAAGCAGTATGTCTACTAATGCATGTATATATGTTTATATATATGTATAGCATTCTCCACATTAATTCAGCGTATTTGCAGAGTCCAGTGAAAACTTACCAAGTTTTTCTTTATGAAATAAAATTGAACAAAGTGAATCAGAATTTTAACGTAATTCTTAAATATTTGTCACCTTTAAGTTCCCATGAAAAACTGGTAAAGTGTGGATGGTTATCAAGTAAACTGAGTAAGAAATTATATTCATTTCAATTATGGCTACTGTTACTATTTTTAAGAGAAGTCGATGATAGGATACTACGCTTAGTATTCAAGTATAAATTCAACTCAAGGTATTTTCAGCGTCAGCAGACTTCCTTCGTGTAAACTTACCCATAATTAAGGGCATTTATTTAGCATGCATGTATCATGTCTAGTGAAATGTCGACTATATTTCTGCAAGTCTCAATCATCAGCAATTTTCCTGTTTACGTACATTTAGTGTTTTCTGTAGTTTATATCAGACGACCGTCCTCCAGTGTTATTTTAGCTCGGGAAGCTTCAGTGTTTACGTATAATATGATGACCTCTTTTTTGACAATTCATAAAATGGAAAATAAAAGACCGGAATGATATTTGTCTCCCATTTATTGCTTGACGTTCTCATAAAATTGACCAAAAGAAACATCTATTGTCTACATAAATGTGGGAATTAAACACTAAAAATTGAATAAGTCCTTGATATTTCATCAGAAGGAACCGATCAGTCAACTAAATGCAAGGGATCTATATCGTACACTGAAAGTGTTACAACCAAAATAACTTACTACTTTTACAAACTGTTAACAGACAGATGGAATTAGAATTTAATTGGTGGATGGTGACTAGCAGTGGAATCTCGGTTGCGCATTTCGTCCTATTTGGGACTCATCACTAGATGTACCTGCATTCCCAGTGGGAAAATCTAAAATTCAATTAAATAGAATTAGTTCTTATTGAACAGTAATGTCACATTTAAACAAAACTAATCATTGACCGAAAAATGTACATCCTCACGGCTAATCGTAATAGGGTGAATCATGACATAATATATGGTAACATAGCAGCTTCCGTAGACTTAATCATAATAAACGATTTATGAGGATCCGTCATCACATAATCAGGGATAGGTTTGAGTGATATCATCACCGTGGTTTTCGAAAGGTATTGCGTTTGAATTCACTTCTTGTACATTGTGACTCAGCAGACAATATGATATTGAAAGACGTATGTCTGTTTAATATTATATACCACCCATTGATTGGGGTGATTAACTGTATACTACTCATATCAATCAGTAGTGCTTGATAGCTAAACACTGAACGGCCATTTAGCTTGTTTGCCGTTGACGTCGTCAGTAGTGTACCCGGTTTGACTGAGCTCAGAGAGCTGAATTAGCTTTACAGATGGCTTAATTGAAAAATCACTTTTCTATTCGTTACTATGGTTACATTTTGATTTGATGTAAACTTAAACCTTATTCCTTCCCGATATACAGCTTTGTGACAATTTCAAAAATAAATTCAGTTGCAGTAACAAACAGAAATTTTTCAATATACGAATATTTTCATTTCCTTACTGTGATATTTGGCGCAGTATTCATTGTGCGTCATTCTGCTTAGAACTTAAAGCTAGACAATTTCATGTGTGAATTAGACACTACAGTTTGTGATAGTTATCTTCACTTACTCATTTCTAAAGAAGGTAAATCTAGCGTGATCCAAATTATGACTTTAATCTTCGTTTTTAATGAGAAACTTCCACATGAGTCTATATTGTCTCTAATGAGTATCTCTGTTGAGTATCTTACATAATTTATACAAAGAATTATATTGTGACCAAACAAATTAAGTATAGACAGACTTACTTTCCTCGTAGCATTTACCTGTGTGAATAACTTTGTTTACTTGACTTGAAACATTTGGTTTCACAGACTGTCACTGTGAAACGAAGTTTTTGTCCCCTCACTATGGTTTTATTTCATTGCGAAAGGAAAACATACTGTTAAAGTGTAGACGTATAAGAAATAGATATTCCGAATTTATTCGCATTATTAACAAAGTCAGATACGTTATGACATTGAATGGAATAAATATTCAGTTTCCAAGAGAAACAAAAACAAAACAATCTTGATCGATAATGAAAAAACTGCGGTTATTCTTTTGAAAGGAACATTCTTTGAATGAAACTTATACGCAGAAATGAATTTTACTACTCACGTGCTTGTTGAATCTCCTTAGCTTCATTGGAGAGAATTTTTGAAGAAGTATTTTATTTAATTGAATTTTAGATTTTCCCGTCGACTGATTTGGACCGAAGTGCTTGGTCTCAGGTTGACATGTCGGCTTCTTGTGCAGATGCTTCGACGATGTCTGGGCATTGAATTAGTATTTAATTGGTGGATGGTGACTAGCAGTGGAATCCAGGATGTGCATTTCGTCCTTTATGGGACTCGTCATAGCTGGATGTACCTGCATTTCTCAGTGAGTGATGATGTTCCCGACGAGGCTCGAACCCGTTGCACAAGAGGTGGCTCTCGTGGCACAAGGTGTGTAGTGGATAACGCTTTGACGTTTAAAACTATGGGCACTGGGTTCGAGCCTCGGTGGGAACATCATCACTCACTGAGAAATGCTGGTACATCTAGCTGACGAGTCCCAAATAGGATGAAATGTACATCCTGAATTCCACTGCCAGTCACTATCCACCAATTAAGAAGTATTTTGTGTTAATAAATCGGTTAGTTGATACACACAACGCATTTAAGCATATTCGAAATCAAGATTATATCTCATTATCAATCACTTGTACATATAAGTATTATTTTTTGCAACCACAACATTTTTGAACAGGTTACTACATGGGGTTACTTTTCATTAGAAATAATATCGTGATGAAGACTGTAGGATTACAACTAGCAGATAACTAACCAAGTGGCCTTTTATACTTAGATAGATAAACTGCAAGAGCTACCAACTTCAAACGCTTTACATGTTCACTTCAGTTCACAAACAAGGGGATATTATGTAGGTTAGCTGAATTCAATATTGAAATCCGTGAGAATATCCTCCATACGAAAATGTAATTGGTTACTTGACTAGTTTGTTGAAACGAAAGGGTCTTGGATAAAAATCATCTGACAACAAACAGCACTTTTGGATAGACCTTAACAAAGAACTTAGGGATGCTTTTGCAAGCGTCACCTGTGATTGTGCATTACTTCATGATAATTTTAAACTGTTATTCTCCTCACTGTTAATGGTCTCAATTAAAGTGTTCGCCGTGTACCTATTGTAGGCTTAACACAGTGTATATATTTAGAATAATTTATTTGTATGACGGATTACTTAAATCAAATCTTCCAACTTACCCTGACGTCGGCACTTTTCCGGAGTTGCTACATATAGGAAAACAAAACAAGTGCTTCAATCTCCATTGCGCATTCATTGACAGATGATGAAAATAGGATTCCAAATAATAATTAACGAATGTTCATATCAACATTATTAGTTTTATTTACTTAGTTAATTACGAACAATACATGGACGAATTTCAAATTACGATGATTAAAGAAAGAATTGTGCAATACTTTTCAATGTGTGGGAGTCATGATACCTGACAGGTTTATCATAAGTAAGGAAACACTGACAGTTTTATAAATAATACTGAAATTTGAAGAGAAAGAGCGTCCTGAAAGTATCCGCGCTGACTGATTTCAGATTTTTGAGAGAATAGTTTAGGTACTGACAGTTACATTTATATATATATATATATAAATATATAGGTTAACAGCTTCATGCCTTCAAAATATAAGTAATCACCGTAAATTTAACTCGCATTGGCTCAAGTTAAAAATGCCGGATAATCTAGATTTTATGTCAGTCCAGCTGATGAGAATGGTGTTTAGGATTGGAGATTAAGAGTCACAAGTGAGAGACTAGTTAAAATGAAAATCATAGAATTCTCAGATCACATTTTTACACGAACCTTAACCGATAAACCCAAGACTGACAAAAGATTTCATATAATGCACAAAGAAAACAATACCTAACATTGTTTTCATTAGGAAAGGTCAAAAATATTAAATGGAAACAATATTGTGTGCAGATAATTTAAATGAGATGGAGCCTAGAAGAAAGAACTGTCAATCACTAGCTTATTAAATATTACAATTTTAAAAGTGGAAAATGCTCACTTAAAAACAAGCCCAGTAAAAGCGATTCACTCAAAACACACACCTTCAGATTCTGTGTGAAAAGAGAATAAAATAATGAAGAAGATTATTCATTTAAGTATCATTATAAAGTCACAATGTGGTAACTAACGTAGGCATAGGGAAATAAAAGATTACTTCAATGTCCAAAAAACATCGAGGAATGCATTGCCGTGTAACTCCTGACATATGGTCATTATTATTATTGTTGATGTGGATGACAGGGATGTTACGGTCCTCATAATTGTACGACATAGTCTCACCTAGTCAATAATGAAATATGTAAGCGGATTTGAGCACCGTCACTGTAATTGATTTCATCAGTTGTAACCAGCTTCCGAATGATAAGCAAAGCTTAGACTAAGATGACAGATAAATTGTTTGCTCATGCTTATTTGATTTATTGAAAATTACACTGAGACAAGCATATTTTAGGATGATATCTTATGTTTCAGTTTTCTAAAAAACAATTTAAAACACTTGAAGGGTTATTAGTCTTCACATGCAACAAACCAGGATACACTGATTTCAAAAGCGTTGACAAACCTTGATTTTTATGCAACATCTATATTCTATGTAAATATATCTAAACGTTGGATGTAACATTATTTTTGATAAATTTTTCTGAGACTGACAGTGAATCAATGCATATGCAGATGTTGAGAGATTAATAAGAAAATGAGAATTCACCAAGAGTGAAACTGAGTAAAAACTCTGAACTTACTGCCTAAAGTCAGAATTAAAGAACAAAGAACTTATTAATGTCACCAAAATATACAGTTTTCGCAAACACACGATCGATGGTGCAAATCAAATATCTCTTTTGGTTGACCTTTAACGCAACACAGAGGCTAACATGCAAACAATTAGTTATTGTGTTCATATGTGACCTCTTACATTCGAGTTTAAACCAGTCCAAATTTTCATAATCAACAATTTGTCATTGGCTAGTAAATTAGTGCTTCTCTGAATGTCCGAATCCACTATTCTATAGTTAACAACGATGTACGTTGAGTGGTGTGTGCGATTATGTGTTTGTGTTTTCAATTATTCGTTGCATAAAAGCCCACAAAATGATGAGCTTATTTTCATATATCATTAGGACAATAGAAACAAACGAATTGTGTAGATTACCGATTGACAAAAAAATATCATTTTGTGTAGAAACTAATATCAAAAATTTCTCAGAAAATATTTTCACTTAACCTAGAAATATACTCAGTCTTGTAACAAAAAACAGATCTGCACATCGATAAAACTTCAAATGCTGGCTACCAACTCTTTCTTCACATTTTCAGTTTTAGTGATATGAAATCATTTTAAAACTAAAATTACAGTACTGGGGTATATGATTTGATGTAAAATAGTTCACTAAATGGATGATTATCATGTCTCGATTAGGCAACATGTGTAAACTCTGAAACCGCTCAATTTTCCCCTCACATAGTGTTAGCCAGAGAGTCAAAAATCTACTCCGACCACCCACGCGGAACTCTTCGAGTACTTCTGAGCCTTCAGTGATTAGGTGACTGGAGATGGTGTATATAAGCAAAAGGATAGACACAAGGTGAGGTGGATTTCTCGTGACGGACACCTCAAAATCTATAAACACCCGATCTAATTTTCAAGAAACTGGAGACGCAGCCTCCTAGAAAGGGAATACTTTTGGCATGGACCACTGCTTAGTACAAAGAGCCTTCAAAACAACTCGAGACAGACCAGAATTCATGTTCAAAACTTGGAAATTGAAACACAAAACCACAAAAGACACCATCATTGCAACCATCACAGCAAATTCAAAAACAGTACGTGGCATCATTAAGGAAATCTATGTGGATGAACATTGAGAACCTCTGAATGTGATTTCCAAGGAAACGTATATAACCGTTCTAGGAAGAAATATGAATCAAGAAAATGAATGTCAACGAAGACCTACCTGGAAACGAATTGGAGAGAGGAGGATGGCGGAACAGATGAACCAACGCAAAGACGGACAGTAGAAGGAAAAGCTGAGTTCGTTGACAAGAAAATTTTCTTCGATGCAACTCTCTTCTTAATAACTCCTATGACCCAATGTGTATATTCCGTGAGTTCAGTGTATATCGCATTGAATAAAGAAGTGATGAAGAGTGGTTGGAAAGACAAGAGAAGTTTGACGACACACTGGTGACGGAAGCTGAACAGGTTTCAGGAAAATACACTTCAGAACATTCTATCAGACAACCAAGTCTATATTCGGAAAAAGATTGACACAGGAGAAATCAATAAAAGTTGCCAATGGAGCCTAATTACCAAAGAGGAGAGGCAAAAGACACTTGAGTGGACCATCCCCTGAAACTCGCCCAGAAATACCAGCAACAAACACAGTAATTTCAGTAGACAACAATCCCTACGACGAAAGGAGAAATCTTGATTGAAGTTGACCACAGTGGGTATGCTCACACTACTATTGCAAAGCGTTTCGAAGGAGTACAAGATGTCTTCTGATTAGAAGAAAGTCTTATAACGCTACTAAAGAAGGACGACTTAGACCTCTGCAAAAACTGGATCTAGGTCATGGTCCTCTCCAAGCCAAGCAGAAGCACACCACGCAGGAAGAGACTAGATAGAGGAGAGGCGAATTATGTGATAATCAAATAGCAACGATATGGGTAATCATAGAAAAGAGCACAGAATGGAATTCAAACATCTATCTCAACTTCATCGACTTTGAAATAGACTTCGAGTGCTTTGACAGAGAAGTTATTTATAAACTTCTTCAACACCATGGCTCACAAAAGATTTTTTTAAACCTAATTCATTGGCTATATAACAGTATCACATGTCAAGTGATCCACAATGGAAAAGTTTGAGAGGCGTTTGAAGTGAATAAAGGTGTAAAAAGAGGCTTCACACTATCATAGATGATATTCCTAATTGTGGTCGACTGGACTGTGCTGAAGACTGTGGGGAATTAAAAGACAGGAATATATTGAACCAATAAGACGGCTCTAGAAGATCTGGATTTCGCGAATAAATAATGTTTAATGTAACTTGCAGGCCATAAGCAATAAACTAGCTGAAGAAGATGGCAGCGAAGACCGGATTACAGGTGGACGTAGAGAAGACGGAGGTGATGAGGATAACCAACGAACCACAACAACCAGCGCCACTCACAATCAACGGAAGAAATTCAAGAATAGTTCGTTCCTTCACTTATCTAGCTGCGGAGCATCGTTTCAAATTCAGGTGGAACGGAAGAGGATGCTGAAAGCGGAATCGGAAAGGCAAAGCAGACCTTCATCACTGTGAAATCATTTCGGAAATCTGCTGCACATATCATAAAGAATAAAATTCGGATTAAGCCGTTCCTATATGGTCCAGAAAATTGGCATATCACGAAAAGCATTCCCAACAGACTGCAGAATTTTATCAACAGATGTCTTCATTTCATATTGAAGATCAAATAGCCAGAAAGATTTAGCCACAAGAAACTCTCGAAACGAAGTAACCAGTGACCTAATGCTCAGCAAATGGAGATGGATTGAACACACGTTCAGATGACCGTCGAATGATTTCACTTTTGAGTACATCCCGAATGCGAAATGACGCGTAGGATGTCCAAGGGTGACATGGAGATGATAAGTTATTATGGACAATGGTGAGACCAGTTTAGGATGACCGCATAAAACGGGACAAAGTGGTGATTTTCTCTTGAAGTCTTATGTTCCACTTGGAACTCAGGGGGAAAATAAATATCATAATAACAAAATCATTCACTCAAGAAAAGCATTTCAGTAAAATAACACACCCGAAGTCTCTGTGAAGAAAATAATATGGTGAAGAACATTATACATTCAGGTTTCAGCGTAAAGTCACATTGTGCCGACAAACTTAATGAAAATGGATTTGAAGTTTCCTAGACGGTTTGTAGTAAACTGAAACATCGAGGAATATTCTCTCATGTAACTGATGGTATGTGATTTTTGTTATTGTTGATGATGATGGTTTTATAATTGTCGCTATTATCTAGTTTAGTCAATGATGAAAAGTGTAAGCAGATTTGAGTATTATCAACTTTAGTACTTTCTTATCAGTTCTAGCTAGCTTTCGAATGATCCCCACAGGTAACGTCCAACCCACAGCTTTTAGCAAGGTGAAAAAGACGGGAATACTCCGCAGTTGGTTGATTTCAGCTCAAGAAATATACAGTTGATGACAGTGAGAAATTAAACTGATACTATTCTGCACTCCGATCGAAATACAGATATCAGGCAGAAAATAGATCACGAAACATTATGGATCATTGTAGCATACCACAGATAGAACATCAACACTTTAATTCATATATTATCGTTTATTTGATCACTTGAAGATTCTGCGAAAGGAGTAAACACTCTGCAATAAGAAAACTGCTGAATAATCTGTATTGTGTATACAAAACCACTTTTCAAAATAAGCCTGTTATTACCGTTGCAGTTGTTATTAATACTGTGCCTTTGTAATCCGACTAAAGTATGTTATTCAGATATATTAGAGTTAAAGAGACCTAAGCTATCAAAATAAAACTTAAAACGCTATAAATACCTTCCTAATCTTACAGAAAATAAAGCATTATCAGAGACAATTTTGTATAAATTACGACATTAATTAATGGTGCCAGTACTAAATATAAGTTTTTGTCACTTACGATCTAACCGAATACTCTTCAGAGTCTACCGTAATTTCTCCACCTTCTATCAGAATACCTTTTCGACGCACTCTGTTTATTTTAGATATGGAAACAAATTCTTCATTTCTTCATTCTTTCATTTTCACCTGCCCTATTCAGGTAGGTAGTTACGTGGGGTTCTAGTGAGAAGTCGTGACCAGTAGGGTGCAGCAGGTCTGGTGTGAGGACAAATACTCGCTGAAGACATTGGCTAGCGGTCGCGCTATGTTGTGAATTGGCAGAAGTTAGAATTCATGGGCCATTGGATCGGGTCCCAGTGGCTTAATGGTATACGAACTCACCTTGTAACCAGGAGGTCCTGGGTTCGAATCCCGGTGGGTGCGTGCTGTTGAAGAGTCCCGAAACAGGACGAAATAGCTGTCCAGTACTCTCAGGTTTTCCAATGGTTCTCTAACTAATATCAGCTCATGATGAAAATCCTGTATCACCTAATTTATTGGAAATTATACTGGGACAAGCATCATTTCAGATAATATCTCAAATTAAAGGTTTCTTCAAAGTTCAAAATGCTTAACTAGTTATATGCTCCACATGCAAAAAAAAGGTTGATAAAATACCATTCACTGAGATAAAAGGGTGATACATGTCCCACTATACTCAATATATGCACTTCAGTCTCTCTCTCTTCATATTTATAAACCATCAGGATGCCATACATTATGCAAACATATTGTTGAATATCGCCGCCCACATGGTGTGTGAATCAGTAATTTCTGAGACCCAACTTCAATGACTGGTAAAAATATGCCCTTCCACGCAACACTTTTTATAAAAGCATTTGCAAACTTACTGTCTAACATCAGACATAAAATATATAAACAAATACGAGCTTTGAGAAAAGTGGATTTTGGTGCACAGAAATGGTTCAAATTACTGAAGATATTATTGCCACCAGTCGAATCAAAGGATAATAAATAATGTCAAAGTGTATTTAATTCACATTATAGCATTCTAGCAAGTTATTTAGTTTTCTATAGAAACATCATATTTTTCATGTTACTGACTAACAACACTTGTCTTATTTCCCTTCCTATTCTAATTTATTGATAACACTAATATTCTTTCCGAATGTACTTCACCTTCCATTCTGTTTCACGCATGTCTTATATTGATTTTATTCAAATGTCTAATCATCAATTTTTACTCATGTATATAAATGAAGCAAGAAAGTTGTGTGAGTACCTTGATATGATTATGAGCAGTAATAAATTGTGCTCGAAACGTCATCAGTAAATATTACTGTATAACACTGTGTAAGTTTATCAAGATAAAATTTTACTCCTAATGAAATTATACCCTACCACAGTGTCCAAGTTGTATCCTCATATCTATAATGAGAACAATCAGTTACCGTGTTCATATGTTACCTCCTCTATTCAAAAATGTGAACGAGTTCAAAACTATTCTTACTATCAACAATCGAGTATCTACTGGTAAACTACTATTTCTCTGAATGTCAGAATCCACCATTCCACAGTTATAAGCGATGCACGTGAAATGATGTGTGAGAATGTTATATGTGTGTTTCCGTCATTCCGGGTATAAAAGCTCAGGAAATAATGAGTTTATCTCCAAATAACATTACAGCAAGCGAAACAACGAAACAGACGTGTGCAGATCACCTTCTAGTGACCGGAAATATCATTTCCTGTCGATATTATTGTCATAAATTTCTCAAGATATAATTCTCGAAAATTTCAAAATTACAACCTATCATGGATTGCAAGCCGTGAAAACTTCAAACGTTGGCTACAGACTCCTTCTTTTTTATAATTGAATCCCCGTAATATTAAATAGTTTTAGGGGAGCAAAATCATTATTCCAAGGCGTCTGATTTTACGTAGAGTAGATTGTTAAATGCATAATTATCATGCACTGACTAGGCAAAATACATTTTCTGTAATCACTGGCTAAACAAAAGCATTCCAGTCAAACAACACACCTGAAGCCCCTATGAGAAAAATATTACGACAAAAAAGGTTATTCATTCAAGTGTCACAGTGAGGTCATGTTTTGCTGACTAACGTATGCAAGAGGAAATGAAAGATTACTCAAAGGTATTCTGTAAAATGTGAAATATAGAGGCATGCACTGCTATGTAACTTGTTATATGTTATTATTTTGATGATTGTGATGATGTTACTGTCGTCACAATTATACAACATAGTCTCATTTAGTCATTATTGAAATATGTTAGAGGATTTGAATATTATCATCGTCATCATTTTTGTTCAGTTGTGGCTGGCTTTGAAATGATCCATACAAGTTGTTACCTGATAGACAGCTTGGATTTGGACAAAGCAGACAGAGATGCACAATCACTTTTAATTGATCTTCAGTCAAAATATATTTACAGTTGGTGATTGTGAGATATTGAAGCGGTTGGAGCAGACAACAGATATCAGTCAGAAATGGCACGTATTTAGCCTTTCGAATCCCACTAACCATCTTATTTAGATGAATAAGAATTAATGTAAACTATCTCATCGAAGCATATCTAATTATGACGTGTTTAGATCTTTCCAATCTTATAATAAATGATGTACTATAAGAAGGAATTTCATGTAAGTCGCAAAATTTATGGAACCTGCATTGCGTGTTATTTGTTGTTAGTTTGATCCTACTTCAATTCTGTGCAAATGTCACCCTAATTACTCCACCATATTTGCGAATATCCCACTTCGCTTATTTCAATGTGAAGGTGAATTCTCCAGCTTGTTTATCGTTTAGTCTATTGAAAATTAAACTGAGACAAGCCGCATTCAAGATTTCTCCTCTGATTTCATTTTGCCGAAATTTTAAAATTTGCAAAATAGTTTATGTCTGCATGTCTGAACGTTAATACACTAGGTTATTAACGGAGTTCACGTGTTTTAACAATCATATAAATTCTATGAAATATAAATGTATTTGGTTGCACAGTACTATACATTGATTGTGAGTGAATACTTCACTCCATTTTAAAACAAATTATAAGCCGAAGCAGTATGAATGGAAGATTTGCCATTAAATTCTGATATATATTTTTTCAGGGCTGTTTATAATTCAGATTCATAAAGAATAATTTTATCCACGTTTATTCCAAACTTACCTGCTGCAATATGAATTAAAAGTTGGATAATTAATAATTTCGATGAATACATTTCTCTGTAGACAATACCGCAAACATCAAATAACCAAATATATTTCTCAATTCACCCTTCATACAGCATGAAGGGTAACATACAATAAATAATCAATAATCGTGTTCAAATGCAACTACCTCTATTAAATATTGATCTACTAGTTTTGTGGTGGTGTGATACAGACAATGTGTGCCAACGGAATATTGTTCTCACATATTCTCACAATTCAATACTGCAGTAGGAACAGAATACGACACATATATTTGAACGTTAATTCAGCTGTTAGAGACAGAATACATTTCCCATGGTTATATACTGCATTAACAAAAGAATACTTTGTATATATTCGCACATTCTATTTCATGTCCTTTGATGTAAACCAAAATCGCACGCTCAGTGATTGATTAACGAATATTAACTGTAGATATATAAACAGCAGTTTCATCAATAGAAAATATACCTCAGCTCCCATGTTTCGCTTTCTGTTGTTACAGTATGTCTACTGTTACAGTCAACAGTCTAATATTACTTCTCTAAATGTTCGAACCCGCCATTCTACACTTAACAGTGACGTACATCGAAGGACGTGTAGAGTTATGATGTGTGCTTTTCATCATTCCTTGCATAACAACAACTTACAAAACGATATGTTTAAATTCGGAGATCATGAGGACAACAGTAAGAAGAAGTGTGCATGTTGTGTTCTTGTAACCGTAAATACGACTTTATGTCAAAAACAATATCAATAAATTCACACAATTTAATTTTCCCAAAATGGCTAAATTTTAATGGTCTTATCATTAGTGACAATTACAATCTGAATTAAGGGATTTTATCCCTGAATAATTTTAGCTTACCGTATCTTTCCAATTTCATGATAAATGTTCGATCTAAATTTAGAAGTCTTCATGGACGAAATTCCTTCACCGTATTCTAAACGCGATTTCTGCAATTTGCTTGTCATTCATTCAAGTGAAACTAATTTGCAGGTAGGGATAATTTGATTTAATAACATGGATTTTAATTCTCTACGAATTTTAAAGTACTTGATAAGACTTAATTCTGTGCTTGCAAGAGAATTCAACGAAGCACTTTCGACTGATTTCAGAGGCGACTTAAAGTATCAGCATATATATGTGTACGGGTTGTATAACTTTCACCATATAATATATCACTGACCATCATTGTTCAGACACAATATCAACAACCTAGTTTTCAGTAATTTCTCTGTTGAGCATGAAAGAATAATGAATTTACATCTTAGGTTTTGAAGTCAATGAAAATACGAATTTTAAACTCACTATCTATCATTATATTTCAGAATAAAAAAACAGCATTTGTTTGTGAAGAACAAAACATTGTAGTACAGAAGAAAGGTCTAACTTCAAAGCAATCAGTTTTCTTGGTCATATGCAACCTCGTCCATTCCACTTAGGACGGGTCTAAACCTTTTCTTTCAATTAACACTCTACTATTGGCTATTAAAATAGTTCTTCTTTGAAGGTGCTGATGAATTATTAGATATTTATTAACCATATTGGTGGAATGATAAGCGAATTGTAATATGTGTATTGTCCGTCATTCGTTTCAGTAATGGCCTGCGCGTTGATGGGTTTAATTCCATATTTCCTTAGGACAAGAGAAACATTTACTAGTAACTGGAAACATCATTTTCTGTCGAGAACCATAGCTTCAGTTTCTCAAAATGCATATTTTCTCGAAATCTAGAGAATGAATCCCACCGATTACGAATGACGAACCTCACAATGCTCACAATACCGTAATTATCACTGCAATCTTCAAGAGAATAGGTCAGCGTCAGATGGAATTTCGTGTGATTGGTGAGTGTAGTAGTGCCTGTAGTGAATGTGAGTTGTTGTTGTCGGTTACAAACTAGTTCGAATTACTTCAAATTTCAGTGTAAGTTATATTTCACCGAACTCTCGATTGCCTTCTAAACGCACTTTGCTGTTTTCAATCGGAAAGCGAATCCTTCAATTTGTTTACCATTCCACCTATTGCACACTATACCAGGATAAGCATAATTTCACATATTATCACACGTATTAGTTTTATACAGAATTCGAAATCTTTAACGAGATACCGTTCTTCACATGCAAAGAAAGTTGGCAAATTACGATTCACACGGTACAGAAGTCTCGACAATCCTCCAGATTTATGCCAAATGTCCACACAGCTTTACGCACACATAAGCAGGTATGCATGTATGAATACAGGCGTAGCTATGTACAATGCAAAAAGCTGCATGGTAATCCTCACATTGTTGATTGTCATCGTTCAGACTTAACACGAATGACTGAATATGCAGTGAATGTCGTGTTGAAACTTGAAGGAGTAGTGAAGTGGTGGCAGTGTTCATCGCACAGCATTTTGATAGGACGACTTGCAAACTTACTTGCTATCATGAGAAATAAAAATCAACAGAAATATGTGCATTATTATTGATCCAAGAAATGAAAGTTGTGCTACACACGACAGATCCAGTATCTAAGTTCGAGATATCCTCCTGATTCCACTTGTTATGACATATGCAGAGTGAAATGTGAACAATCAATCAATTCTCATGTTCATATACATCCCCCTTCGTCCAGTTTTGAATGTGTCTTAAACTACTGCTACAATCGGCAATGTAACACCGGCTGCTGAACTGTGTCATTTTTCACTATTCGACACTTAACACCTATGCAAGTGGAATAGTGTGCGTGACAGTGTTGCGTGTGTTCTCCGTCATTCGATGCATGAAGTTTCACAAAACCAGAAATAGACTTTTCAGTAGAAAATCTTATTACTGAATCCTCATAATTAAATTATCCTCAAGTCGCGAAATTATAATCCGGTTGTCATTAGTGACTATACAAATTTATTGTGGAAATTTAACTTTGTGTAGGTTAGCTTATCACCCCTTAGATATCTTTTCAGTTTCATGATGGAATGCTTTATAAAAGAAATTCCTGCGTTTTCTTCTGAATGAGACATCTAGAGCTAGATTATCATTTATTTTTAATTGGAATTCATAACAAGGCAGGCATAATTTGGTATAGGAACACGGGATTTTGTTTTCTATCAATTTCAAAATACCTAACGAGTTATTGTTCTGCGAATGTGACAAAAGTTGACGAAACACGCTACACTGACTTCAGATGCTATTGCAACTCTTAATGCTGCGTGATTTAATAAACAAATATATAAATTCATGTTGTTTGTATCTATTTCACTATGCAATACTTCGTTGTTTGTCATTGTCCAGACACAGTATCAATGACTAAATTTTCAGTGATTCCTCCATTGAGTATTGAGGAATATTGAAATATATTTCAGGTTTTAACATTAATGACCATACAAATTTTAAACTTACTGCCTATCATGCAAATTAAAAGTGCGAACACTTTAGGTGAACAAAACATTGTGGTACAGACAAATGATCTAATGTCTAAGTACGATTTATATTTCTTATTTCATTTGTCATAATTTATACAAGGTAACCTGAAAAAAATCAATTTTCGTGGTCATGCGTAACATCCTTCATTAAAATATGGATGAGTCTCATGGAATTCTTATAATCAGTAATACAATGTCGGCTCATAAACTGTTCTGTCTCTGAATGACAGGAATTCTATATTCGATAGTTAAGTAGCTTGTTGGTGAAATGATGTTCGGAATTGTGAGATGTGTTTTTTCCGTCATTTATTGCATTATGTCTTAGAAATATTTTGGACTTATAGGAGGTCCTCTTCAGGTCAACACTAACGATGAACATGTGGGGATCACGTTCTAGTAACCAGAAATATCATTTTGTGTCAGAAATCATATCACCGATTCGGGTAATTTTAATTTTTCCCAAATGTGGAAATTGGAATAAGCTTATTATCACTGTTAGTCACTTTGATTCCTGTCGTGTTAGAGATAAATTTATCACCGTATATTCTTGTTTTTCTATTGTCCCTGATCAGACGCAATATGAATGACTGAATTTGCAATAAAAGCTTTCCTTAATCTTGAAGGAAAGTTAAGAAGCTAATTGATCACAATACAATTAGGATATTTAAACTTACTTGCTGCAGTGAGGAATGATAGAGGAAACATTTAATTATTCTTTTTAAAAGAAAACAATATTGTGTTACAGACAAAAGTTTTAATTTTTAAGTCTAAATGGAATTCTTATCCCACTTGTTATAATTTATAAATTCCTAATGTGGAAACAGTCAATTATCACGTTCATATGCAACCTCTTCTGTTCACATTTCAACGTGTCCGAAACTTTTCCTGCGAACAACAATCTAATATAGGCCAGTGAACTACTTCTCTGAATGTCCATATCCACTATTCAGCAGTTTACAGCAATGGGAGTGGGGTGATGTTTGGAATCATGGTATGTGTGCTATCCGTCATTATTTGCATGAAAGCTCACAAAATGTTGCGTTTATGTTCAAATATCATTTAGGACAAGGGAAAAATGAAAGTAACCAGAAATGTCATTTTGTGTCGAAAGCAATAACGCTAACTTCTCAAAATGAATTCTCTCTAGATCTCAAAAGTAGGTACTATCTCATCACGAATGACACATCTGCACATCGATGAGACTTGAAATGTTGGCTGCAGACTGTCTCGTCATATTTTGAAGATTTTTGACGTGAAATAATTGTATGATTCAAAACTATAATTTCAGGGTATCCGATTTGATATAAACTAGCTTGTTAAGTGGTTGATTGTCATGCAGTGATTTGACAAATTATATTTTCAATAATCATTCAATTAAGGAAATCATTTCAATCAAACAACACACGTGAGGCCTCTGTGAAAACAAATAAGATCATGGAGAAGATTATTTATTCAAGGGTCTGTGTGAAATCATATTTTGCTAATAAATAAGCGATGTGGACACATCATTTTGTGGTAAGAATAAATTTGCATTTTTTAAACATTCTTTTTGAACTTTTTCCTGAATGTATGCTTTTTCAATAAGTCAAATATACTGTACTCCTCTTAGTTATTTAAAAATACGCGTAATTCCAAAACACTAATGAAATGCACTTTCTTCACAATTTTCAGAAGTTTCAGGCATCTGTTAAGAATATCCTCGTTGGTATCTCATGGATTCCGGCTATGTACATAGATACTGTTTGCGTGAATTTTAATGCTGCATAAGTTATAAAAGTTTGCTCGTAGAAGCAAATGATTAAGTCTTACAAATAGATAATTGTTTGCTGTCATGATGGAGCATTTGCTAGAGTGGTTGCAAACAGCTGAAATGGAACTAATAAAATGTTCATTAGCAAAGACTACAGTTATGACATTGATACTGTCAAGTTATTCAGTATTGTGCCCCGGAAAACCAACAGCAAGATGAACGCAAATATGGAAGCTTGTGCAATTAAAGTTTATGAACCTCTTCGTAGTTTATAGAAGATGATAACTGTCACCCTGAATACATGAAGGTAAAATGATTTACTGATTAAATGTCATTAAAACTGTTACTTATATCCAACGTCATTATTAATCTTGATATATTTAAAGATACCATCTATCAGTATTATCATCATATTATTACTTCTAAAATTATTATTATAATTAAAATTTCTATTATTATCACTTTACAGAGACTAGCATATTCAAGTTCTTCCTCTGATAACTGAGTGTTTAATTCAATTATCTAAGTGAACAAAAATAAATTATTACATTGCATTCAACCAGTCATACTACCTTCTACATGTGGATCTAAATATGATGACCTGAAAACATTCACACATGTCGTTTTGCATGACTGATTCAATGTAGTGAATTTACTTATCACACTCCCCATGGATGTCTACTGGTTAATATATGCATATATATATATATACTTTTGTAGAGAATACAGCTTGAGAGTTCCAACGAAACTTGGTGAATTCATTAGCTTCAAATTTATTAACTTTTGTCTCTTGTTTCAAAAACGCATGTTGTGAGTGATGTCCAGTATTGTGCATTAAAACTTTGTCTGCTTATTCATACAGATTGCTCGGTAAAATATTTTTGTCATAATACAACAGCAAATTCATTTAACTTGTTATGAGAAATCATGCACAAATATGTCAACTCATGTGGCTTCAATCATATTACTTTAAAAATAAAGACAAATAAATAACAGTTGATTCAATCATAACGCCAAAAACCTATCTTTGAGAAAAACTCCAGAGACAAAAGTGGTCGAACGAAAGAGGCTTGAGGTAATGAGAACCCTTTAAAATATTGTGCAGTAGTCAACAAAAACGGAAGTGCTAATAAGCAAACAAAATGAGAATATAGCAATAAACAATATGTGGTGAGCTGTATGATTTCACTTGAACAACCTAATGTATAGAAAGTACAAATGTGAATATGACAAATTGCATTCCTATGCATTAAACAGAAATCATGAGCAGAAATGAAGAAAAGCACCAGGAGGAATGAAAACGAATAATATTCGCGATATGGACAATCCAATACAGGTGAGAATAATTTAATCGATGCTATAGCAAATAAAGAACGCAGGGTGAATATTTACGCAGAGAGAACAAAAACACAACAGAGTGAAAAACCTGAGAGAAACACTGCATCGTTATATCACAAACTTAAAAATATAAACACAATTATAGTATTCCAAATTCAAATCTCAATAAGATGAGAGGCGTTTCCCAAAGATTCTTTGTCCGAAGATGAACATGTTGCAAGAATGTTTTGTATTACACAATACATCAAACAAAACATTTCTTAACTCACCCGCTAAGGCAAAAAAAGAAGAAACACCAGTCGAAAAATATTTGAAGACATGAGGAGATTTTACTTATTTAAAATATCTTGCTCATATTCAAAGCATTGGCAACATTTCAATATCACTAAGTAACTTGTTTGAATGATGATATGATGTTGACTATCGAACGGAAGGGAAATCCTTGAAGACGATATCGATAGTTTTGAATTAATTTCAGTCGTTTTACAAAAACATCGTGGAAACCTGCATCAATTTGCATTCTGGCTTATTTGAAGTTCGTTTCGACGATAGATCTGTTTCTATTATCAGTGTTTGAAGAGATGAGAAAGAAGTGTCATGGAGCAATATCGCTTCTGTGAGTATGCAATAATGCTCTCTCATCATTTGTGACAGAGCATACATCATGAAATGGAAAAAGTGTAATTAACGTGCTCATATTCAGCATTTATGCAAATCGGAATCACTCTGAAACTGTCCCAACAGAAATGAATATTACACTGGCTGTGTGTCTCACACTTCCTCAAATTACATGACGTGCTATTAGAAAGGAAGCTTCAATATTCCTCCAAATTGTTTGCACTTATGTGTGTGCGTCTAAGCACGCAAAATCATCAGCTTATACTCAAGCGTCATCACCGTGACAGATCTGAATAAATCAAATAAATCATACTCTTTTAGGTGCACCTATATTATTACTTTAAAAATCATATCAACAGTTTTCGGAATATTAGGATTCTCAAGACGTCTGCAAACATATCTCATGCAGATCACTGACACGTAACCAACCATGAAGTCATCAAGCTGAAACGTCACTCAATAGGCGCTACAAATGGAAAAATTCCACATCGGATTAAAAATTTTTCACATTTGATCAAACGTTAATTCGTTCAGCCTAACTCTACAGAAGATTTTACCACGTTCCTACACATACTCAAAAATTGAAGACACAAAGCACTTTCTTCTAAAGTGACAAAACGAAACCCGAGATTTTATGAAATGTAAGCATGATATGTAGAGATGTGGTATCGTACCTAATTGGCTACCGTTTATCCACAATGAAGTGCAACAGATGCAGCGCTGAAATCGCACAGTAACATAATTTCGGTGCACGATACTACTGCGAACAATGTGTCTTTTGGTGCAAAGCTAGTTGATTCGTATGCAACAGCAAAGGTGAACTTGAGTGTCTCAGATCAAGTTTCACGGGTGTTGTTGTCTGACAGGAATTCTTAGTCATATGTCTCCATATGGATTGATTTTTCATGATAACGCCGAAGAATTATGATGGAAGTAGTAATACTGTCGATAATTTTACTATCCTGGCAGTAAATAGACCAGTGTGAGGCTGAGAATGACCACTGAAGCGCAGGAATTTATTATGTAGAGGATACGATGTGACCCGTATTGAACATAGCATCAACTGACGGGAGGAGTCTAAAATTATTTCCCGTCAAGAGGTATGTCAAAACATGTTTCAATACACATACACATGAGGCAGTTGAAGTATTGTTACTCATGGTCATTTTTAACTTAAAATCAAGTTAATGAAAGTGAAACAAACATAACCGGGAAATTGTACACTGAAAGTTTTCAGAAATTCACACAACTTCATAAATATTGAAACGTGTGCTTGGTCTATCAAATGTGGAGAAGTAAAGAACCACGTAGTTGAGAAAGTCGATTTCTATCTTTTCGAATCTAACGAAGATGATGAGAGAAGTTACGCAACGAAACCTTCATGCGCTCACATTTACAATGCGGAAATAAAATACTTATCTCACTATATCAATTTGCCCCGTTTTAAAAAAATCTCCATATATAATGAGCAGATTATGGCCGTCAACCGTGAGAACCACATCCGGGTTACTGTAAAAGCATATATTCAGTTGAAAAGGACGCCAGTAAAATTATCACGAATGTGAATGTCCAAAGGTTCATTGCTTGACAGGAGATAAGTAACTGTGAAATGAAATAGCGCATAACTTGAAAATGAATTATCACCATTCCAAGTGTGTTAGCATTGAGAAAATGAGGCTTGACTTCGGATAATTCGTCTCTCATGGAAGGATACATGCGGGCAGGTGAAAACCTTCAATGTAGATAAGATTTTACTGGGATAAATCACACTGATATCAAAATAACATCGTATTCATAATAGAGTTAGACTCTACCACAGTGCCCAAGTTTTATAGTTATAGGTGAAAAACTTGTCAGATATAACTGAGTGACAGTCTTTATTGAAGTGCAATCACTACAAACGAAAGATTTCAGTAGAGCTTTGAATACATAAACACTAACCGAGGAATAAGCGCTAAGTTATCAGACACCACGTATGAAATTTCAAAATCTCCACACTTACCAGTAATGGCAAACCAGAATAATAGTGCGATTGTTGTTGCAAAAATAAAGTCGTGAGATTGCATTTTAGAATCATGTGAACAAGTGCAGATTTGCCGGTTTATATACCATTGAGTGCTCATCTCCTTGACGCACACACATTGAAGTTTGATTGAGTGTGACGCCGATAGAGATAATAGACAACAGCTGAACAATAGAAAAACTTGGAACACCCACGTGAAATTTTACTCTGGTAAAAATGAAATGAGTGACAATGTAAATGTGGTTGTGAATTTCACGTGGGTGTGTGCCAAGTTTTTCTATTGTTCAGCTGTTTTCTATTATCTCTATCGGCGTCACACTCAATCAAACTTCAATGTGTGTGCGTCAAGGAGATGAGCACTCAATGGTATATAAACCGGCAAATCTGCACTTGTTCACATGATTCTAAAATGCAATCTCACGACTTTATTTTTGCAACAACAATCGCACTATTATTCTGGTTTGCCATTACTGGTAAGTGTGGAGATTTTGAAATTTCATACGTCGTGGTGTCTGATAACCTAGCACTTATTCCTCGGTTAATGTTTATGTATTCAAAGCTCTACTGAAATCTTTCGTTTGTAGTGATTGCACTTCAATAAAGACTGTCACTCAGTTATATCTGACAAGTTTTTCACCTATAACTATAAAACTTGGGCACTGTGGTAGAGTCTAACTCTATTATGAATACGATGTTATTTTGATATCAGTGTGATTTATCCCAGTAAAATCTTATCTACATTGAAGGTTTTCACCTGCCCGCATGTATCCTTCCATGAGAGACGAATTATCCGAAGTCAAGCCTCATTTTCTCAATGCTAACACACTTGGAATGGTGATAATTCATTTTCAAGTTATGCGCTATTTCATTTCACAGTTACTTATCTCCTGTCAAGCAATGAACCTTTGGACATTCACATTCGTGATAATTTTACTGGCGTCCTTTTCAACTGAATATATGCTTTTACAGTAACCCGGATGTGGTTCTCACGGTTGACGGCCATAATCTGCTCATTATATATGGAGATTTTTTTAAAACGGGGCAAATTGATATAGTGAGATAAGTATTTTATTTCCGCACTGTAAATGTGAGCGCATGAAGGTTTCGTTGCGTAACTTCTCTCATCATCTTCGTTAGATTCGAAAAAATAGAAATCGACTTTCTCAACTACGTGGTTCTTTACTTCTCCACATTTGATAGACCAAGCACACGTTTCAATATTTATGAAGTTGTGTGAATTTTTGAAATTTTTCAGTGTACAATTTCCGGGTTATGTTTGTTTCACTTTCATTAACTTGATTTTAAGTTAAAAATGACCATGAGTAACAATACTTCAACTGCCTCATGTGTATGTGTATTGAAACATGTTTTGACATACCTCTTGACGGGAAATAATTTTAGACTCCTCCCGTCAGTTGATGCTATGTTCAATACGGGTCACATCGTATCCTCTACATAATAAATTCCTGCGCTTCAGTGGTCATTCTCAGCCTCACACTGGTCTATTTACTGCCAGGATAGTAAAATTATCGACAGTATTACTACTTCCATCATAATTCTTCGGCGTTATCATGAAAAATCAATCCATATGGAGACATATGACTAAGAATTCCTGTCAGACAACAACACCCGTGAAACTTGATCTGAGACACTCAAGTTCACCTTTGCTGTTGCATACGAATCAACTAGCTTTGCACCAAAAGACACATTGTTCGCAGTAGTATCGTGCACCGAAATTATGTTACTGTGCGATTTCAGCGCTGCATCTGTTGCACTTCATTGTGGATAAACGGTAGCCAATTAGGTACGATACCACATCTCTACATATCACGCTTACATTTCATAAAATCTCGGGTTTCGTTTTGTCACTTTAGAAGAAAGTGCTTTGTGTCTTCAATTTTTGAGTATGTGTAGGAACGTGGTAAAATCTTCTGTAGAGTTAGGCTGAACGAATTAACGTTTGATCAAATGTGAAAAATTTTTAATCCGATGTGGAATTTTTCCATTTGTAGCGCCTATTGAGTGACGTTTCAGCTTGATGACTTCATGGTTGGTTACGTGTCAGTGATCTGCATGAGATATGTTTGCAGACGTCTTGAGAATCCTAATATTCCGAAAACTGTTGATATGATTTTTAAAGTAATAATATAGGTGCACCTAAAAGAGTATGATTTATTTGATTTATTCAGATCTGTCACGGTGATGACGCTTGAGTTTAAGCTGATGATTTTTCGTGCTGAATCGCAAAATTAAAGCTTAGTTACACACAAATTAGTGCAACCATTTTGGAGGAATATTCAATCTACATGTCTAATAGCAAGTTATGTAATTTGACTAAGTGTGAGACAAACAGCCAGTGTCATGTGAATTTCCGTAAGGACATTTTCAGAGTAATTTCGGTTTGCATAAATGCTGAATATGAGCACGTTAATTACACTTTTTCCATTTCATGATGTATGCTCTGTCACAAATGATGAGAGAGCATTATTGCATACTCACAGAAGCGATATTGCTCCATGACACTTCTTTCTCATCTCTTCAAACACTGATAATAGAAACAGATCTATCGTCAAATTGAACTTCAAATAAGCCGGAATGCAAATTGATACAGGTTTCCACGATGTTTTTGTAAAACTACTGAGTTTAATTTGAAAGTGTCGATATCGGCTTCAAGGTTTTCCGTTTCGTTCGATAGTCAACATCATATCATCAGTAAAACAAGGGACTTAGTCGTATTGAAATGTTGCCAATGGTTTGAATATGAGTAAGATATTTTATATAATTAAAATTTCCTCATGTCTTCAAATATTTTTCGACTGGTGTTTCTTCTTCTTTCGCCTTAGCGGGTGAGTTAAGAAATGGTTTCTTTTATGTATTGTGCAATGCAGGACATTTTTACAACATGTTCATCTTCGAACACAGAATCTTTGGGAAATGATTGTCTTCTTTTTTCGCTTTTGGATGTGTAATTTTCAATATCATGCTGTTATCGCTTGTTTTAGTATTTCAATTTACGTCTATCGCACCACACTTTTGTAGTCATTTTTGGCGCGTCTTATTTTTGATTTGATTTTGATTAACACAGAATTTGGATGCTATCATGTGATAGTTTTAGCGCTAATCCTAGAGGACTTTTCTGCGGGAAGTCTTTTTTCATTTCATGTTACTCTTATCGCTGCATCTCGATTTTATTTATGTAGAATTATAAGGATCGGGTGATTGCTCGATATTTTGATAACACAGCAGGATCTTGACATCTCCGCAACCATTTTCGTGACGAACGTCAATTGCTACAGTGTCGACCTAATAGTTTATACCAGTGTTCTGTTACTCATCTGGCAAATAAAATAGCAGTGAGATTCCCTAAAACGACTTCCCTCATTTTACTGACCCTTTATGTTGTAGCCTTTTTAATTTAGGCGGTCACATGTATGGAGCATATTACTCGTGCGTTTAGTCAATAAAGTGGATTTATTGCAGCTGTCACATAATGACCAGTTTTGTGCCTTTTTTATTTTCGCCTATTAGCACTTTCCTATTGCAGACTATTCCACCATGTTTTGAGGTGATTTCATTACCTCCTCTCTTCTCCGTTTTGATGTTTCAATTCCATGAGGGCGTTTCGAATTTAGGGTGTTATGAATTGGTGTTTATTGAATCGAAACAATCTGTGTCCAGTTCTCTACATTTTATGGGTGCATGTAGTTTTTACCACTAGAGTAGATATTTTTAAGCATGATTTCTTATTACAAGTCAAAATCATATGCTCCTCAATTATCATAAAATTGTATTATCCAATAATCTGTATTGATATGCTGATTGCTTTCCTGGCATAATAGTGAACATCATCAGAGACCATACATTTTTTAAGGTAAAGGAATTACTTAAAATCGAATCTTTTAACAGAAAGCAATGACGCATACAAGGAAATGACACAAAATACAACTATATATACAGTTTCAAATAACATGAAACTTTTTCTGATAATACTCCTTCTTTTATAAGTTTGGAAATATTTTTACAATTTGAAAGCTATTAAGGCATCTTTTGTTTATGAGAGACACATAATATTTCTGAGACTTTAAAAGATAACAATTTTACCAATCGCCGATTTGATTTTCGATACATACAGATATTTCTGAAATATTACAACTTGATTTCAAGATTCCTTTGTTGATGTTGCCTTGAAGCTTATCGCATATAAACTCATTATGTTGTGAGCTCATATTCAAAGAATGACTGAGCATGCAAACACCAGAATTCCACACACCATTCCATCTGCAAGACTGTTAGCTGTCGAATAGTGCATTCGAATATCCACAAAAGAAGTAGTTTACTAGCCGATATTAGACTGTTGAATATAAAATGGCTTCTTCAAGTCCGACTTTGAATAAGGGATGCTGCACATGAACATGACAACAGATTAATTTCAGGTTATCCTGTAAGCTTTATGATAAATGAAATAAGAAACATGTTTTGTAACTACATCGTAGATCTTTTGAACGCACCACAAGTTTGGTTTCATAAAATTTATAACGTTATTTCATTAATTTCTTATGGAAGGACGTAAGTTTAAATATCATGTATTTAAAATTTTGTGTGACAGAAAACATTTCCAGCCAGTCTTCAGGTTTTAGTACAGAATCCAATGCAAATTCACTGAAGAAATTCGCGGATGAACTACAGCAATCAGTAGTGTGACCTATAAGAAATAAATTACAGCTTCTTAGACATACATTGAATACATATATATATATATATGATTAAATTGTGTGTGTGTGTGATAGCAAGACTGCAACGAGTGTAATACCATTATTTCATTATGAATCTGTCATTGCAGTCTTGCTATCTCCTCCTTAATACATACCACTTTGTACTAGCCACTCACCTGACACATTTTATAGCATTGAACTTACTTGTCAATTTTCTCACACTGCATTCGACGAATCTATTATGACCAACCACAACCAATTTCCCCCACTTTACAATATTTTCTAATCGATTTCAGCCTAGCACGTTTGTCTCACAAACACTATTTATTTTGACAATCCATAACTCATATGTTATTCTACTTTGAAAATGTATCCACCGCATAACTGGCTGTCATCATTGTAACGACAACAAATATTATAGTTTTTTAATTTTAAGAACCTGGAGAGAAATTATTCAAATCAATATTCATCGTTCAGAGTGACTTATATATAAATGTATAATTACCATCGAAATTAACATAGATTATCGCTTCTTAATAAGACGGTATTCATTTGTCCCAAAGGGTTGCAAGCCAAAAACAGTAATGCAAGGAGAATTTGGTAAAAATAGCTAAATTCATATATCATCAAAAATGCTTATGCGTTTATCATTCAGTAGAATTATTAATAAAAGAAGTAAATATAAAAAGATTGAAATTTCACATGGACCTAAAAAGTGCATTTAGATGGTGTTCTGAAATGAGGGGAAATAATTACGGTGAATTTTAAAAACAATTCTACCAGTTTACCACCACTAACAACTTATCCTCGCAACAGACATTACTCATTTAGTAATTTACATGAAATTCCTTCTGGCAATGCTTTATTTCCTATGAGACTATCGGGATACTTTCATGATTATGAGCTTTCATTTGAGAGAGACAGTTTCCATCAATTCACGCATCTCACAATTATACTCAGATTCAGATTCAAAAGGCGCATCATTTCGAGGAACTCTCCTCGGCTACTGCCTATAGTTTGATTGAAGTGCGGAGTAAAATCACTTCTATTGCTCAGTTTCAGCAGAGGTATAATTTTTGAGTTCAATGCAATAAAAAGTAAATGTTACCTTGATTTCCGCTTGCAACCAGCTGTTGGGCAACATTATTTTGGTACAAAATACACAAAATTTCAGGATAAATAGAATGCAGCTCTTTCCTTTGCCCTATTTCAAAGGCTTTCACATTGGATTTTACTCCTAATTTTTTTGAGATTTCGCTGATATCCTTCACTACAATTTTATTTTAGGCAATATAATTGATGCTTTGCGTTTCCGCTATACTGTTCTTTACACAGATTATCCAGGTATGTTTTCTAATTGCTCAGTATTCTATCCACTAATCATTTGAATATATATCATAAACATTTCGCTTTTCTCTCACTCATATTTCATGTGGAACCTATTTTTTTTCCATTCGCTATCTTCGAGTTTTAGAGTTGCTGTTCATATTGTTTACCTCAGAATTTGTGCTTCAAGCTGATATTTTCTCCTAACATTGATTCCATTGTGCTTTTTTGAATAGTCTTCCTGCTTTGTTACTATATCATCCTTGTTCCAATAAAGGCTTTTACAAATTTTTCGGCCTCATCAGCTTTTAGAGTATTGTAATTTTTCTAAACATTTTAAGTTGTGCATTTATTTCGTGAACTTGTAATAACACATGTAGGGAATCTTATTCCCATGAAATCAACGAATTCTTCATTTCAAGCAATTATTCCATCTAGCCAATTTATAAGTTGACAATAAAAGGGAGGAAGAAGAAACGCTTCTACAGGCGATTGTTGACAGTAATGGAAAAAACACCATATGGCAATATCAAAGTCCTTGCGAATAACATGAATACTATGCTTGAAACAAAAAAACATTGAAATGGAATTTATTATGGGTCAGTGGGCTCTTGGCAAAATCAGCGAGAATGGAGAACTTTCCGCAGACGTCTGTGCCTTTATTGATTTGTTGATTGAAGGCAGCGTGTACAAGCACAAGGATATGCACAGACAATATAAGTTCCGTAAGATGGAAACAGCATAATCCGATAGACTTCACTTCAATCTCAAGAAAGTGAAAAAGCAGCCTGTTGGAGACAGTATTGACAGGAGTAGCAGATGTGAGCTGAGGCCGTAACTTGGCGCAACGAGAATACAAAGTCAAATTGAAAGCTTTCAAAGCAACTTGAGATAGACCACGTTTCAAGTTCAGCGATCTGAAACTGAAGGATGGGAATACACAAGGTCCCTTCACTTCAGACACCAGGGCAACATAGGAAACGCTGTGTAACAGGACAAATGAAATCTGTGTGGAACAACGCTAAAAATCTCTGAAAATAATGCCAAAGGAAAAATGTGCAGCTATGTTATGAAGAAAGAAGTGGACGGAAAAGGAGTAGATCTCTATGGACACTCGGAAACTAATAGAGGAGGGGGAGTTGTTGAAATAGAAGGTAAAACAACGTTACCGAGGTCAACACATAGAGAAGCTGATTTCAGTCTGTGACTCCATGAATAAATAAGGAATGAATAGTACTTGGAGGGACAAAAGCCAGTTCTACCACACACTGACAACTTAATCAAAACAACCAGGAGGTATGGGAGATCTGAAAACAATATACCAAATAATTAGTTCGGGAAAGAGGGAAAGAGGTCACTACGGATGGCGAGGGCAACCCAATTACAGAGAGAAGAGAAAAAACAATGGTTTAACCATTTAAAAAGAGACTTGAAACGATTCTCTGCTTGCAGTTCATCTGTAAATACCATCACATACAGCCACTGTTGTACCATTAAACACCAATTCTTCAAAAATAACCAAACGTTTTGAATGCCATAAAGCGATTGAAGCAGTGATGGCATCGAGAAAGGACGAAATTCTTCCGGAAAAACAGAAAACGGATCCAGAAACAGCAGTGGATATTCTCACGCCACTATCGCAGTGAGTTTCCAAAGAAAGAAATACATCTGTAGATGAATAGTAAAGCTACCTCCTTAAACATCAGGACGACAATCACACAGCCATCATCAGGGTCATCAACAACAAATTACGAGTAAACTGACAGTAAATTCCTTGGGGTTTCACTTGAGTATTGAGGTAGATATGGTCAGGATAATTGATTGATTGAGTGTTATACATCCATAAAAATATGACAGCTGAAATCGCAATGATATTCCGTACTTACATAGTAGATTTTTTGTTTGCAAGAAAATTTTGTTTCTGGAAACAGAAATGAAATTTATTTCTGTTATTCTCTCTCATAGATGGAAGTAAGTTAACATATGCAAATTTATTGGAAGATCCACACTTTTACTCCCACTTCAAGATTCAACATAATTCGCTGCAAGTACAGTCAGTTTTACTGCGTCTGATCGACGACAATCAACAATGTGTTACATGGTGAACTGAATTAATCCGTTTAGGCAATTTTTGATGAATTTAAACAACATTAACTCGGTATAAATTTCGAATTTTGTAGAAAACTAAAACTTTTGGTAGTATCTCTAATAATGTTCATCCCAGCATAATTCACAATAAAATAAACAATCAGTATATTGTGAAATTTACTTCCACATAAAAAAAATATACAAAGTACATTTAGGTGGCGCTCTCAAGTGAGGGGAAACACGGTAAATTCTGACGGAATACTGTCCGTTTTCAACGAAGAATGAATTATGCTCAATACAGGTATCAGTAATGTAGTTATTCACATAAAATCGCATGTAACAATGCTTTATTTTCTATGGCGTTTTAAGGAAATTTTTACAATATTATGAAATTTCAATTGTCAGATGATTTCCTTAGAATTGGAATTCTCAGAATTATTGAGAAAATTTTGAAATTATATTTTTCAACCACTATCAGCAATTACCTTGAAGTGGAAAATAAAATCACTTCATTTTCACACATTCGACAATGGTGTGCTGTCTACGTGGACATCAGTTAAAACTAAGAATACGAGTGCGTCATTTGCCTTGTCCCAGGGTTTCAAATATACTCAGACTGCATTCAAAGGCTTTCATTGTAAAGAAAACCTAGATGGAAGTTCTTAACGAAGAAATCTTTCTAAGGCATTTACATAAGCATTTATTACAGATAACTTCAGTTTTCATGGATATCCATCGCCACCGTTTTTCTCTCAACTGATCAACCTCACACTTAACAGTCTCACCATATTTTCGTTTTCATAGATTTAACAAGTATGTGCTCTGTATGCCAGTATCCACTAACTGTTTGAATATCGTATAAGCATTTCGTTCTTGTCATTGTCCTTTCATGTGAGACTTAATATTCAAGGCTTTATGTCAAGTTGAGAGTTCTGTTACATACAATTTTCTTCAGAATTTTTGTTGCAGTCTCGCGTTTCTCCTGATACCGGAACTGTCATGCAAATATGACGACTTACGCTTTTTGTTGGTTCCTCAGTGGAATGTTAGTGTCCTGTCATATTCACTTCTTTTTAAATTTTGCCAAACCTTCTTCACTTAGAATTTCATATCGTAGTGTGGTTGGTCCATTTTGTTTGTATGGGTTATGTGATGCTCAAGTGAAATGAAGAAATTTTGCTATTGTCAATGCATATGATATATAAAACAGATTTTCTGCCTAATAGGACGTATAATTTTATTATTTTACCAAATTAAAAAGTGTAATATTTAAATTGCACAGTCATTTTGGGTTATGAAATATTGGTTCTTATAATAAAATCAAGAATGTAGATATGACTGATGAAACTGTTTATACGAAATTCCTTCTCAACAGCTTTATTTGTCGAAGGACAGATAGATATTTAAGACGTTATGAGGATTGTATGATATTTCCTTCGTGACAGGCGTATCACGTTTTAAAATATTTGGAGCACTGTATTTTATGAAGTTAGTAAGTGACACGTTTTTCGACATGTTCAAGTTTAAAATAAGAGGATGATCAATAATGAGATTGGTAATGTGAGTAAATCACAAGTAAAATAACATTGAATTCCTCTTGGTTTGACTGCAATTAGAGGTAGAATAGGGCCAGGATAATACCTTATTTACATCTTATGTATCAGTGACGTGAAATAAGAAACACATTTCGTAAGCAGATCTTATATCTTTCGTCTCTAACAAAATATCTGTTTCTGGAAATCATTAAAAGAATGTTGATTCTTTTATTTCTCATGGCAGCGAGTAAGTCTAAATATATCATATCTACAAATCTAGTTGATACAAAACATTTTCATACTTCGGACAAGTTTGTCTTATCAACGATCCTGTTCACACTTAACGTTTTGACCACGTTCTTTTGTAGCTACTCTAAGTATGTTTTTTAATCGTATAGTATTCATTAACTACTTGAATATTATTAAGTGAATGTTAATATACAAAGCCTTACAATCAATTGGTCTCTACTTTTACTTGCAGTGTTACTCAGAATCTACGCTTCAGAGTTATGATGTTGTCAACACCATCACAGGCACTGGTATGCCCCCCTTTTCTCAGCCTCGTTCAATGAAGTTTTGCACGAATTTTCCGACTGCATTAGTTTCTAAATGCTGTGATTCTTACTTCACTTGATAATAAGTTCTGTATTTTCTTGAGTTTATGATAACCTTTACAAACTATGTCATTTTAATGAAAGAGATGAGCATCACGTTAGGAAATGATCATTCCATTCACCAAATTTGTACAGTGCTAATGAAATATGCTGTTTTTCGAAATTAAGTGGTGTGCCATGGAAGCACATTTTGAACAATCTGACAGCAAGTGTGCACTTCAGAGCATTATAATATAAAAAGAACACTGAACAAGCATGCACTTGATGAAACTGGGTAAACAATCAATCTTGTCCAGTAAATCTAGCTTTAGTAAATCACTACACTGTTACAAATGGTACCAAAATTAAAGAAAATTAGGAGCGAAGTCATCCATGGTAGCTTATCATATCGGCTGTCGCACTTTGCAATTATTTCCAAATTCTTGAGTTTTCACAGTTTTCATTCACTGCACCTTTTTATTTGCTGCAATACATACTGAACTTTTTAAACGTCTTATTTCTTTCGAAGATTACACAAGTACGTTCTCCGTTTGTACAAAATCCACTAACTGACTGAATGTTGAATAAACATTTTGTTTTTGTCATTCTCATTGTAATTTGGACTCAATCCTGAAAGCAGTACCACGAGTTGATATTTATTTTTGTCACTTAGGGTATTCATCAAGATCTTCATATGGAATTGACCAACATCGGCTTTTGAAATAATCATTCCAATAACCAAATTTGTTCGGTGTTATTAAAAGGCTGAGTTTATCAAAGTTATGTGATGTATCGCTAAGATACATTTTTGAAACAGTCTGACTACACACGAAATTTTCGAAGCTTTATGAAGGAAATATGGAACAGATGTACATTTACTGAAAGCGATTAAACTGACACTTTCGTGTGGATTGCAGTGCTCTCAACAGTCGGATAAGCACTCACCACTGTAGATCATTTCCAGTCTTGTTACACCTGATAAAATTATCACACCAGATACTGTTCAAATATTTGTAAACAGCTTTCAATACTGACACGTTACGTCTTTGTCATAATATTATATTTAAGAAAAAAGGGTGATGAGTTATGCTAATGTAACGGTGGAAGACCAGAGACCTGGAAAATGAATGTTTCTTTGGCATTCGGTATCTCAATATGGCGAAATTATGTACACCTTCATATCTTCATATCACCATTTGCATAGCTTCTTCGTGTAATGCTAATTCAATCCTTCATATTGTGGTTTTTTTGCTTTCTTATCACGTCTCTTGAATGTCACTTTGCAACGCTGTATCATTTAAAACAGTTAGTGCCCTTTATGAATTTAGACAAAGCAATAAGAACACGACATATGGAAAATGATGTCAATCCCCGGCCGACGCCCTCCTTTACCTCACTAAACCAGTAATAAGACTGATAAAGAGGAAAGGAAGGTTGGACACAAGGCTAGCAACTCAATCCTGCAAAAATAAACACCACTGCTACTGAAACTTCAGAGCTCCGGCTACAAGCCTCATATTCCACTGGGAAAAAATGAAAATAAGAATATATAATTTGTATGAATTGTGTAATGTATTTGTGCAACACATTTCGAACACACGAACTTGTCATAGGAATATATATGAAATTAATAAATAGTTAAGAGGTGAGAAAATAAACTGCTTAGGTCAAGTTAGAAGGATATAATGAAGGTCAAAATAACAATGAAGATCAATCACTAAACCAAATAACAGAGGTAATAATACATCTGCTATGGCATCAAAACAAAGTTTAACAAAGAAGTTTAATGTGATGACGAATTGTTTTTGAACGCATATAGGAGGTTTAAACTTCGTAATTGCCAGCTAGGGCTTCCAAAATCTTTAGGATACGCCCCGAACACGTTTTATAGATAGGTTTAAAAGACGTGCACAAACATCAATTTTATGTCCTGTCTCTATATTATGTTTTGCCATGGAGGAGCCGAGTCTACTGTTCTCAGTATTAATAGGTTTTGAGGATTCTGTTTGCTTCTAGGGCTATTTAGGAATATGCTCTGAAGCCAGCCCTTACTTACAGAGATCGTTGAGTCCTCTCTAACTATGTGTGGCCACAAGTATATTCAGTGGGAGGATGTGACATCACTTTTGAGATGTTCTAAGGGCTTAAATGGATATATCAGCTTCACATTCCCACTTATTCTGACCTTAGTCGCACAAAAAGTCTTTTAACCGCAGCGTTCAATCTTTGTTTATTTATCAAGCTGCTACGATCCCAAAATAGAATAGTTTGGTGTCAATGTGTTTCTCAGGGACGAGTAGGAGAGTGAGGCTTGATATTCTGACTACTTTATATCTCATATTGAACTTGTCTGGATAATTGTTATCAACTAGAGTTTGTGTCACCCTTCTGTCTTCCTCATCAAGTGAGTCTTCAGTGCATATTCGTTGGATTCTACTGAAGAGGCACCTTACTAAGGCTCTTATGTACCGAACAGGGCAGAAACTGTGATATTTAAGATGTTGTCCTGTCCTGTTCAGGTAGGTTTTCTATAAATAAATCGTTTTATTGATCCATCAAGCCGTCGACTAAGCAATATATCTAGGAAATATAAACAATTATCTTCCTCTTCTGCAGACGTAAGTGATATGCTTTCTGAACTTCATTCATTCAATTTAAAATTGAGGTGGCAGAACAAGGTTTATCACTTATGATTGCAACGTCGTCTACATACCTTCTATAAAGTGGCACATTTCTGATTAAATCCTCTGATAAACTCTCGATGTACGATATACAGATATCTGCTACCATTTGTTTTCTCTGACGTCAAATATGTCTCCCTGCTATTTGATGTTTTTATGCCGATGAACGTCTCTTCACAAACTACTGATAAATCTTATTAGCAACACAAGCCGTAGTAGCAGAAATATGATTAATAAATCAAGTGTAAGGTGACAGTGTATTCCATGTGGTTTCAGTATTATAACAACGCGTACTAGGGTTAGGATAATTACTAATTTTTATGTTACCCATCAATCACTTATCGAAGTGAAAAGAAAAACATATTCTGTACTTAGATATTAGATCTTTTATCTCTGCCGAGATTTCGGTTTCTTCAAATCATTAACGGAATGTTGGTTCTTTTATTTCTCATTGCAGCGCGTAAGTTAAAATATATATATATAACATATATATATAAAACACACTTTCATATCTCCATCAACTTCTAACACAAAACTCACTGAAATTAAATGATCCACATTTCATCTAAATCGAAGATATGTTCCATGGTGAATAACATGCACCAATTTGATTAATGTATGCGTATAAACACATGACACTACGTCAAATTTCCTCAATTTATTAAAGTCATTGAATCCTGATCTCGTAATCTTTTTGAATGTATGAAACAATAAGTCATCAAGACGTTTGAATTTTTCACAAGAATAAACACGTGATAAGATCCCAAACTGACTGACTGACTAACTGACTGCTTTCAACGTAGAACTTTGCACGGATGTGAAACAGTTCCAGTCGCCATATTTCACTTAGCCAACAAAGCAAGAGAAGAAAGTAAAAAGGAATACAAAACACAGAGACAGTAAACAGAGATATAAGGCAAAAAGAATAGTAATATCGAAGAACAATATAGTTTTATGAAGTATTATAAGTCACAAGGAGTGGATGCATCTGGGCCATTGACAACGAGTTTGAGCCACATCACCGATTGTCTCCAGCCTTCATTGGTTTTTACTGTCCCAAGATCCCATATTATGCTTATCCCAGTAGAATTTCCAATAAAATAATTAATAAAGAAATCGAAGGATTCAGTTCCACAAGGAAATAAACAAAAAATGCTTAGAAAGCATTCTCAAGTGTGCTGTAGTATTTACCGAGAGTTTTAAAGAGCATTCAATTAATTTTCAACCAACAAAACAGATAAAATCTAATGTAGGTTTGATTCAAGAAGCAATTTAAACGAATTTTCTTCTGAACAGCTTTATTTTTCCAAAGGACTGGAAGATATTTAGAGCATTACGATAATCATATGTTCCATCAATCGTGATAGGCGTGCCATATCTAAACATACTTGTGGCACTACATTTTGTGAAGTTAATGACATTCCTCTCGATATAAAATGATATATCTAGTTACTGGAACATGATCTACGTCTTTTGTTTGCTTCTGTTGTCCAAAATATATTCACATATTAACTCTTTGTTTTTCAAGCTATTATTGAACGAATGATGCGAAAGACACATATTATAATTCCGAATAGCATTCCAGCGAAATGGCTGTTAACTGTCCTATAGTTAATTCGGACATTCAAAGGAATACTAGTTTAATGGACTATATTAGATTGCTGGTTGTAAGAACAGGCAGAGACTTGTTCAAATTTGACTGGATGAGGTGGCATAAGAACATAATTATTGATCCTTCACTTGTTAACCTGTGAAACTAATCTCAAGTAAAATGACGAAGTTATTTCTTACTTGGATATAAGACATTTTGTCAGTACCGCAGTTTTTGTTTCTGGATACATTAATGAAGTTTGTATTCGTTTTTATTTTGTCATGGAAGCTTGTAAGTTCGGATATTGTCTCAGTAATGTCTTATGTGACAAAACCTATTATCACCATTTCTTCTAGTTTTCTCTCAGAATTCACTACAAACACATAAATTCCCATTGCGTTTGTATAACGATGCCTGGCAATACGTTATATGTTGAATAAAAAGCAAAATATTAAACTAAATTTGTGTATGAGTAAAAATTAGTACACATAGATATCTACAAGTCTATGTTGCATCAAATTGATAGGTAGTCGACACTTTTGAACTTAGTTAATCCTATTTCCACAACTTTTGTTGCATGTGAATAACATTAAAAATTTGTGATCAACAGCTCACAATTTGTAGAGAACACGTCATCGTCTCAACTTGCGTGTGATTCGTTGTGAACAGATTTTTATTCTGTATGATTTAAGGGACAATATCATCATTCACTGAGATAATTTTATCAATTCTTATAATGTCTCGATAAATTTATTTATTCAATTACAATATGTACGACATTTCGAGGAACCCTTCTTAGCTGATATGTGTTGTGTAGTCGGATAGAGGAATAAATCATCTGGAATCTCCTTTGTCTTCAACCTAATAATATTTGAGGGCAGTTCTGTCCGTTTTGCCCCTCATCCGGTTGTTGGTCAGCATTATTCAGATAGCAATGGTGTTATTTTCCGTGTTAGATAGGCTTCCGTATTAATATATGTGTAAAACTTGGGCACTGTGATAGTAAGTAATTTCATATTAGTTTGTTTACTAGGTATATCACACAGTGAAACAGTATCACTTACTGAATGACGTTTCAAACAAAATTTATTGAGTTTTTTTATTACTTTTTTATTATTTTTTTTCGAAGTCGTGTGGTTACAATTCATATGATTATGAGCAAAAAATTTTGTTCGAAGCGTCATCCAGTAAATAATACTGTTTCACTATGTAATACATCTAATAAACAAACTAATATGGAAGGCCTTTGTCCTACCATTTATTTCAGATTTCTTTTGTTTCCATGGATATCAACAGTAAACTTCATTTTTAATTTTATGAATTTCACACTGAATGTTTCAATCATTCTGATTTTTCCCAGTTTATCCAGGTATGTGTTCTGTTTACACAGTATCGACTAACCATTTCAATTTTTAACAAACATTTCCTGTTTACCTTCTCCTTTCAAGTTGAACCTACATTTTTAATCCTTGTCGTCAAATGGAGTTCTCGTTGCTTTCAGTATTCCTCAGAATCTACGCTTCGGCCTGGTGCTGCTCTTAGCACTGAACTTGACTTGCTGGTGCGAATAGTTACCCTGTTTTTTTCTCTTATCAGCCTCGTTTCGGTAGCAATGTGAACGTATTTTCCGGCTCCATTAGTTTCCATGACTTGTAACCCTATTTCCGCTTAATTCATAGTGCAGTAATTCCATGAAATAACTATGACATCTTTGAAGGAACCTAATTCAGATGAAACTGACGAATATTGTTATTCGAAATAGTTGCTCGAATTAGCAAATTTATGTAGTTTTAATAAAAGCCGTATTTTATCGGAAGTAAACAACGTATTCTGAATCAGCGTTTTATCACTTTTACCGCCCTTGTCGATTGTAAAGCATTGAAGATATCAAAACATTAATAGTTTAAACGATGCACTGATCTCCCATTAGCGATGATAGTGTAGCATAACTGGTGCTTTTCAAACAGTATGTTGTGAGAAGTAAGCGATAGGACTTCCAATAGAACATAATATTTTTGCCTACTAGAAAATGATCTGCACACTTTGTTTGTTTCTCTCGTCCTAGTGATGTTCGGATATAAACGCATTTAGTAATCTACTATGCAACGAATGAAGGAAGACACACATCACAATTCCGAACACCATTTCACCCACATGGTTCTGAAATGTCTAATTGTTCATTCGACATTCAGAGAAACACTAGCTTAGTAGCCAATATTAGACTACTTATAGTCACAGCAGGTAAAAGCTCTTTCAATATGAATGAAGGAGATGGCATATGCACAGGACAGTTGATTGTTCGCATGTTACCCTGTATTTATTCTGACAGGTAATCATTTTTATTTCTTTATTGGATTCTGAGTGAATTATAGAGAGTTAACAGTATATCTCCATTCTGTCCTATTCTTTGTGGTCGAGTGCAGTTGGTTCCCACAGTCTCTCACGATCTCCTCCATGTCCCCCTTAAACTTACCACTTGTCGTTTCCCATTCAGGTTTCACTAGAGTCCCTATCTGGAGAGCTATGTCATTAGACGGTAACCTCAGTTTGTGCCCGATCTTTCGCGAATTTCTTCTCCATATTTGTTGATCGATAGGATTTCGACTGGTTTGGTCCCACAGTTTTTTGATAATTTCTTCTCACTAGTCAACTGACCTTCCGATTCTGGTCTTGAAATCCACATCCGTTCCGCCTGTAGTTGAAACGTTGCATTCTAGGCAGTTTAAGGGACTGATCTGTTGCTAGTGATTGGTGCTTGTTGCTGTTACTATTGGTTGGATGTTTTCACCACCCCCAACCTCTCTATGTTCACTTGAAGTCACTTCTTCACTAAATGCTTCTTCTGTCAGTCTGTTGATTCCATTTGTATATCTTCGAGTTTATTTGAAGTGACACATAAATCAACCACGAAATCCAAATCTTCTAAAGTCTTACGATCGGTCCAGCGTATTCCTGTCTTCTCACTCCCAATTCACACTCTAATGCACGACCCGGTACACCACAATTAGGAATGTCATCGGTGATAATAGCCTGTCAGCCTTATCTTACTCCTGTATTCACTCCTAAGGCCTCGCTAAGTTTCTTGTTGCGGACCACCTGATAGGTGCCACTGTCATCTGGATGTTGAATGAGGCTGATAAATATTTGAACACTACCTGTCATAGTGTTGAAGTAGTCCCCAGATTACTTTGCAGTCAACCCTGTTGAAAGCCCTTTCGAAGTCGACAAAGTTGAGTTAGAGGTTCGACTGCTATTCTACGCTCTGTTCGATGATGATGAGTAGAGTTGCAATTCGATCAGCACATGACTTGCCTTTTCTGAATCCAGCTTATTCCAGTTGGCGAGTTCTGCATCCGGTGCATCCTTTATTCTCTCCAAGATGACACGACTTAGTATTTTCCTTGGGGTGGACAGGACCATGATTCCATGCCAGCTCTTGCAAAGGCCTCATTCACCCTTCTTTGGTGGTTTGACAACGAGTATTCTTTTCGATAACCTCATCATCAGGTTCTACACGTATACTGCATACATAAAAATGAAAGAATGATTGTTTTTGGCAACATTAGTGATTTTTCAAGAGTAACATTGAATCATTTAGATAAGAATTCCAGACATTATTTGCACAGAGATTGTTAATTGATTAAAGTCCAAAATATATGTGTGTATGTAGTAATATGTAAAATTGTAACACTGAATAGAATATCAATATTACCAGTTAACTGATTATGGATGACCACGAATGTATAGTGATCAATTCTCATGAGTCACTTACATATTAAATTATGTTCATATTGATTTTAAACTTTAAATGGATAAATGATCATGTCAAGGACGGGGGAAGAGAAAAGAATTTGGGGGTAGAAGGTTGTGTGCGTTGTTTGTGTCATTGCGTTAGTGAACACAATGTTTTAATAAGAAATCTAAAGGTTAACTTATGCAAGTGTATTGACAGGGGGGTAGGGGAATTTAAATGTTCAGGATGGAAGGCCAAATCAAAGAAGGCCAACGTAATAAGGTATTTATGAATTTGCAGATAATTCGTAAATAAAATTGGAAGTGGCTAGTCTAGGTATTTCAAGTTACAAGTGAAGAATGACCACCGGTCGTGTAGAAAATATGACTTGTACATTATAATAAAGTTTTTTGTATTTCCCAATGAGTGAAAAAGAAAATGATATTATTTTTACTGACATTTCGCTATTTAATGCTAATAGCTTTATCAAAGTATTATTAAACCGGAATTTACAAAATCTCAGCATATATAATAGAAAAGAATCAACCAAAGAAAAATTCAGCAAATGATATGAAGAATATTAGAGCCATGCATAACATGTCAGACAAGATACTAACCGAAAATGAAATCTCATTACTACAGAAAGGTCTGAATTTCAATATCACCAGAAAGCCTTTATCGGTACAGGAAATAGCACTTATGATCGAACCTGCTCTACGACAATTCACCGATGAAGAATCACAATCTGTTCGTCAAAACATATTACACATATTAATGACACAACGATACATACCATCTAATCTCACAAAACAAGAATATGAAGCCTTAAGAAATTTGAAGAATGACTAAAGCATCGTTATACCGAAAGCCGACAAGGGAAACGTCACTGTGATAATGAACAGAACGGGTTATAAAAAGAAGGCGATTGAACACCTATCTGAAAGACCATACTTTCTTATTGAAGAGAAGAAGAAATCCGCCGAATTCAACAAAATGAAACCAAATACAAACAGACTCCTTAAAGAAATGAAACCCAAAATTGGAAATTCTCTCTGGTTTAGACTAAAACCAAAATCTTATTCACCTTCGCGATTCTATGGTCAACCAAAGATGCATAAACCCACAGTTCCATTAAAACCAGTAATAGATTTCACCGACACACAGCCTCTCTAAATACTTACTCTCGATACTACAACCACTACAAAAGGACACTCAAAATATTGTAAGAAATTCATATGATTTTAAATCCCAAATAGAACACCGAGAAATTGACAAAGAAGACATTATGGCAAGCTATGATATTAACTCATTATATACTAGTATCCCTATTACCGAAAGTCTTGATATCATCTCCAGTCTACTAGAATCAGATACAACGCTGTCACAAAGATGTCCACTGGACACCAGTGAAATAATTAAGAGCTTATAATTCTGTCTAGAAATTAATTATTTTACATCTAAAGGGAATTAATATAGACCGACAAATGGTGTTGCTATGGATTCACCAGTCTCCCCAATAGTCGCCGACCTTTTCATGAATAGATTCGAAAATAACATCTTTTCAAGCAAACTCACTCCTAAAATATGATTAAGATATGTAGATGATACTTTTGTAGTACTAAAACGAGATCTACACAATTCATTCCGGGAGCAAATAAACTGTGTATCTCCCAGAATCCAGTTTACTTCGGAAGCAGAATCAGACGTCGGTGAACTACCATTTCTAGACTGCCTATTTAGGAGAAGGGAAAACAGACATTTTAGTTCATCCATATTCAGGAGGAAAACCCACTACCATAAATTTTTAGAGTTCGAGTCATCACATCCTATCGGCGCAACGATTTCAGTTGTTTCAAGTCTTCTTAGACGATCACACTCTCTGATAACGGATGAGAAAGAAAAAGCAGAAGAAATATCAAACATTACTGAAACTCTCAAGCAAAACAACTACCCAAGGGAAAATATCCCACTATGGCTAAGTAAAGGTGTAGTTAAAACTATTAACAGCTCGATATTAGACCATCTGGTGCAAACCGGTCACAAAGGCAGCGTAGACGAATCCTTCTCCATAATATACCGGATGCCTAACAAACTACCAAAATCGTCGAAGCACCGCTTGCTCCAAACAGCAGAGGCTATTGCAATTCAACTCAAACGACCAGTGCTCTGTGTCCAAAAGAAACAAGTCCAGCCAATACTACTGCTCTGGCCCTCAGAAGAAACCATAAACTCATGAGTTTGTACTATTACCTTTCCTAATTCTTCTGACATTCAGTTTATTTTATGTTGATGCTGTTAAGCTGTAATTTATCAATATTATTGATTTGATGTTATTTAAACAATAATGTCGTTCATAAGACTAATCCATTCATTCATTATAATGTATATATAATTGTAGAACCTGATGATGAATTTATCGAAAGGAGTACTCTTTGTTCCGTGTCCATTCTTTTGAAAATTTTAATGGGCATTTTTATTCAATTAAAATCAACACAGCCATTAAGTATGGCCGAAAACGCTTTCCGAAAACATGGACCTCGACAGTCGTCATTCCATATAGAGCAAAGACGTCAGGTGATATCAGAAGAGTACTCAATCAGCTCGACATTAGAGTTTTCTCTAAAACATCAGACACACTACTAAACAACCTTGTCCATATAAAAGACAAAATCACTAAAGATTCTCCATCTAATTGTGTCTATAAAATAAAATGCTTGGAATGTGATGCGATATACATTGGACAAACATTTCGAGAAATCAAAATCAGAAGAAATGAACACCGTAGAGCATCTGTTTGACCACCGAGAAATCCGATTAAACTGGAAAAACTTGAAAAATCATCAGCCATAGGTCTACATGGTATAGAATCAAGCCACAAAATTGATTTTGACAATATTGAAATAATCCAGGAAAACTTCAGAAATCACAAAGAACGTCTAATATCAGAGGCACTTCATATCAAGTGGAATCCAAATCGCCTGAATAAGAATGATGGACTAAAACAGAACCTGACCTGGTTACAACACCTACCTCCCTCATCAAGTGACAAAATCAACACGAATGTGATGAGCAAGTTCACTATGTAAACAAATTTTTTCAAACCGTTAAAAGTGAACTTGGTTTTGACATTTATAAACACACACTACTTTTATAATTTTACACACACTGAGCAAATCCAACAATCCACACTTGATTTTGTTATCTTTACCAAATGACCAACTTGACAACGAAAAATGCACCCAGACAGACGAACGATGATCAAGTCAGTAAACTTTATTTTGAAACCATAACAGATGTACTATTACCTTTGTTATTTGGTTTAGTGATCTTCTTCAGTATTTTGACTTTCAATATATCCTCTAAACTTGACCCCAGTCTATTTTCTCACCCCTTGACTCTTTGTTATATATATGCTGAGATTTTGTAAATTCTGGTTTAATAATACTACTTTGATAAAGCTATTAGCATTAAATAGCGAAACGTCAGTAAAAACGATATCGTTTTGTTTTTCATCCATTGGGAAATACAAAGACCTTTATTATAATAAATATCATATACCCAATGCCCAAAATTTTTCAAACTGTTGAAAGTTTACCAGCATTAGGAGTTCTTACAGTGGATTATATTAACTTACTAGCAGTTATTTCATTAAGATTCTCAATCTTGAACTAGTAGTCCACTTCCTTGAGCCACGTTGAGATGAAGTCTTTCCGGTTTTTGGTGTGTCCGTCAGGCGAAATCCACTTTGCTGTGTGCATATCCTTTTGCTTTTACACGATACCTCCAATCACCAAATCACTGAAAGGGGTTCTATTAAGAGTTCTCCATTGTCATTAGTTTAGACAAGCAACAGCCTCTCGACCCACGATGAGTTCTTTCCTGTAATGACAATTTATCGAATGATGCTTGCTTTTTTCTATAGAAATTTCCCTTCTTCTCTTGTTCTGAGTTATTTGGAAGCGCGAAGCATTCAAGGATTGTAAGTTTCCAATTCCATTGAGATGAATCTTGAAGTCATTGTTCTGGATTGTACTCGTTGTCAGGGCTTTGACTGCCACTGGTTACATCAGGATATCCGCTCACTCTCTCAGTGTGCTTGTCGTTGTCGTCTGAGTGGGCGACCGGAGTAAATTACTCACTCCTCAGTTGACAATTCCTACAGTCTGCGTCCATTCCATATGCTGTCTCAGATTCTTAGCACTTCTATGCTATATCTTCGCATTTCTTTGGCTACCTAGGCAGGCTACTCAGCCTCGTACATTGTATGAACATTACACGTCCCTATTCTTATTCTTGCCTTCATTGAACAAGAGAAGACACATTGGCTGGCCGACGGATTTCCCGAAATCTTACACCAGCACGCGTCATTTCACCTCTCCGATTCCAGGAGAGAATAAATTTGCTTCTCATATTTCTCTTGCTCTTTGTGGTTTCTTTGTCGAACGGATTGATTTTACAGGTTAAGACTGCTGGCTTCACGCCCGGTCTTCCCTCATTTCTCAGGTTTAGGGCCAGCTGAAAAATTGGTGAGTCAACTAGTAAATTAGGCGAGGTAATGATATGAGTAACACATTTCGTAATCTGGTGAAGATCTTTGACCTTCAACCCTGATTCTGCTCCAGGAAACATTAAAATAATTTTTTTTCTTTTCTGTTCCTTTCCTATGATAGAATGTAAGTTTCGGAATCGACTTTTAAAGTATTATGCCATACAGAAGGTTTTCACTAGTCGTTTTAACACTAAATTTACTGAAAATTTATTCATAATGTATCTGAACAACAATGGTGTATTATAAGCTAAAGAGCATAAAGTCTATTCTAATTTATATCTAGATTTAAATAGGTATATTGTTGTTGTTGAAAAGTTGTTATTGATTCGGAAAATAATGAATCCCAATGCAAACATTTTCGCTGCAGGTGTAAAATAGTAACTCTGAGAAATTCGAATTATGTAGAAGGATAAAAACTATCATAACATCCCCAATAATGAATATCAGAAAAAACAATTTCCAGTACAAAAAATTAGAAGCATAATGAAGAATTCGCTTTCGAATCGAAATAAAAAGAAAGTGCATTTGTAAGGAATTGACATATATGAGGTGAAATATTTCCACTAATATTTGAAAAGAACTGAACTGATTTATGAACAACAAAAAAGCCTAAATTCAGTATATGCACACCTATACTGCGAATTCAAATGAATTCCTTTTACAACAACTTCACTTTCTATGAATCTGAATGGATATTTACAACATTATAACCATTTAAGTATGTCTGAATCGTGATAGGATTATCACATATGATGGGTTCAGTATAAGTAAATTTAGAGAAGATTGTGACGTGATTTTCAATACAAAGTGATATATCCAGTCACTAGAACGTGATCTCCGCACTTTGTTGACATCTTTTATCACAATAAACCTTGGATATTAATTAGCTCATCACTTTGTTCATTGTGATGCAAGGACTGAAGAATTCATTGCAGTTTCTAACACCATTCCATCTACATGGCTTTTGATTCCATTTTAGATACGTTTATTTTAAATATCCCACGGCGACGCAGTATTAACAACTTGATGACGTTTTGAGCATAAATTATTGCGCATAACCATATAAAAAGATGTGATTTGAGATAATTTAATTTTTATCCACCATACACCTTTTCTACAAATACGAATAAAATGTCCTATTTGTGATTCTGATTTAAGTGCGTAAGTTTACATATTTTATGTTAGAATTTTATGTGTACAACATATACTTCTATTCTTCTTAGTTTCACCACTATAATAACTGCAAATCCTTTGATTCATATTCCGTCTGAACAACGACAGTCAACGATAGGATTAGACGGTGAATAATATCTACCTTATACAAATATACATGTACATATATATGCATGTGTATTTATCTATGTATAAGCATTGTATAGACATTTCTTCGTCAAAGTGAACAGTTGTTTGTGCGTTTGAAATCACTGAATCGTGTCTCATCAACGTTTGTTGCTCCCCATCAGTCTTGAATTTTTAGAAAAAATAAAACTATAACAATATCTGAAATTACGCCTGTCACAGAATAATTCCCTATAAAAAGTAATAAATAAATTGAAGAATACAATGTTACATCATAATCCGTAAAATCTTTAAGTCCAAAAAATTCAAATGTGAATCCATTCCGTGACTAAGAACGTCGAAAATTTTGGCGATTTCACTTAACCTTTAATGTTGCTGCAATAAGTGTGAGTGAATTTCTTTGTGATTCCCTGTATGGTAGGCAGTCTCACTAACTCTGAATCCATGTTTCTTGAGTTTTCATGGGTTTCTTTCAGTAAATTTTATCTTTTAGATACTTCAATTCATAATTGAAATTTCTGATCATTTTGTTTTTCCTGCAGATTACACATGTACGCCTTTCAATTGTATATTTTTCACTAACCACTTAAATACATCAAGAACATTTCGTTTATGTCCTTCTGCCTTGAATGGGACATAATTTTTAAAGTCTCGTCGTATAATCGAGAGTTCTAATACTCCCAATGATCATCAGATTTGAAGCTTAAATTCAATGGTGCTGTTGATAATGGAACTTTCGTACTCGTGTGAATAGTCGTGATTTATTTCTTAATCAAACTAGTTTCCATAAAGATGTTGACACACTTCCTGACCCCATTAGATTCTGAGAATTTTAATCCTATCTTCACTTTATTAGCAGTTTAGCATTCTCCTCAACTTCGAATGATGTCTTAGAAGAGTCTTATTCTATTGAAACCGAAGAATATTGCTTGGAAATATTCATATCAAAATAACAACAAAATGTGAAGAATTACTCTGAGGAAGTCAAATGCCGTATGTAACGATATGCCGTTAGCGACAGCCGCATTACACTTTTCAGATTCCTGTAAATATGTTTTCGACAGAGTGATGGTATGATAGTAGATACAATATTTAATTTTTGGTTACTAGAACGTGATCTGCACGCTTCGATTATTTTTCCATGTCCTAATACATTAAGAATATAAACTCATCACTTAGTAAGCTGCTATTCCACGAATAACAGAAAACACACAAATCACAACTCCTCACATAATTTCGCCTACATGGCTGTTAACTGTCAAATAGTTCATTCAGATATTCAGAGAAACATTAGTTCATCAGACGGTATTAAATTGCTTATTGTAATACAAATGCAAACTCACTTAAATTTGAATGAAGAAGGTTACATATGACTACGATAATTTATTGTTTGCATACTGCCATGAATACATTCTGACATTTGATATAAGAAAGCTACTTCGTACAAACATGTTATCACTTTTGTCCGTACCACGAACAATTTGTTTCTGGAATCATTAGTGAAATATTTCTTCTTTTATTTCTGATGGTAGCGGGTGAGTGTATATACTTTAAATGTCACATTTTACATGTGTAGAGACTCAAAACCAGTTGTTATGGTTTGAACGCAGAAAATCTATCTTTGCGTTCTACTGAATGACTGGTGAATGTTCTATGAGACACTCACATTCACGAAACAATCCAAAGACGGGAAAAAGACAATTATTTTGGAATAATTCAGCTTCTATTCAACAACCATAATAACATCAAAATCTCAGGCGGCCTGTTTAATTCACTAGGTTGTCGGAATTTTCATCCATAAACGTGTTTCAGCTCTTTTGCATTTCTTACTGTTTTAATCATGCGATTATGTCAAATGACCAAAACATGAACTCGCAAGCATATGTAATTCGTTTTTCACTGTATGATATGGAATTCTTGAAGGAATTGATGAAAAATATACAGAACTGGTGTTCTCGTCATATGCAACAACACTACGTCACATGATGTACTTCAAATTGTTGCTTAATATGTAAGTTATGTATGTTCAGGTATTGTCTGAAATAAAACTTTACTAATATTATGAATATTATCATCAGTCACCTCAGCGATGACTGGAAGCAAGCGTGTAGTCCGGTCAAAGTACAAAACGAGCACTTAGAAGCAAGTAGAATGTTCGCAACAACGTGCATTCAACAATAAACAACATGATATAAAGCTAATATCATCTAGCATAATACAATCAGATGTATATATATGCCTCCTCATTTGCGGATAAATTTTTCACCTTTCACTAAAGATTTGCGTCGGGAGGAACAATACAATGAGTCTTGCCTCATTTTTTTCAGCTCTGTCTTTTGACAAGGTATTTGTGCGTCGATGGCACAGTGGTTAGGATTCTCACCGACCATGCATATCTAAACGCGTCCTTTAGTAAGCTGTTATGTGAAGAATGACGTGAGAATCGAGTGTCACCACTCTCCATACTATTATTAAGCCTACGTATTTGTTAAATGTTGCATAATTCATTGAAACACTCAGGGAAGCCTTAGGTTGAAAGACGGTATTAGATTGTTCATTTTAACAATACTTATACACTCGTTCAAATTTGAATTAATAAGACTGCAGATGAACATGTTAGCGAATTGTCTTCCTTCTACCTTGTGAACATTATGACAAGTGAAATGAAATGGGAACTTAGATATTATTCCTTCTGTACGTTTTAAGGTTTCTTGGCTTTTGGATGAACATCTAAAATATTTCTTTTTTTAATTTATCATGATAGAAGGTGAGTGTGCATATCGTAATTCAACATGCTTAGACATGCTATATGATACAAGAGTATACTTATAACAACTTGAATATTTCAAGCGAAACTCACTTCAAATATAGTTTTGACGTGAACGTTGACTCTGCAGAAGATGATGCATGACGTGTAATACCCACAGAAGTTAAATGATGTATATATATATATATATATTTCATAAAATTAAATATTGTCAGCATTTTATATGTCCGTGAATTCTGTTTTGTGAAATTTCTGTTTAATGTGATTAACCTTGACTTGTTGGGAGTTTTAAATATTGTAGGGGACTAAAACCAGCGTAATTATATCTCAATTGTTATTAAATGCAGTGAAATAATCAGTGTAAAATTTGAAGAAAATTGAGTTAATCTGCATTCAGTAACTACTAACATTCAATACATTTACCGCAACATTTTCACACTCTCCACGGAATTTCTTCTATCTCAGCTTTTTTCCGTAGCATTTGGAAATACTTCCTGAGAATTTCGCGTTTATTTTGTTTGATAATTTCCATGATTTCGATTGTCTGTTTTTGTATTCTCAGTTAGCTTTGATAGGCACATAATTTCTTTTTGAAAGTATCCTAGCTGATATCTGAAATTTGACTGGAGTGCAGATTAAAAGAGAACTGCAATTTTAGAGAGTTGCCAAACGATTTTTCTTCATCCATTTCACCTATAAAGCACAAAATGTGTTGTGGTTTTTTCTTGATTCAAGATTCTGAACAAGATATTGTCCCTGTGTGTCATTTCACAACTAGCTACAGCTTAGGAAAACACTGACTTTGACAGTGCTAAAATCTGCCACTTTTTTCCAATATTGACTGACGTGAATGACAAACATCATTACATACAATGAAAATAGTTTTACTTTAGTGTACCTCTTTGTGTATTGATTCGTTTCCTCTTCGGCACTACAGTCAACACAATATGACCTTATATTGACATATGAATGAAAAATCATGGTCATGTTATTTTTGTCACTGTTACCCCCAGCCTTGTATCTACACTGAATTGTGTTTTTGAGTGAATTATTAAAATTTAAAAAATATATTTTATCTAATCAGTACACGATAAACATATATTTTGAAGGCTAATCTACATCAAATGGGATAATTTGGAATCATAATTTCACAATCACAGTTACTTTGTATCTTAAATATCCATAAAATGAAAACACCATCTTGGCCTATTGCATTTTGGAGATTTGGAAAGATTACGTTTTGGGAAATCGGTGATGTGACCTTAGAAACAAATTGATATTTCTGGTCAATTAGCCATGATCTGCACACTTTGTTTCTATTGTCTTAATGACATGTATTCGTATGGGAGTTGCAATTAAGATATGCCTGGGAGTCTTCAAGGTCAAGATGCAACGGCTTTACTGATTACCTGCATCTGAGTGTTTCAGTCGGCAAATGCTGCTGTCCTTGGAAACCTGCTAATTATATGGGTTTGGTCTGTCACAATTAACGTGATCACTGAAGTTCTCCTGATCCATAGCCAGTAACTAATTCAATGGTCCGTCCTACTGTTTGTAGTTTTAAATGTTAACTAAGTCGGTTCAGGTCATAATTCAACGATTAGAGTAACAATATCAATGTAAGTTTTGTAATAATAATAATTAATTTTGGAATAAATTAGAATGCATTCCTACAAGCTTCAATATTTTATGGGCCTTCGCACAAACTTCTGTCTCTCTTTTCTTGATTTTTTGGATGCCTTAATCAGTATTTTCCAGTTTTGTTGGTGTCTAGAAGCTGTAAAGCCTTCCTCTACGTGATTAACAGTGCAGTAAATTTGCCAACTTCTAATAACATTTTGAAGAATCGTATTCCGATTGTACTAACCTATATCCCCATTAAAATTAACTATCCCTTTAACCAAATTTTTACAGTGTTATTGAAATACGGAGTTTATCGAAAATATGTGATGCATTACTAAAACACACTATAAACAACGGGACGATATATATGCACTTCTTCAAACTACAATGAGGCAGATAAACAGATGTACATTTGTTGAAATCAAGTAAAAAGCCAGTCAGTCTGTACCATTTCTTTCCTATGAATTCAAATGATAACCTCCAGTTAGTCATGGATTATAGTCATTCAAATAAAACGCGTTTGCAGTAACATTCCCTAATGTAAGACGATTCTTGAAATACCGACCTACTTTAGAGGCTATTTTTCACTTGTTCAATGTGCAGTTACATATACTTAACAGATGCAGACTGAATGGTTGATGTGCAACGTGTATAATAGACTGAATTCAATTGAGTAAATTTTTATCTGACAGTAGACAACTTCTAACTCTAGTTTATATAATTTCTCAAACACTACAAAAACTGCATTTGTCATAAAAACAGCTCCTGGTGAGTTAGGGAAATAAACACTTTTTCACTTCAAAATACTTTCGAACTTTTCTGAAGTTAATTTCATTATTCAATAGGATTAACATCATTTTAATGTTTTACCTCGAATACAACATCAAAATAAAGTATTTTCTAACAGTTGATCCATGTAAAAATACAAATCATGGGGTTCGGTTTCCTCCCTAATTAAACTTTCATTCTGTTCCATACATAATGTCACTGTAGAACAAATTTATCTTAAGGGGTTGGTTTTCATGAAAGGATGTCCCAAGTTTATTTTATGCTGAAATTTTATCCTTTTTTGTCATTAGACTACTGCAAAGGGCACTGTGAGTCAATAGTTCTTAAAGACAGTAAATATTACACTCATTGAAATATAGACTTATATTTAATAATTTTGAAATTATCAAAATATGTGGAAAGAAATGTATCATTGCACATGAAATTCCATTCATCATACATGTATTAATATTAACGACCAATTAGGCATTCGTTCATTACTTGAATAGAACTGGTTTCCTTCCCACGCTTGAAATGTAGTTGACGATCATTCACGCGTATTCCATATAAAAATTGGTTTGTGTGAATTTGTAACAGAATTTTGTATGTTACAACGTTGTTGCCTGAAACGACGTCTTGAAGTTTAGGTGTGTGTGTTAATGTCAGTAAAACGTTTGTCCGTTGTGGAATGGATCAAATTAACTGTAATTATATTTCAGCAGTTTACACACAATGATGCATTTTTGTTTTATGTATGTGTACTGTAAAAATTATTGTGTGAATGAAATGCTACATGGTTGACAGATGCTAAGTCAATGAATGTTTCGAAACAGAATGTATCACGTGCAAATACATTGAAGTCAGGGACTACTTATGAAATCCCTTTGAAAAAATAAGCAAATGCTGTTCAGTTCTGAATTGCCAGGTTCTTTAAGTACCGCTGTAAAATACAGTTTAAGAGTAAAAATTGAATAATTTCTCATTTGATAGTGTTCAAAATGTTTTCATTTTAATGAAGTGGCAGACCTCAGTGAAATGTGTAAGTGGTTAATGATGTTGATGATCCCTAATTCTTATCTGCCACTATCCTCATGTATGTTCAAGTCAATTTTTGCACCATACATTGTTTTAAAAAATACTTTATTCCTTTACGCTCCCAGTGGAACATAGGTCTTCAAGCTAGAGCCAGCTTGAAGTTTCTGTAGCCGTCGTGATTATTTTTACAGGATCGGGTTGCTAGCCTCATGCTCATACCTCCTTGACTACCAAACGTGCGTCGGCCGGGGATTGAACTCCGGACCACCTGCGTGGTCGGCAAGCATTCTAGCATTGTGCCACCGACGCATACCATACATTGCATTAATCACTAAAAGAACAAAACTGAATAATGAAAATCTTTCTCTATTTACATGAATTGATTATGGTATTTTATACGTAATTTTCAGGGAAAAGTATAAACAAAAGTGAGTGGATTTATTCGTGGAATTTTGGAAAGCGTGTTGCACATCAAACCGTTATTCTTCCACTGATTATCAGATAGGTCAAAGTATTAGCTTCTATTTTTCAACCGCAATACTAAATCTGATTGAAATATGAAAATTATAATTTTGCATAAACCCATTTTCATTATTATTGTAGCAATAACGTATTTTTGATCAGCTTTTTACTTAGTTGTTTATAGAACACTTATCCCAAGTCCTAAAAATTATGAAGACTGTGAATTAATAGGTTTGCATACACGTCGTGCCCATAAACTGCTACACTTTCCAACGTTCCTTGTTTTTATTTGGATCCCCATATACAAAGGTGCAAAGTTAGTTCATATATCTGAAAATAATTACATGTTTTTACCCGACTGCAGATTGCGGTGAGTTTCTTATCACTTTACTGAGAAATAATTTCAAGTTGACCTATTTTTAGAGAATGGTATTCGGTAAATCTGAGCAGTTAAATTTGTTCCAGAAACCAGGTTTTCCAAGTAAAGCAAGCAACTATAGGAAATCAAATTCTCCGTCATTAATTACTCCCTTGTGATACCGATTGATAATACCCTGATCGAAGTGATTTTGTGTACAGGTTAATAAACAATAAATGAGCAAATAAGGTTATATGGTAGTGAGGATTCAGTTCCAAGACCACTCACTTTTAAGTCTCACTTCGATAACTAGCCGGTTAAAAGCCTAAGAAGCAGGGAAGTTTGGATCTGAGCATAACACACCCATATGTAGAAGTAACGGTACCACTACAGAAACTTTAAAATAGCATATTTTTCTGCGTTCCACTTGGAACACAAAGGAATCCCCATAGTAATAATCTATTAAAGGGATTATCCTCTGAAGGTCGTGAGTAAGAAAATTGTGAAGCGTATAAATATTTCTGAATATGATTTACTACATGTCTGGAAAAACTGATAGGTCCACTAATAACTCAGTAAAAAAACATTCTCCTTCTCTGATTACAGGATGCAGTAAGTTCCTGATCACTTGCTTAGACATAAATGCCATTGGGTAAATCTAGGAAGTCTCACTTATCCCAGAAGTTTCTTTCCAATTGCAGCTATTAACTATAGAAAGACAGGAGTTTTTCCTTATGGAATCCACTGACAATCCGCTGATCAAAATACTTATGTGTATACTGCAATAAATAAATTTCTGTCTAACTGCATGTCGTGAGACATGTAAATTGCATTGACTATCAGCATAAAGGAAGGAGAAGTTGGTTGGTTATACATTAGCTCACCTTATGCATCAGAAGTTTAAAGCATGAGTACTGTTCTTCTCATAATCGAATAACACATATTTTTTATGTCTTAGAAGAGTGAGTGTAATGAAGTTTGTTTTGTGAACATCTTATTAGTTAGAAACAAACGAATTATGTTTTATTAGGTAGAATAAGGTGTATAGGGATGACCATTATCTGAGTACATTTCTTACCCGACATCAAAATGTTGTGTGAAAACGTGTTCGAATCATTCAACATGAATTTTCTAAAGCTTGAAAAATGCATTAAAGAAAAGAAACGATGATTCATCTGTTGCACCCAAACTCTGTTGACAGGTCTGTAACCATATTCATACATTTTAAAGAGCCTGTTCGCAATACTTCGATTACTAGACTAGAAATCGCTTTTGGAATCAGTTTATTTTGTGTATGCAGGAGTAAAAAACACACACTGCTTTACTTTTGTGGCGAAAAAGCAATGAATGGAAAACCTTATGATTAGTGGCACCACTTCAAGATAGGTTTACAAAACTGAGTGAATTTAAATCACCTCAATTTACTTGTTATTACGTCACTTTATGATTCAAAGAGGTTTGAATTTACCTTTCATTGAATTATGTGGTCATGTGGTCATAAAAGATCAGTGATTCAGATTGGAACAAAATCTTATCCTTGGGAAATTTCCCTAGTATAAGAATAATTTCCACAAAAATAAGTTCAAAACAGATAATAGGACAATATTTCATATACCTTTTTTCTGTTACTTTGTATATTAGGCACCATTTTATGTCTTCTCAGTCTGTTTCTGTACATACTGTGCTGGATTTAAAATCACATTATTACAGACACTGTTTTCATTGTTTATAAGACCCCATGCCGTGTAAGTTGGAAAATAAATATTCCTACAATTTAATATCAATGAATTCTTGATTTATATCTTCAGCATTTCAAGAAATACGGCGGTTGACGTCATCGTTGTAAGCGATAAACTGAGGCTTAATTTTGGTGTTCATATCATAAGAATGAAATAAAGGAACTCCTTAATATAAAGATGTATTCCAGTACAAAGACTGACGCTTTCCTCGTAAGAAGCTCAAAACTCACATAAACACCTAAGTCTGACATGTCATTTTCGGGTCAAATGAAAACATTTTAAAACACAAGCCGCATCAATCAGTTTTCTCTAATTCTAAAGGCTTCAGATTTCGAATTCATTCTGCGGATAGTGGTAAACATCTACCTTCATTTAGGTACATTTACAGTAATGATTGTGTCATCAATGCATAAATACAGTACTCATACGTCCACATAGCATCTGTAAAAGACATAATAAAACTTGACAAAAGGACTTTCTTAAACGTCATATATGCTGGTAATACATTTTTCATCTACAAAAAAGCTTTATCTGTTGGATACTTTGCTGGATAGTTTAGGCGATGAATTTGCGCAACGACTTAGTCAAATTCGTTATATTTGCAGATATACGTCTCAGTATAGCGTTTTATGTCAGGCTGATATCTGAAAAATATATCTGAAAGGTTCTTTTTTACATTGATTAGTGGTGAATTTTCACTATCCAGAAATTTATGGAAAACGAGTCAAGTTGTTTATCGAAGAATCTCTTTTAGGCATTTTTATTTTATTTAGCAGTAAAGTTAAATCTAAAAAAACAGTAATTCCTTTCAATTATGATTTCATTAACTGGGGAAATAAATTGTCATGAGCATATCTGCTAACGGTGATCAAGGAGTAGAATTTGAATTACGGTAGTGATGCGGGCGGAAACAAAGAAAAAGTGATACCGTGTAATGGTTCAGAAGGATGAAAGGCTTAGAGGAAAACTAAAAAATGTTGTGGAACATAATGAGATCTCTCACATGAATGTGGGAGTGACTGAATACTTATCTTTCGTGTGTCACGAAAAAATTTATTCATCTATTGTCTGAAAGCAAGAAATTTTCTCTACAATCTACTAAATAGCCGAGAAAAATTCGCTGAGAGATGCGCTATCACTAAACGTTCCAAAAGCAGGGAAAAGACGACTGTCCACCAATAGTTTTGCGGTTCTGTTAAAACATAATAGCATCGAAACTTAAATTTACGTCAACAGTGCCATGAAGCAGTTACACAGGCAATGCAGGCTTCTAAATACAAAAAAATTATTGTTATACCGAAATTCACCTGTGTGAAGTACCTTAGAATTGAGGGGGATATTCCTAACGAGGTGGGATCAAAAGCTGTGTCCACAAGAAACACATACAAAAGGTTCTCACAGACAGTTATTGGTTGGAATGATCTTCGTTCACTCAAACAAACTCAGTTCATTAAACAACACATTGTCACTGTACACATAACCACAATGAGGAGTATTACAATTAAAGATTAAACAAGGGCCAAGGCAAATAATCAGGGTCAAAAATCAAACTAATGATACATGGCCCAACGTATAATAATTAAAACGTTAGTTGAATTGTTCAAATAGGTATGAATATTAAGAGAGATTATCCACGAGGAATTTTCCAAACACTTTGTATACTACATAGTATGCGCAGCTTCTTTTTCACTGTCTGAATAACAGGGGATTTAACAGTTAATCAGAGGGGAATATGTATCAGCTTAGGAGGTTGCTGTTCAGTCCGTAGGTCACTGTGTAGAGAGGAATTATTGGGATCGGGTGGCTGGTCATTTCGCTCTTTTGGGGCCGTCCGGCGTTTAGATCGCCTCTATCTGACTGGCAAGCTCTGCTGGTTGATATGAGTGGTATGCAAGTACCCAGTTCAATCAGTCCGTCGTGTGTAATTTATTGCACTGCCTTTGTAGTCACTAACTGCATAGATAAAGAAAACGAAATCAGTAAAAAGTGGCTTATCATAAAACACTACACAGTGTCGTGAAATGGATACAGTGCTGTGTTTCCCTTCAGTTTTTTTATGAAACATATAGTCAAACTGTCTGCAGACATATCAGTGTTAGCAAAGCGGAAGTAAACTCAATGAAAACATTTTGTCAAAATGTTCAATGAATTCGAATTTCACCTTTAATTGAAAATGGGTTGGTTAAAATTGATGAACAGCTAAATCAAAGTCATTTTTTTTCAATTTGCCATTAAGCATCTCGGGAAAAGAGTGAGCTCCTACAAGCTTTTTTGATTATTATCAGTTTTTATAGATTATTTTGTTTCTTTCAATTCCTAGAAGTGTTCTTTTTCATTTATACACATTAACTTCCAACTGACGCTTAGAATATGAAATTAAGAAGTTACGTTGGTCTTAAGTGAAATCGAACAAATTTATTGGCGTCAGTCACTTGGCTTATATTCCCAGCCTATTTTGAAATATACGAGTAATGCCGAAATGTCTGATACATATATATAGGAATCTGCATAATATCAGTATTATATCGGGAAGAAGCGCCCAAAGGGTTTCGCAGTATCACTTCATGAATGCTGAGTCAGCATCAAATCATTTGCTGCAGAAAGACATTTTGGTGAGACTGCAAGAAGATAACCGTTTGAATTTTATAAAAGATACCTACTTGCTTACAAAAAAGAGGAGTGAAACTTGAAATTATACAAACGTTTTCTGATATTAGAGAACACTAAATAACCTCTTTTTTACTTGCGAATGCCAATTATACATGAAGGACTTACTTTATTGTGTTTTGTAATCATTTTGATTGAGTGTGAGCAATGTTGACGTCCATTTCAACTCCATATTTTTCAGTAATTCATGCGCATGTCTATTTGCTCCAAGGAGAATAAGAACAATGACGTCATAACCGATTAGGAAGCAGTCATCCTTTTCGAATAATTTGGAATACCAGTTGACTATATTTTAGGGTAGTGGTTACAAACATAACAGTGGTTCTAAGTAATGAACACAGTAAATGAAATAACTGAGGACGACGCATTATGTTTATGATATGCCCCGCTGATGATTGCATACGTCATGTTAACAATATACATTTGTCTGGAATTGTTTATCAAAATTTGAAACTGTTCTCCATGCTGATGTTTTATGTGCTTTCAATATCAACTTATATTCTCGAAGCAGAAACTAACAGAAATTTACTGGAGTCATTATAGTCATAAACACGCTGCTCATATGTCAACATATAAAATTTGTAACAAAAAAATAAGAATTCATGAATAATTCCCATTCGGACATTAGTAGACAAAAGGCAAGTAGTTCAGCAAAGAGTCTCTTTTCGGCGAATTCATTTTCAAAGCTGTACAATCGCAAATATATATTGTTATTTTGTGTGTGTGTGTATACACTAAATTTGTCAAACGTAAATACGGTTAGTAAGTTCAAATGAATTGGATGTTGATAAGGGGATAGCAACAAAAGTGATGAGTTGTCAAAAGCGATTGTTAAAGAGGAGTAAGTTCAGGTGAACTGTATGTTCATATAAGAGGACAGTAACAAAAGTGATGAGTTGTCATAAATGATTGTTAAATAAGAGTTACGCAATGGCATGAATAGTTTGATGAATGAGGTGTACTCAAAGGGTGTACATGGAAACAAAATAATATACAGAATTACACAAGGGTTTAAAGTTAGAAAAATAAGCATACAAACAGAAGTAAGGTCAAATCAAACAAACAAAGAAAGAAGAGTTGGGTCAAATCAAATAAGAAAACAAGACAAAATGACTGTCTTTAACACCATCCATGCTGATGTATGTAAAACTTTTAATCGTATAATCTCAGTGAAATTACAATAAGTAATTCTAACTTTTCTTTCTGTAAACTACTCCATACTTCTTCAGGGAAATTAATCGAAATTTACATATGTCTACTTCTCACTCAGCGCCCCATTAGAATTATTCGGTTAAATCTCGACCTCAGTCCATATGAATGTGCTCATTTATGTTCATCATCCCAGATGTACTTTATTTGTTGTCCAGAGATGAATTTGTGCAACAATTATTTTAGAATGATTATGTTTGCACATATCTGACTCAGTATAGCGTTTCATGTCAGCAAATATTTGTAAAATTGCAGACAAGTGGAACTAACTAAACTCAAGTGAAGTAACTTATCAATACTTTTTATGGGTTTGCATTTTTACTTCAGTTGAATGTAGATTGATAGAATGTGATGAACAATTGAATCAAAGTTGCTTTTTTTTACTTTCCACTTAGCCAAGGCAGAAAAGGGTGAGGTTTTATGAGATATTCATAAAGTTCTTGGAACGTCTTTCAAAAGCATCATATTGTTTCAAATGCTTTACAGAGTATGATAAAAGATGGACATGCGTTTTGGCTTTTATGCACTAACCTTCAGTTCAGCACTTAATAAATAGACCTAACAAATTTCATTTACCCTAATTTTAATGGAACAAAGTAATGGAATTCATTCAATTAACTTAGGTGTTGGTCTTTCTTGAAATAATTGAGTGATACTTAAATTTCTAATATTACTATTGCCAGACTGATGAATAAGATAATCTGCAAATTATCAGTAGCAATATCAGGATGACCATATAAAGTATTATAATACCAACTAATGCGTGAAGAATCAACTTAAATCACTTGTCCTAGAGATATATTCAGAAACATCTTGAAGAAAAGAAAGGACTTGTGAACTTACATTAGTCCACAATATGTTTATAATGAAGGTTTATATGAATTGATTTAATTATATTACCATTTCAATAGTCATTTACACACAGTGATAAGCTTTTTACTTTGGTAATATTTTGAGCTGAATTACCGCTCATGATCACATCAACAGTTGCAATTGTTTCGCTATTTGATTCACACAAGTTGTAATCGTACATATAGTAGTCCCTCTGTGTTTATTTATTTTTGTGTACTCACAGTTGGTTTTCTTCCCGTGCATGCGCATCTGTGGGTGAATTTTCATGTAAATTACTGTATAGTTATTCCTGTGAGATGACGTTTAGTTAGACGTTTATTTTCGTTCACTCTTTCATCCTAATGACCAAGACATCAAAAACAATAACAAAGCAAACAATGAAAGAAACAGAAGAGGAAAAAACCAACCACACTGATTACAATATGGTTTGTATTATGAAATTCAATATGAGAAATACAAAAATAAGGACAACAACTTACGTAATTTAGAAGGCGTTAATCGGTTAGAAACTAAAATAAAGTTACAAAAGTAGGTTTGGTGACGTAATCTAATTGATAGGGTTCAATGAAAAATGAATGAGAGTTAAGTTAATAATCTGAGTAGAATTCACTTAAAAATAAACGAAAATGCTGTCAGCAACAGTCGTCATGAGTGTAGAGATTTAATAGAGGGTGGGGGTAGAAAATAATGCAATTAAGAAACAGACAAACAAAGAAGAAAGAGGTAAGACAAAATTACGTATTTGGTGTTGAGATAGATCAGGACCATTGTAGATTTAGTGACTGAACAAACTTCTTTTGTAAGCAGAGTTCAGGATTCAATATGTGAATTGCCATTGCTTCTGCAGTTTGAAGAAATTTAATTCGTACTCTTTTGGCAAGATTCCCACTTATTGTGTAGATAACTGAGAAGTTTATAAGATAATCTGCAAATTATCAGTAGCAATATCAGGATGACCATATAAAGTATTATAATACCAACTTATGCATGAAGAATCAACTTAAATCACTTGTCTTAGAGATATACTCAGAAACATCTTGAAGAAAAGAAAGGACTTGTGAACTTACATTAGTCCACAATATGTTTATAATGAAGGTTTATATGAATTGATTTAATTATATTACCATTTCAATAGTCATTTACACACAGTGATAAGCTTTTTACTTTGGTAATATTTTGAGCTGAATTACCGCTCATGATCACATCAACAGTTGCAATTGTTTCGCTATTTGATTCACACAAGTTGTAATCGTACATATAGTAGTCCCTCTGTGTTTATTTATTTTTGTGTACTCACAGTTGGTTTTCTTCCCGTGCATGCGCATCTGTGGGTGAATTTTCATGTAAATTACTGTATAGTTATTCCTGTGAGATGACGTTTAGTTAGACGTTTATCCTAATGACCAAGACATCAAAAACAATAACAAGGCAAACAATGAAAGAAACAGAAGAGGAAAAAACCAACCACACTGATTACAACACGGTTTGTATTTTGAAATCAAATATGAAAAATACAAGTAAGGACGTAACAGAGTCTGTATTCACTAAGGTTACGCTGAATACAAGTAACAAGGGTGACTCAGTAAAACTGTCAACAACCTGGAATATAACTGTGAATACACAGAAATGAACAAACACAGATAGACTACTATATGCACGATATCAACTTGTGTGAATCAAATTGCAAAACAATTCTAACTGTTGATGTGATCACGAGCGGTAATTCAACTCGAAATATTACTAAAGTAAAAAGCTTATCACTGTGTGTAAATGACTACTGAAATGTAGATAATGATTAGATCAATTTGAGAATGTACAAGCATTTCGCAAATGCTTGACTTGAATTCAGGGTAAGACATGGCGATACAGACTTCAGCTACTTGTAAAACACTAATCCGATGTGGCTTGTGATGATGATTAAAGGCCAATATTAATATATGTGTAAAATGTGGGCACTGTGGTAGTAACCAATGTCATTTTAGCTTGTTTATTAGATATATCTCACAGTGAAACAGTATAATTATTTACTGTATGACGTTTCGAACACAATTTATTGTTCATGATCAGATAAACTGGAATCACACGACTTTGAAACTTAACTTTTATTATTATTATGAAAATTTACATATGTTGGTTGGCGCATTCTTTTAGAATGATCAAAGTGGTTACATTACACCAACATTCTCCACCTAATATGCCAAAATTAAAAATCCATAATTCATTTAACATCATCACTTTGCATGAAGTAGTTAACCACAGCCAAATGTATTCCAGTCAGCAGAAATAGGAGTGCTGATTACAGTAATTTGTTGAAAATTGTTTTTCATATCTCGCTCAGTCATCATTCTGGAAATGCCACATCTAGATTAAACAATAAGCTAACTGAAATTCTGTTATTTCTCAATTCAATTTCAGCACTGATAGAGGCTTGTAGTGGCTTTGGTGAGTAATTAATATTCATTAACTATGTGTTTTCCGAATATATTTTCCCTGTGATCTCCGACACACACCATGTGAAAATTTTTGCATGCTTTCCTAATTTATTGTTGCCAACTCAGTTGAATTTGTTGTTTTCGGAACAGATTTTTGAAACATTCATATCAATACTTGAATCTTATCATGCACAGTCAATTTGAATGACTATTTGAAGGAAGGAAGGAAGGTGAAAGAATTACAGCTGAACTGACATGCTTAGGATTAGCTACATCAAATGAAATCACATGTAATTTCTAAATGTTCAGATTAGGAATATTTGCGTATGTTTACAAATATAAGACTAGTATTTGTAGAAATCTGAGATATATTTGGAAACAAATGATTGCAATATATCATTCGGGAACCTGTTATGAACTCACTCAAGTAAGATATCGAAATTTGCAATACTGAATTTTGTATGTACGTCTACCTTTCACATGGCGGACCATATTTAATGAACCATATGGTCGAGTCTTGATCTAATTTTGCGTAAAATATACACAAATCTCGAATCTGACAAGTTATTACCATCTCAAATATAGGATCACTACATACTCATGCGGGTGGGTATCTTTTGTTGTAATGCATGTGAATAATTAAATGTTAGTCATTTTATCAGAAATATCAGTCAGGATACGAACTCTGGTTTAATTTACTCCAAAAATATTCATAAACTAATATGTTGGGATATTTTGTTCCTACATGACTGTGTGATGATGTGGTGACGAGTCGTTTATAAGACACTTCAAAAATATACAAGGAAATGTTGCAAACGGTCAATTGACTTTTAATGGCGGATGCAACCATTTCATTCGCCAACCTCTATGTGTACAAATAACATTAATCACTTGTGCTACAGGCAACAAGATGATGCATTCAATGAATATGCGTCCAAAAATTTCCTTATTTATACAATTTGTTTAGTTGGCATTTCGCATTGGCAGTTAAGTGATAGGACGCTCGTCAACTACGCACGAGGTTCGGGGTTCGATCCTCGGTCAGTGCACTCCTAAAACTGAGGTGATAGTAAGGACAGTAAAGAGAGAAGGTTAACCGCGAGGCTAGCTACAGCTAGATTTTTTATACGTCAGATCCATGTATGAGCGGTGCATATTTCACACACCATTAGCCATAAAGTTTGAAATAATATGGGAACATGTTAATGCTCATTTCATTTTCAACCAACCTACAGCAAATAAGTTATCATGAAAACACAGTCGCAAACGATAATGTAGTAGAAAAGATGTTGATTCTAGGAAAGATATTCGCCTTGAAACTAGATGTCTACAAGGATATTATACAGAATATTATAATGTCATTTACTGGATCAGTTAATTGTTTTTGTATTATTGTTACACTGGTTTGTCTTACCATTTTAAATATTTTTCCAAACCTACCGAATTAGAACATGAGTTACTGGTACGGTGTAAGTACATTATTCAGATAAGCTGTATTGAAATGCCCAGTCGTATACAACTTGACTTACCTGTTAAAGAAAATTTTCCCAATCTACCAGCACTTGAATAATTACATAAAAAGCGGATAGTCATATAAACAATATGTGATGTTTGGTACACCACTGTTTGTTTGCATTTTCAGATCAGTTCAATGAACTGTAGTACACCACAAAGACTATACTTCACATAAGTTCAGCTCAGAAAGCTCAGTTATCGCCTTACCTGTGGTGTCATACTGAAAGATGCCAACGTCTACCATGAGACTGCTATTACACTTTTAGCACGAAGTCAAGTATTAAAAACAGTGACTCATTTATCAGTATTAATCACAGTCATCATACCAGGTGATAATCATTCAACATGATTAGTTCTCATCACCATAGGAATAATGACCTACAGTCATGTGGATGAATGAAACATGTCACACTTTACATCAGATCATTGCATTACTGTCGTGTAATTATCTGACATGTTTTCTCTACATTTAATTTCGAATTTCTGTAGGCTGTCCAGGTGAGTAGTCATTGGAAAAATAGAAAATCAAGTGAAAAAATAAGTAACCTCAATTTAAAGACAGTAGTTCAAGTAAAAATAAAGAGTACTGTGAAGCAAATTCATAAAAACAAGCCATAAAATGTTTGAAAACTCAGGTGAATAACTTGAATGTAGACGTCATCTAAATGACTGATTTGGAAACTTGCATATTTGCTTATTTTACATTTATTCGAATTGCAGATGAATACTTTGGGTTGTATGTAGGCAAACTGTGAATAACTCCCATAATATCAAATTGATTTAGATTTGTCTCTGGCGATTATGCCAAAATATCAACTTATTCTAAGTGCCGGTAGATGTGGAGACTACTTTACACAACTGAACACCATATTATCATCAGCGGAATTCTAATAAATTAAAGCTTTACCTCGATCATTATCACACGAATAAATTAGACAACAGTTATGCCTAATTTACCACAAGTATCTTCTAGTTACACAAACTGGGCACAATGTCTGATGCGACTTTCTGGTTTTGTGCATAATACATCATATCTCACTCTTTTCTGGCTAAACGTTTTGAAAATAGACTATGACATGGAATAATGCTGCAGAGATTATATGTGAATTTTAAAGTGAACCCATGTATTTTGCAATCTTCCTGCCCCAATTATCAAGACCTGAACTGTAAGTGATTTATTGATTCGATAAATTGAAATTATAATCACTTAACTTTTCATAAATTTACCTGACGGAATTCTGAGATATATAGGGTACTTTCGCACCAGCGTACATTGAAGTTTAGAGTTATTATTGCTTAAAATTTGGACATGCTTTCATTAATGGATTCAAGTTACCAGAAGATGTGATGAATGATGCAAAAATTAAAAATAACGCATACTTCATGGTTTCATCAAATACTTAGTAGCTTAAGTCAAATTCTTTTATGTGATTGACAAAAACAATTGTATTCACTGATGAATTAGTCGCTAAATGTATTTAGAATCCCTTTATACTACTATTATTTATAATGGAATTTTCAATGTAAATAATAAATATGTTACTTGCAGTGCATTAAGTGACAAATCAAACAGCGGCTTTCACCCAGTTAGGTCTTCTCCAGATAGTCGATTCCTTGAAAATATCATAATTCAAAAAATCAAAAGTTTTCGCCCAACAATTCAAACAGAGACGTGATGAAATAAATTTCACTTAACGATCTTTCATACGAAGGTTTCAGTTTAAGATGCATTTCAAACAAATAAATGTAGCGTTCTATAATTTTTAATAGTTTACGCTTAGAAGCTTGTAACAACAGAGGGAGAAAATATTAAGCATGAATCGTGCTAGTTTTTAACACTGGTATTTCTTCGTACACCACTATTTTAGTGTATCACATTTCAGATTACGACCCTGTATCAATATTTATCATGGAAATGCATAAGTAGTGGGAGCCAGAATCATAGTCCTGATCGTTGTCCATATTTTCAAAGCAGTGAATGACATTGCATCATGAAATCTATTTAGTTTCTAAAATTATTGTTAATTAGTACAAACTCAATCGGTGGTGCACATGAATTTTATCTTCACACTTAAACTTTTTAATTATTCACATACAAGTATGTCCTCCCAATTGCATCAGAAGGTAAACTGGTAGAATGCAGATAAAATATTCATTCTCGGAACTTCTGCATATTTTAGGGGTATTTTATCAAGTCCTTTCTTCTTGTGCCAAAATTTCTTTCACAACAAAGTGTCGTCAAGCACTGGATCACAAAAGATTCAATTTTGTTAATATTTTGGTAAATTGGAACTTAGCTAAACTCTTGGAGTTGATTTCAGAATGATTTGAATAATGAAGCATCACGAAAAACATTTCTAACACGATGCAGGCTTTTATCAACAGTTGTTTCGGTAGCTGCATACCGATGATGACATAGCTAGGAAGAATTAGCAACCAAGAACTCTCAGAACGAACCGACCAAGAGCTTGTTACCAAACAAATACGCTGAAGAAATTGGAGACGGATAGAACACACACTGACGAGACTACTGGGTGACGTCGCGTGCTAGGATGTTGAGTGAAACCTGAATGAGAAATGACAAGTTGCATGTCCAGGGGAGACGTGTCAGAGATCACGTGAGGAAGAAATTCAGGACGGTGGGCGATTTTGAGGCGAGCTAGGGAGGATTGATTACACAGAACGGGAGGAAATGCAGATATGCTGTCGAAGCCCTATGTTCCACTCGGAATCCAAGGGAAAAGTAGTAACAGTAGAGTAAATTATTCGGTTAGGACACATCAAATTGTCTAACTCACCATTAGGTACTTATTTTTACCAAGGATTCACAAGACCCACTGAATGATCATGAAGAGACATAAAGAAGAAATTCATGGACAACTGGTGCTTCTAATTAATCTGACCTTCTGAATAAACTAATAATGAAATCTACTTATCGAAGAGTTTATGGTATAATGATTCAGCGATATTCATTTTCTTTCTGTCCTCTCTCTCCTATTTAGTGGACCAACGTAAGTAAAAGCATTCTTAAATTTGGAATATTGCAACACAATTCGTTACACTTATCACTTTTGACATAAAGAACAAATGTAATGTATGTCAAAGTTGTGATATAATTATGCGGCAAATTTCGAACACTCAGATCACACACATAATCATATAACCAGTAATAGAATATGAAAGGTCAAAATTTAATCGGTTTAGTTCAAAATGTTCGCAGGTCAATATCAAATACCAAATACCAAAGTACGATGTGAAAGAGTGTGGTAATATTATTAAGTAAAGTCAGACATGGTTTACAAATCAAATTTTCAAGTTAGGTTCAAAATAATAGCGAAGATATTATTGCCGCCAGTCAAATCAGAAGAGGATAATAAATAATCTCAAAATTCTATTTCAATTTAAGCACATCATACCATTCTGACAAGTTACGTATTATGACTATAAAAGCACTCGTCTTATTTCCCATCTGATTGTAATTGACCAATGACACTCACACCATTATATCTGAATGTACATTATCCCATATTGATTTTTATTCAAATATCTAATCATTTCCTTGTCATGTATAAAAATGAAAGAAAAAAAGTCTGAATAACTTGATATGATTATGAGCAATAGTTTGTGCTCGAAACGTTGTCATCAGTTAATATTACTGTATAACACTGTGTGATTTATCAAAGTAAAATCTTATCCATAACGCAGTTAAATTGTTAAACACCATCAGATGGTGTTCGGGGATAAGTCATAAAAGTGAAATCACATGCCATTTCACCAATATCAGATTTTTAATTGAAAGTAACAAATTATTCTCCTTTGCTGTACAATTACAATAATGTACAGACTTTTAATTAACACGGTCAACAGCCAGTATATACACTTAACACTAGCTAATTCAATTAAAATAAAACGTTAAAATTGGGAAACATATAACTATTATCTAAAGATTGGAGTGAAATCTGTTAGTTGAAAATTTGAAGAAGATAGAAAAAGTTTCAATTCCTTGGAATTCGGAGAACCAGGGAAGACCACGAGGTGCCAAGTGCTGATGTTTTTGTTTTTATATTCGTCAGCGATGACTACTAACAATTCCAACTAACTTATAGCCTGGACCTTTTAATTTACGAGATCAGTAGACTGACGTTTACAATCCAGTCTTAACAAATTCCTAAGCACTCTACACTGTTAGTTTACCGAGGTCATAGCACTGTGGATCACATCACTACAGGATAAGTGCGAACTAGCCAATAGCTCAGTGAGAACATAGCTGAAAATTAAATTAGATTAAGTAAAATTAAATCACTAGTAGGCTAATATCACGAAAATTTATGCATGTTGTACTAATTCCTTTGCAGTTATGTTGCAATTCTCTTAGCAGTGGAGCGGTTTCAAACAGTGTACTACAAAATAATAAGTTTTACTAGCCCGACAATAAGCCAAAACAACGAAAGTTAGCCGCAAAATGATATGACTCATGCATAACATAAAGGATTGTTTGAATAAGATTTACCGAGTGGACTGTGTCGTCTTTAGGTGTTTACTTTTACTACTGACTTGTAGTAATCATTGAATGCCCATGAACGGAAATAAACAAGAAATTCACGTACAACTGATGCTTTCTTTTTATTCTGATTCATTCAATATAATAATAAATGAAACCCATTCCTCCCAGGGTTTTTCAATATAATTGAACACTCTCATCAAATTCGCATGTTCTTTGTTCTATTCAGATGCCCATCGTAAGTGAAAATAATCCTTTTTCTCGTTCATCTAAATAAACATTTTCAAACATGAACAATTCAGTATCAGTCTGTCGTAATCAGGCAAGGGATTATTGGACTATATTACATTCTTTGCGGAGAAAGAAACGTGAAAGTATTTAAAATACCTTGAAAATGACAATATTCGCAAGCTTACAGATGAGCATAAAAGTACTCTATTTTCTCGGGGCATGATTTTCGCAAGTGACGAATTTCTCATTAGAATATATTTGTACACATTCATGGCAGGTGAACAGAAAGGTTTTAATTTCCTATAAAATTCAAGAGGTGTACATATGCTTATGTGCAAAGAAGGATTACATAGGTCCCTGCAAGAACTGGGGCGTAAGCATACTCTTCTAGATGCTCAGTAAAATTTTAAGTCGCCTGGAAAAAATAGAGGATGCAGTGGATGCAGAACTCCTCCCTAATCTAGATGGATTCAGGAGAAGCAAATCATGCGAGAATCGAATTACAACGCTACGCATCATCATCAAAAAGAGTGAAGAATGGCAATCAAACCTCGACCACGACTTGATTGACTTTGGAAAGGCCTTCAACAGTGTAAACTTAGAAGTACGAAAAAGGCCTAAACAGTGAACACTATTTTCTTTAAGACGATTCATTTTCATAAGCTGGACAATACTTATTATACTTAACAAAGAGATCTTTAGAGCAATCAGATACTGGTATAATTTGTCCTTAATAAATGTGATACTTGATGCAAGGTGTAACCTAGAAAAGATGACTTTTCGTAAGCTAGAAAAGAGGCAGAGGTAATAAGTGTGAGATAATGACTAATCAATAAGCTCGTGTAAAATGGACATGAAGTAGTGGAAAGACCGTAAAGTGTTTTTATATAAAATCTGTATGAAAATGTAATGCTATACAATAAGATTCACAGACAAAACATGAAAGAGAAGCCTCTGTCGGCAAACATCTCAACTGTTCCTTAGAAAACTCCCTTCATGAACCTGGTTATATCGAAGCAGAAATTATTATAAACCGCCTTTCTGAATATCTGAAGAAGACATTCCCAACATCCACCTTACACATCACACTCTTCAACTGACAGTTAATCCAGTCTAACGATAAGGATAAGATATCGCTTCTGGCCTTCTCAATTTGAATTTATCCATTTACTTGCTCGCGTGGAGCAATATATATCGGCCGTACGCAGCGTCAAGTCCACAAACGTATTCTGCAACATTGTCCAGCTATGTTAGCTAGTCAGAGAAAAAAAAGAAGAATACTAGCCACTCCATCCTCCAACACATTGTCATATCCGGATATCGAGCCACTCTGCATAAATGATTCACACTGCTACAAAGAGTCCCTCAATAATGTACAAAAGGACTTCGCAGAAGCCATCGTTAGCTATTCGGGTTCTGAAACTTGACCTCTGCATTCAAAAGCGCTACATACGTTCACTCGCCCTACCGTGGCCACAGTAAAGTTCTTACCATAATAATTACCACTCTATTACTGTTTATTAATAACCATGCGTTTTCATACAGATTCTATATAAAAACACTTTATCGTCTTCCCAATCCTTCATGTCCATTCTACACGAGCTTATTGATTAGTCATTATCTCACACTTATTACCTCTGCCTCTTTTCTAGCTTACAAATAGTCATCCCTTCTAGGTCACACCTTGCATTACGTAACACATTTATTAGGATCGTGGAACACATCCATATGGACATTAGAAAGAAGAGAACACGAAGTTCAGCAAAGATATCTTTTCGGCGATTTCATTTTCAAAAGCTGTACAATCGCACTTGAATACATAATTTTGCATGAATGCAATTCTTGTTTGATTTTACATAATTACGACGACAAAAAAATAGGTGATAATTATTTTTAACTGGATATGGTTTTTACGAGAGGCTTCAAACAAAATTACACAGGATTAGAACGAACAAAATTGGAATAAGACCTTAAACTTGAAATGGAAGTTAGGAGGTGTGAATATAGATTGCAAGAGGCTTAGAAACATAAAAACTGCACGGGACTAAGATATAATTGTAAAATAGTTAATTTTTTAAACGAATTATAAATGTGAAAAGAAAAAGCATGGAAGCAAACTAAAAATAACTGTTTTTATAACTGAAAAAATTGGGGGGAATTGAATGAAGACTGAGGGATTGAGAATCACACACAGTGAACGAAAAAAGATCAAAAGGAAGAAGGAGAACGAAAGAAGAAAAAGAAGCTAAGGGAACATATAGAACTAGGTCCATGGTAGTTGTACAGGTTGGGCTAATTTCTTTTGAACACACAGCTACGGCTTCTCGATGTATACTGGGGGGCTTCTGCAGTACAAACAAATTGGAAACAAACTGCTTTCGGTAAGTTTTTGTTGACTTTGCAAATTACTTTGAAACAGTCAGTTGAGATGTTGTGGGAGGTGTTGATCAGATGTTCAATAATGGCAATTGTGATTGAACCGGTGCCTCTTCTTTGCAGCCACGCTGGTTAATGTTCTCTAACACGTTTTGAAAGGACGCGCATACAACGACCTATGTATTTGGCTACGCACGAGCAGGTAAACTGGTATATGCACATTGAATTGATCATATGCGAGAGTTTGTCCTTCGTGTTGTTTCGAAGTATTGCACGGCTAGAGAATGTCACTCTTAGTATTGCTGCAAGGAAGGTCTTCTTTAGAGAGCTGGATATTCTCCTTTCCAGGATGTTGGCTGCAAAATCTCCCCTGAAATTCAGATTCAGATACAGCGGTTTCTTTGGCGCTGAATCGCATTCTTCTCTTTTTGGTTTAGGTTTCATGTTCTTTTCAAAAAAACGTGTTGAGTAGCCATTTTGAGCCAGGATATTTTTGAGGAATAGGAGTTCCTCTTCCATGCAATCGCTGCTGCAGATTTTTCTAATGCGATGAGTTAGCGCGATGATGACAGCTCTTTTCCGGCTCAAAGGTATTCAACTATAGAAATGCGTTAGTTGACCGTTCCATGTCGGTTTTCCGTGGATGGACCTATTCAGGGTTCCGTCATCTCTTCTTGTTAATTCTACGTCCAGAAATGGAATCTTTGAATCGTTTTCTAATTCCATTGTGAATTTAATCGAAGGATGGGAATTATTAAATTCTCGTAAGATGCAGTTGAAGTCCGAGTTATCATAGCAGACTATAAAGGCATCGTCAAAGTACCTTTTGTACAGTAGTAACTTGTTTATTGTTGATTTTAGAACTCCAATCTCCAAACTGGCCATAAAGCAGTCTGCTATAAGCGGGCCAAGAGGAGATCCCATTGCAATTCCGTCTTTCTGTCTGTACATGTCACCGTCGAATGTGAATTGTACATTCAGCGTGCATCTCAGCAACAATTCCTTCAGATATGATATTGGTACTCCGACGTTGATATTGGATTTCTCCACAAAATTGCACAGAAAGCAGATTATTTCTATTAGTGGCACGTTGGTAAAGAGAGATTCGACATCTAGTGATAACATTTATTAAGGACAAATTATACCAATATCTGATTGGCCTAAAGATCTCTTTGTTAAACCCCAAGTAAAACTCTTGGTTTAAAAACCTCTTATGTATGATTTCTTGAAGTGTGTTGGTATATGGAGAGGTAACTTTGAAAAATAGACCGTCATTTCAACTTCAGAGAACTTCCAGCTAGTTGAAGTTTCACCTTGAACATTACCGTGCGAATAAATCAAACATTATCTATGTCTGATTTACTACAACTATACTGGATTTACGTATATGGTGCACACTTCTGATGTGACTTTCTGGTACTGTGGTTACGCAACTGTAAATTAGTTTATTATAGTTAAAAGTAGTGCATATAACCTTCAAATACTATTTATCCAAATGATGATCTGATTTTCTGTGAGTTTTGATGTATTGTAATTATTTGCTTTAATAATTAAGCGGCAGACCGTAAGTAATTTCGTCGGTATCCAAGAAATCTTGAAAGTATTGACGAAACTATTATTTTGATGGCGTCAAAGTCAACTTGTTTTATTGGGTAATATGAACTTACCTGACAGCATTGGGAAAAATAAAACCCACTTACATACCAACACATTTTGAAGTTCATAATAAACATTACTTCAACTTAGAACACGCTTTCACGAATGAAGACGGCTTACTTTACTGAATAAGATAACGGAATATATTTGACATGAATAGGCAGCGAAGTCTTCGATTTTTTTTGAAATATGTATTAGTTCGAATGACATTCAATCACTTAGAATAACCGACTCAAACCTATTTATCTGTTTCTGTGAGAATTTTCATTTAAACCTTCAATTTAAGCATGATTTCGGTATTAAAGATATGTTCCTGTCAAAAAGAATGATAGACTTGTACTAAAATAATTGACTTTCACTGTTAAAATATGAAGGGTAAATAACACATAGCGTAAGACAACAGATAAGATTAAGCAGATGGAATATGAAAACAGTTAACTGATGATCGATAAATACGAATAACGAATAAATGCCAAGAGTCTTCAGGATCACTGAATGCTACCAGTCACTTTAAATTACTGAAGGGAAATTTACAAATTATATTACTTTAGATCATGGAAAATTCCCATTGTAAAATATAGAAAATCACCGAAAATACCCATTGAGTCATGAAGAAAATAGAAGACAGATTCAGCGAAGAAAATTTTCTTTATCGACGAAATCATCTTCAGAGGCTGAACAATCGTATTTATACTTACAAAAAATATATAGTGGTCTATTATTGAGTAATAGGGGGTGACATAATTGATATAATTACTCAGAAGTGACTTTAGAAGTGAAAATTAAAAGTTGAAAATTACGTGGTACTCAACGGCAAACAGATGGAAATTTGATATGGTTAAAATTGCTATTAAGTGAGAATAAAGGTATTTGAGTGTCAATTTAACAAGTGTGAAGAGGGTGTGAAAATATACAAAAGGAGCATATGAGAGTGATAATAGTGAATTAATTATTAAAGCAAAAGCTAACTAAAAGTGAAATTAGAATGAAAGGAAAAAATCAAAATTTTTTATTTACAAGGAACGATTAGTGAAGAGGTTAAGACCAAGGTAGAATAAGAGACTGGACAAACTTTTTCTGTATACAGAGTTCAGGGTTGTATTGATGAATTGCTAGAGCCTCCGCCATACACAAAAGCCGAAACCTGACGCCCTTTGTACCATTTGGCTTCACTTTGTAGATGATCTTGAAAGACGATTCTGGTGGAGCTACGTGGCCTGAGTTCACCAAATGCTCAAGAATTGAGCTAGTAATTGTCTTACATTGTCCCTTTACTAACCATGCCGAATAATGCTCAGAGATGCGTTTGGAAAGCGTGCGCTTTGTGCGGCCAATATCAAAATCAAAACAAGTGGTGATTCAGCGAAGAGGCTCTTTTCGACGAATTTATCATCAAGCTGTGCAATCGTATATATGGTTTTGAGGAAGTTACATCCAGTGAGAGAATTAAATCATAGGTGTGAATGCATAAAATAATAATAATATTAATAATATGAAATGCAATTAAAACTACAACAATTGTGATTATAATCGTAGTTAAATGTCAAGTGGCAAAGCAAATTAATGTCATATATAGAATAATTCATAGGATGGATAGAACTTGAAAAAGGTGTGCAATTATAAGATTAGTAGACAAATCGAATAAAACAAAAACGTTACGTAATATTGTGTAAAATTTAATAGCATAGAATCTGATATTGTAAAAAGGAATTGATTTAGAGTGACAAGTGGAACAAGTGAAATAATACCGGGGACAGTTAAAAGTGAGAGTAGTAATAGTAACAACTGACGTAATAAGGAAGAGTATACAAATTGAATAGACGAAAATGAAAAAAATGGAAAAATGAAAAAATTGGTAGAGCTAAAATATGATTGGGGATTACCATACTTTAGCATGAGGGGATTAGGACCATGAAAGTTGAAGGGGTTGGACGTACTTTTTCTGTACACAGAGATCTGGCTTTTCTGTTTCGATAGACAAAGCTGCAGCAATACAGATGAGTCGGGTACGTAGGGATTTGGGTAAATTACTCTTAGCCTTGTAGATGTCTACTAATTTTATAATTGCACACCTTTTTCAAGTTCTATCCATCCTATGAATTATTCTATATATGACATTAATTTGCTTTGCCACTTGACATTTAACTACGATTATAATCACAATTGTTGTAGTTTTAATTGCATTTCATATTATTAATATTATTATTATTTTATGCATTCACACCTATGATTCAATTATATTACTCTCATTCAATGAAGTGATTGCACATGACATCGATGACTCATTGAGTACACGGTAATAAATCATAAAACACTTGTAATTTTGATGATGCATCCTTTCTGTCTCAGAGAAGTATCTGTGATTGATGCGTTGTCTAATAAAGTTACAAACACTGGGCAAAAACCAGCCACTGTATTGTAGCAGGTACCTCTCTTTTATAAGTGCCTTGATTTCTCACATGGTATCACTTGCATAAAGCTGATAATAATTGTGAAACAGGTCAGTTAGACTTATTTCGATGGGAAGACTCACTGAAAAGAAAGGGTCCAAATAGTCAGTGTGGAATTTTAATGAGAGAATCTATCTATGATTTCAGTAAGTACTACTGGGACAAAACAAGGATTTCTCTGAAAGGGTTTCACTGAAAGAATGGATCACTTAATTCTAACTGCGAATCAATAATTTCAAAACTGAATAGTATTTTAAAACACATTTAAAATTAAAGTGAAATTTTACAGTTATTCAATGGAAAGGTTTTCTTAATTTAAAAACACAGACCTAGGTAAGTGTAAATGGTAGAATTCATAATAAGGTATTTAATTATTGATTTAAAAAAGACTATACAAAATAAATTATAATCTCACCCGCATAAATGTTGACGAAATAATAAGACAGTGAATATTCTTACGTAGAACAAGCATACTTATGAAGAAAACGGAAATTTCTCTTTTTTTGAAGAGCACGAAATTCAGCCTCAATATTGCTTATTGATTTTCACAGCTGAAGAAGATCAAATTGTGATCGATTTGTTCTCTCTGACGCCTCATAAACACAGTCATGTTAATTCCCTCACATATGTTTGTTTATGTGCAAATGACTTCACGATAATGCTATAAAATCGCCTGAGTAAGGAAAATACCGTAGTCATAGTACAATTTATTCCATCAGCATCCTTTTTCTAATTTAAAGTTTAAAATGAAATCTCCTGACTAAAAGTGTTAGAATGACTGACAGCTACTTAAATTTTTGAAATTCTGAAAGCCACTAAAGAATATGAAGCACTGAACGGAGGTGTTAGTTTGGTTTGAAACGCTTTAACAGTTACCACTGACAATTTCACCAAAAATAGAATTCATAACCTGCAGTTCACAACACAGGTAATCTAACGGAATGAACTTATTCATTAAAAATCAAACATTACATAATATTGATTAATCACTGAATATTCACCATTGTAACATTCACTCACGGCTATCTGTTGAGTACAGACATTGAACAACAGTAAGTAAATACTAGGTTGATTTCTTTGACGGCAGATCAACTTTAGTGATTTTGATAAGACATCACAGTGAGAAATAAAATTTATGTCATTGTAACAGTCAGTTTATCAGGGTTACTAATAAATCTGTACGGCCCAAAATAATAAGTGCCCGAGTGGTCTTTCACTACAAATCTCTAATGAAGCTTATGGAAAAATAAAACGTCTATTTCTCTACCATTTTAAATCAAGGAATTGGTAAGCGGAATTTGTTTCATTACATGGTTATGTGAATGAATGACCATGGAGAGATAGAATCTAAAGTATAATAAGCTGCTGCATATTAGAGTGAAGACAGACATTATTATGCAGAAGAGTTTGATATTACTTTGAGGGTAACAGAACGTCTGAATTTGTTGAAGTGCATCAAATTAAACTGTCACCATGATTGTCAATTTTTGTGATCGACGAAGTTCACATTACGATCGATTCGTTCTCCATGACGCCTATATCAATTCCCTCCCCAAATCAGCAAATTTCCAAACAACTGTTTATCTACAAGTAATCATATGATGTTGTGGTAACAGAACACTTCGTTCCATCAGCATCACATTTCTAACTGAAATTATTATATTATTTCCACTTATTGTGCGATGAAAACAATGCGCAATATCTTTGTTAAAATCACTGACAGGCAATATATACACTTAGTACAAACTAATTCACTCAAGTTGAAACTTTTAATTTATTGGATATATAAGCGATAGTTATATATGTTTAGAATTAAATTTGTTAATCGGAAATTTCAAAAGGGTTACCTATTTCTTGAACTGTCGGAAATCTCGCAACCACTGAATAACTTGAAGCACTGTACGGTGGAATCAGTTTATTAGTTTCATACCCTTCAGCAGTGACCACTGACCGTCTCAACTGGCATACAGCTCAGGACCTCCAGTTTAAGGAACAATTAGTCTGAGGAAATGAATTCGGTTATTAGGAATTATTGAACACATAATTACAATAACTTTATTCTTAACAGTACTTTTGGTACAACTATCGGATTTTCAGCTTTAAGCGTGATATCACATTTAGTTTTATCATTACAGGGGTAAAAATTAAAACAGGGAATTTACATTGATAACATTATACAATAAGAATGCGAACGTTAAATTAAGTGAAAATATTAGCGACAATATAATAAGAAAAAAAGAATAAAGACGACTATTTACTTAGTGTTTCGAAGAAAATCAGCAGTGTCCTCCACTACACTTTTCTCATCACATAAAATGTGTGCAGGATAAGGCATTGTAAATATTCATACTTAATCGTCCGAGGATACTGTCTTCCATAATTGCTTCTAGTACAATCCAATCAGATGCAAGCAGGGATCTCTGTCTAGACAGGATTCTAAGAGTCCGATAATATTCGCTAATCTCTTGCAATAGTCCATGTATCTGTCTGCAAGAGTAATAAAGAATTGATTTAGCGACACCCCACTCACCCTAGTGACAGCTTTTAAAGCCATTCTTAGTGTCACGAGGTCTCTCTTAAATAGTACAGAAAAGATTAAGGTGTAGAGGAGCAATAAAGAAGAATAGGTAGAATACATGGGTTAAAAACTATAAAGGTAGAGACTGACTGATACCAGATTTTCTCAACAAAATATATTTCAACTTACTAACAGGATGTGGGAAGACCAGGGAAAACTACAGGAAATAGATTATCCAAGGTATTTAATTTTCGACTCCATTTCAACTTCAGTGCCATCCATGATAGTAGAATCATGAGAGAAAAACAGTTTATATAAGTCGCGCTTGAAAGAAAAATTAACAGCTTGACATTTTTGAGGATTTAGACTTGGATTATTCGGCAAGGACCACTGACTAATTTCTAATAAAGTGTTATTCATTCTGTAACAGTCTGGTTGAGGGGGAACAGGTAAAGAAACGGTTAGATCATCAACATACTTAATAAAATTGGTTAAGTCAAAGTAGTGCAAGCCATATAGAAAAAAACATGATATCAACTAACCACTTATTATTATACATCTTGTTTCGGAATAATTACAGCTTGAAAATCGCGCTTCTCATATCTCATTAGGAACATCGCAGAATAAAGAACTTAAAAACCCGAAGAAAAAAACTAAAGACTGAAAATATTCCATAACCATGGTCACATGCTTTCAATGCTGTTTCAGTATTGCTGAAATCTCCATCATAAACCAATGCTGATAAGCACGTTGTCACAAAGTAAAAAACTTACCTCGTTCCTCAGAATACTGAAAGTTAACTCGATACCCCGTGAGAAATCCACCAAATTATTTTTATTCGCATTATGATAAGTGGTTTGGGTCTTCAGTGCTAACATGTTTCCACTGACAATCTATGATAAATACCATGTGGTCATGATCAGATATAAAACAAGAAACATACGACATCTGATTCTCTCTAATTAATCTGATGCACTAGTTTCATTGTTAAATGACGTCGATTTAGCGACAGGAATGTTAACTAAATAATGATTGCTGTCTCATGAATTCTGCACTGCAAATTCAATCCAGGTGACAAAGGTATGTGATTTCATCACATTTTGAATTGAAATTTCATAGTAATTTTTAAAAAAACACATTAACATAAAGAGCATCCATCACTTGTCGCTGTCAACTTGTGGTGTAAATTCCTCAAGGATTTGTCAAATTAATCGTAAACATTATTTGTGGAGACTTAAGGTGACCTTTATTGCGTCAGGATGTCTGCCTTTTATGAAGGGCATGGAATTCAATTATCAGTTTAATTATGAAACATCTTAACCAAAAAAATTCACCTAGTTATCGATTCGTTCAAATGCTGGCGAATAACTTCACTGACCCATATCTGTTATGCCCATAAGTGAACATCACCTGTAAAATTCCAAATATTTATTGATAAACATTTTTTAAATTTATGGAAAATTCCTATCATAACACATAGAAAATCAAAACAAGTGATTCAGAGAAGAGACTCTTTTCAATGAATTTATTGTCAAGCTCTACAATCGTACATGTCGTTTTCTTTTAAATGGAAATTCTGTCCGCTGAGGGGATTGAAACATGGGTGTGAATGGATAAAATAATAAAAGTATAAAATGCAATTAAAATGTCTGTGATTATAATCATTGTTAAATGTCAAGTAGCACAACAATTAATGTCATATACATAATAATTTATAGTATGTATGGAACTAGGGAGGGGTGCAAAATTAGAGGATTGGCAGGCAAGCAGAATAAAAATTAAAAATTGACGTAACATTGTGTGAAATTTGATAACATGGAATTTAGCGTTACAAGGTCACTCCTGAATTCCAAGCGCATGTACAGTATTTTCTTGGGCACTGTTCAGTAACCTGAAGGACACGATTCCACAGTTGATCAACTTCATGTGCATTTATTAATTCACCTTCTCGTGTGGAGCTAGGTATGTTGGCCGTTCGACTCGAGTTTTGTCCAAGAGGGTGCAAAAACTATTATGCGTGCATTATGAAGGGGTGGAAGTGGAGGAATAAGAAGTGCGATCATTGAACATCTAGTCGATAATGATCACCTTATCTCTGCAGCCTCCTCCTTTTAAGTTATCTACAAGGCAAAAAGTAATTTGCCCGAATCAATACGTATCCGGCTAATCTGTATTTCTAAAGCAGCTTTGTCCATCGAAGTAGAGAAGCCAGATCTATGTATACGGAAAAAGACCGTTCAACCCCTCCAACTTTCATGGTCGTAATTCCTCTATGCTAATGTATGATAATCCCTAATCATACTTTGGTTCTAACAATTTATTTGTTTTGTTTATTAAATTTGCATGCTCTTCTTTTGTTACCTCAATTGTTACTATTACTACTCTCTCTTTTAACTGTCCCCGGTATTCATTCACTTGTTCCACTTTTCATTCTAAATCAATTCTGCTTTGTAAAGTTTAATTCTATGTTATCAAATTTCACACAATGTTACGTCAATTTTTAATTTTTATTCTGTTTGCCTGCCAATCCTCTAATTTTGCACCCCTCCCTAGTTCCATACATACTATAAATTATTATGTATATGACATTAATTGTTGTGCTACTTGACATTTAACAATGATTATAATCACAGACATTTTAATTGCATTTTATACTTTTATTATTTTATCCATTCACACCCATGTTTCAATCCCCTCAGCGGACAGAATTTCCATTTAAAAGAAAACGACATGTACGATTGTAGAGCTTGACAATAAATTCATTGAAAAGAGTCCCTTAAATATGTCCAAGCCAAGTTCACTTTCAACGGTTTGAAAAACTTTGGACATTGAGTATATGATATTCATTATAATAAAGGTTTTTGTGTATTTCCCAATGAATGAAAAACAAAACGATATTGTCTTCACTGACGTTTTGCTATTTAATGCTAATAGCTTTATCAAAGTATTATTAAACCGGAAACTACAAAATCTCAGCATATATATAACAAACAGTTAGGGGTTGAGAAAATAGATTTAGGTCAAGTTAAAGGGACGTATTGAAAGCAAAAATAGCAATGAAGATCACTAAACCAAATAACAAAGGTGATAATACATCGGACAAACATCTCGAGAAATCAAAATCAGAAGAAGTGAACACCTTAGAGCATCTGTGCGACCACCAAGAAATCCCGTTAAACTACAAAAACAAGGCATAGGTCTACATGCTGTAGAATAAAGCCAAAAAATTGATCTTGACAATATTGAGATAATCCAAAAAAACTTGAGAAATCAAAAAGAACGGCTAATATCAGAAGCACATCATATCAAGTGGAATCTGAATTGCCTGAATAAGAATGATGGACTAAAACAGAATCTGACCTGGTTACAACGCCTTCCTCCCCCATCAAGTGACAAAATCAACACGAATGTAATAAGCAAGTTCACTATGTAAACAAATCTTTTCAAACTGTTAAAAGTGAACTTGGTTTGAACATATATAAAGACACACTACTTTTATAATTTTACACACCGATCAAATCCAACAATCCACACTTGATTTAGTTATCTTTACCAAATGACCAACTTGACAACTAAAAATGACCCCAGACAGACGAACGATGATCAAGCTAGTAAACTTCATTTTGATATCATAACAGACGTACTATTACCTTTGTTATTTGGTTTAGTGATCTTCATTGCTATTTTTACTTTCAATATGTCCCTTTAACTTGACCTCAGTCTATTTTCTCAACCCCTAACTGTTTGTTATATATATGCTGAGATTTTGTAGTTTCCGGTTTAATAATACTTTGATAAAGCTATTAGCACTAAATAGCGAAATGTCAGTAAAAACAATATCGTTTTGTTTTTCATTCATTGGGAAATACAAAAAGCTTTATTATAATGAAACGAATCCCTTTGCTGAATCACTCGTTTTGATTTTGTGTTGACCTATGTGAAAGTGTGTACAAAACATGGTGATATAAGAGTGACTGAATAATGGAAACTCCCTACCGATAGGATACTTCATTTCATTAGCATCGCATTTTTGTATCAGAGTTAGAAACTGCTCCTTTTTATAAATGTTTCAATTCCCCTAGAAGACATTACTGGCAAGTGTGTTATCAGAAAGTGAACAACTTACCTCATTCCTCAATGCACTCAAAGTTAACTCGATACTGAATACCCATCGAAAAGTGATCTACTCCTTGAGAAATCCACCAAATTATTTTTATTCGTATTATGATAAGTAGTCTGGTTCTTCAGTGCTAACATGTTTCCACTGACAATCTATGATATGGTCATGATCAGATATAAAACAAGAAACCTGCGACATTTGATTCTCTCTAATTTATCTGATGCACTAGTTTCATTTTTACTTGATAACTATATTCCTGCCTCTACTGTGTACATTGTCAATTTAGATGGTTATTGTGAGTGGCCAAAGAAATTAAAATATTTTTTTACTGTATATTTTGGGAGTATATTCACCAAATCCATCACCCCTCGCTGCCAACCTGTGGTCTAAATTCCTCAAGGATATTTCAAATACATTGTAAACATTATTTTTGAAGAACTAGGGTGACTTTTATTGTGTCAAGATGTCTGCATTCAATGATGGGCATGGAATTAAATTATCACTTCAATTATCGACCATCTTAAGCTATGACATTTATTTTATGATCGATACATTCTCTTTTATGGCTAATGAACGATGGCGTCTCAATTTGCCTTCTAAATTAACTTGATGCTATCTGAAATTTGAAAACATTTACCTGTTGATTACTTATTTTACCTTTGGAATTCTAGAAATCACTGAAGAACGTGAATTAGTGAACTTTGGTGTCAGTTTGGTTTGAAACGCTTCTTCAGTAACCTTTGGCAATCTCACCAAATCTAGAGTTTACAACCTATATTTTATGAGTCAGGTATACTAACGGATTGGAAAAATTCATCACGAACTAGTGAACACTTCAATTTCCGCTGAATAACTATGAGTATGTCATGAAATAATTGTGATGGTAATGAAGCCTCCTCTCTGTCACACAAATATGTATGCAGTTTAATTATTATTCAGATATGTCGTAGATTTCTTATTTGCCTGCCATTACAGGCTGACTGACCATAGCAACACACAGTTTTGAAGTAATTATAACTACTATGTAGTGTCAAATAACTCAAATCGGGATTCATTTGTCGCCATATATTGAGTACATACGCTTAACGTCAGTTACGAAACATGCAATTAGTTTTCGGAGCGCCAGGTCAACTGGATTTATTTTGAACGGTCAGGCGCAATGCCAGGACCAATTCCAGATCGTCAGTATATTAATTTCGTCAGAATTTCAGCATAAATCTGTTCGCTGTTCTGTTTACTACTTCTGGTACAAAACCAGAACTCTTCGAAAGATGCTTCTCTTAAAGAATGGAAGTGAAACAAAAATGAACTGTTATAATGCCGAAATTCGAAGTGTTAGTAACTTTCCTATGGAATTTACTGACTTATTTGTTTCATTTAAAAGCGCTAACAGATCTCTAAGCTACTTCAAGCAGTTGAAATCTAACTTACCTCAAGTGGTTTCAAAATCATGATAACGCTAAATTCTTTAATAAACTGATTTTACGTGTGTTTTACACTGAGTTTATATGTTTGCTAATGTACTTATTGTCATCATCAAGATCAAAATTGTAAGTTAATTGATTTATGTGCATTATAATTTGAAAGCAATTATGAATGCTTTTTTCCTGTGAATTTCATTTTAATTGATTTGATCTGTTACGAAGATCCATGAGAATAAAACTAACGCGACATTGTTTTGAAACAGGACAGTCCCACAGAGGCACAAACTATAGTTCCTATTATATATTCATTGACATTGAACATGCTTTTCAAAACAAAGTTAAGTGACTTTATTCAGTATTATTGAGTATGAATAAAGAGCACAATGAAGAAACTTAAGAATAGTTTTACTATTGAAAGGATTCGGTTTAAAAAAGATATATAGTGTGCATCACTTGCAGTGAATGAAGTGTCAAATTACAGTCTCCTCCATCCAATTAATCCTTTCCTGGACCAATATCACATTTCAACTTCACATCCTAAAAGCCACGTTAGCAGAAAACGGTTACCCGAACCGATTTATTGACAGTAACAGGAAAGATAAGCAGCCCAAACTGGTCATCGACTTAATTTCAAAGAAAACCTTATTCATGAACTTGGAATTCAAAGGTGATCAAGCTTCAGGTATGCTCAAAAACCATTTCTCTAAAGCAGTCAGTAAGAGGTTCCCATCTATGTAAAAGATACGCTCCCCCATCGGACTGCTCCTATGTGCATCTATCAGTTCCCTTGACCTTGTGGAGCAAGGTACATTGCCCGTAGCCATAGGACGCTTTCCACACGGATACGAGAATACGTTGTAGCATGGTTTTACTAGGAAGAAAGGAAGTATGCATGAAGCTCTATTCTAGACCATCTGATCGATTTCTGTCACTCTACTAACCCTGACCGTGATTTTAAGATCATCTACCGAATCCATGCTAACTTGCCGCGTTCTCTTCGTTATAGAATTCTTAAGACAGAGGATCCTTGGCCGTTCATGAATTTCAGCCAGACCTTTATGTACAAAAGAAGTATGTGCAATCCCTACTTCTGCCTTGGCCGTAGAGGGGTAGACTCACCCCTCATTACTACGATTATTATTATTATCAGTCTCATTTCGAATCGTTTCCACTTGTAATTCTAAATCCAAAAATGTTTTTACAATGTTGAATCATGTCTTATCAAATTTCCTACCACGTTACGTAACATATTACATTAGCCTACTAAACCTTTAATAATACACCCCTTTCCAACACCTATGCATCTTATGTACACGACATTAGTTGTTTAGCCACTTGACATTCAACTATGATTATAATCACAAATATTTTATTGCATTTCATACTATGTTCACACCCATGATTCAATTTCCACACCGGATATAATTTCTTAAAAACCATATAAATACGATTGTACAGCTTGATAATAAATTCGCTGGGTAGAGTCTATTCGCTGAATATTGTGTTCTTAACCCACGCAGTCAAACTTGACAGCTCGAAAATTTGATAACAGACATCATGAAATAGACCCCAGTGTGGCCTCGTTCCATGGAAATCTTTTCGTTTACAATGCGTTTTTTACATCGGCTAATCGTTATGTATGAAAGCGTATGCATGGCTTATCACCACAAGACTTAACCAGGAAGCAATGAGGTGAATTAGCTTTACTTGGAAGTATTTGGAAAATTCCAGTATTCAAAAAATATTGGTTGTATTCCTCTTTGTTGGGCGGTATTTGAAACCATCATGTCAAGAAATAAAACGGTTTCGGTCTTTTTTGAGAACAAAGAAACCCACTTCAATACAGAGAACTGATTGTAATCCAATGTGTCATTTGGAAATTTCAGCGAATAGGTTAATTTTTGTTTTATTGTGTTATCTGGATCATCATTGACTACACGCTTGTGATGTTACATAAAATCTGCTGATGGATTATGGCTGGTGTAAAAAATGATACGTTCTGACATGATGGGCTGAATAATTTAATAAATGAAAGCAAACTGATGCAGACTCTTAAATATCACTCAATGATTTTCCTTATTTCGTATGATCCGTCCTCCATTTAGATAATGACTGTAAGTGATCATGTCTAATTTCAGAATAATCATTTTCCTGGTTTGTCTGAAAGAATAGTCCTCAAAAACAGAACTAAGGCCTACAAACATCAGATAAATGACAGAAATTTTGTTCATAAGGATACTACTGCATTTTCACTCTTTTCAAACACCAGATTTGTATTTGTATGTAACAAGCTGTTTTCATTTCAACGTAACAGGTAAAAGAGTGAGTTTTACCTTGCGTTAATAGAAGTTTATTATATATGTAGATAATATTTTGTAGATAAACCCTGTCAAGTAATATCAAATTTTCACCCAGAATGACTTCATTTCAAGCTAAAGCCCAGTGTGATTTCTTCAAGATGAAATCATAACTTCATTGAGGCTTCGTAAATGTGCATCCTCATAACTCTTATTACCTTCCTCCTTAAATGTCCATTGAGTGTGAAACGCAGAAATAGAAGAGAATGTAAAAATTCACCCCGCTGATTTCCTTGCATACAGTGAATTCAATATGATTTCATCTCTCCTCCAGCGGAAGCAAAAGCGTAAAGATGGGAAAATAAAATTGTCGGCGGGTGTTTCAGTTTATCGAAGTTTCCAGTATCGCAATAAAAATGGGAGCACTGACTCACTGCTGACACTGAGGGTGGTGAAGCAGCATGCATACCAGTGTGCGGTCAAGCAACAAAATTAGAAGGAGGGTACAATTTACAAAGTAAGTGAAGACTGTGGGCACAGTAGTAGAATGAAATTCCACGGTGGGAAAGATGCTTTCATATAGCACACAGTGATACAGTGGTGATAGCTAAATGACATTTCATGAACAAATTATTACCTATTATCAAGTCGAGATATTCCTATAAGTTCGTAGTCTGCTTAGACATTTCCGCTTCCTCTTGTTATTCATTGAAGCTTTCTGTACATCAGATGTAGGCATTCCGTCATTTCGACTGTAAATATTCGATGTTGATTCGCTGAACAGAGATTTGTTAATTAAGGAGTCTCTCCACTTAACTAAACTGCTCTTCAATACAGGCAAACTCTCTCGACCTAAGGAAATGAAAGATTCAATTAGGAAAAAGAATATTATTTACTTAATAGAATGCAACAACTGTGAAGTTAGTTACGTGGGTCAAAATAGTAGACTGGGATCAACTGGATCGTCGAACCTGTGAATTTGGCTATATCTAGAATGATTGATTATGATAAGCTAAATTACACGGAAAAACACTCAGTCACCGTAACGCACTTACTTGTATGTAATCAAGGATTAGAGCAGGACAGTAATGAGGTATTCAAAAGTAGTTAGGCGGAGTGGGAGGGGCAATCATCAAATCTTCGTTGAGCAAATCAACGCCAAAGATGTACAATCGAAATGGTGCAGTACCTGTATCTGATATGCAGAAATTTTCAATGAATAACAAGGGGAAGGGAAAATGTCTAAGCAAATTATATACATCAACATGATAATGAGTGATAAGTTATGCTCGGAATGTCATTTAACCATCACTACTCTACCACTGTATGTTACATGAAAGAAACTTACGTGACAGTCTACAATACACTGTACAAAACAAATGTAAAAGAAATAGATTTAGTAGATTATTTAGGCACCACGTTTTAGCAAGTCAAAGATATAAAAACTTAAAACCACAGGATCGCGGGAGAGCCAACAGACACATCACTTCACGTGTACAGAGTGGAGACATAGGCAATAAGTAAACCAAACTAACTAACAGTAACGATCATAACCAATAGTAGAAATCATTGTCACTTACCTGACTAAAATCAATTTAATTCAGGTGCCACAGAAAACGATACTTAGACCAGAATCAGGAAGTAAGGAAAACAGTCCATTATTCCAGTATCCATTTCACTTAGCTGAAGCAACAAGATTCAAATTCCAAAAATTATTTTAGTTGGAGTAACCTTATGGTGCGGAGGATTGGTCATTTTTTCATGAGCATTCCCATCAGGCTGGTGCAGGCTTTCATTACGAGTACCTTTGCTCGCAACAAAGAAATCTGGTAGACTGCCAGCTATAAGCCTATTATTTAACTGATATGCAGAAGAAAAAACGATTGAATGCGGGGTAAATAACATGGAAGTTCTTGAAATGATAGAGGAGTTGGAATCAGCGGTTCAAGAGCATGATAGTCCTACGGGAAAGATCATATGACAACTACGTAGAGACCTGTTAACAATCGTACAGCTAGATGAGAGGGGAATTATTCACTGGAGACAAATGACCACACTTCTGTAAATAGGAGATAATGAAAATTTCAACTAGGAAGTGAAGTCTGCTTGACATTGAACTTTAGTTCGAAAACCATATCTGTCCCATTTCGGCAATCAAAGCCATTATTTTTGCTAAACCTATGTACGAACAGCAGTTTCTAAGGAGCTTTATCGTTAATTAGTAAAACAGAAAGTATTTCAGGCTCCTGTAAAACCCGAATTATCAATCAAAATGAAGCTTAGTGTGTATTAAAACTGCATAATGTTATCTTTGACACTAAAACACATAATTCATAAGTAGGAAAGAAGTCATTATTTACAATAATGAGTGTTTTATATAAGCTTATTAAGTATATACTACCTTAGTCTTTAAACATGTAATCTGTAACTGCGTTTTCATTACAACCAACTTGTCTTTTTATATCAGAGAATACGGGGGAATATGCTCCATTAACACGATGGATCATGGATGGCACTTTATTCTGATCTGAAATTTTCCTTTAAAAAAGAATCTTTACATAACTCCGTTAAATATTTAAATGTTTTGAAATAAATTCAGTAATCGATTTATCTAATTTTCAAAATGAAGAATTCGTAATCAGAATCTCAATGAAAATAAAATATAAAGGGTTGTCTATTCGAATACATATTTGAACATAAATTTCTATTGTCATAATTAATTACTTTCAGAGACATTTTTCGACTTTGTGCTTTCATACGCTAAACTGAATGGACAATAGTTACATGTTACTTTTGCATGCAGATTTAACCTATCACTTACTGTAAGACAGATAAATGTGAAGATGATTTTAACTACATATCATAAAGAGAATTTCTATTAGCCCTTTTCTGTTTTAATTTGAATTTTTCGTCATGCAACACTTTTTAAAATAATTTCATTCCTCTCACCCAATTATTTCGACACAATACTCAATATCGAGAGAACTACATACATTTCGAAGAATTTAACTCATTTGAGATGACCGCATATCATTCTTAACCTCGCCTAGTTCACTGCTTGGCTAGTTTTCCAGCTAGTCCTAAACCACGGAAAGAGGGAGGTTCACCCGTAAGGTTAGCAACCCTACACCACTAAACCTATCAAACTGCCACAGAAACTTTAACGCAGAACAAAAATACAAAAAATACAGAAAAAATAGAAAAAACAAACCTATTCTTCGCTGGAATCAGAGAGGTGAAATGACACGGGCCAGTGAAAGACGGCCTTCGGGAAACCAGTCAATCAGCCGATGTGTCTTATCTCTCTCAGTAAAGACAGGAATAAGAATGGTGACGTGGAATGTTCGTTCAATTAACGAGACTGGAGGGCTGCTCAGGTAGCCAAATAGATGCGAAGATATGGCATAGAAGTGCTGGGTATCTGCGAGAGTAGATGGGACGGATGTGAGCTGTCAAAATTGTCAACTGGTGAGTCAGTAATCTACTCCAGTCTGATCATCCAGACGACAACCTTAAGCAAACTGAGGCGGTGAGTATATATAATTATGACACTAGTGGCAGCCAAAGCCCTAATGCAATGGAAGCCAATCTCCTCCTGCAGGATAATGACAGCAAGATTCAACTCAAAAGGAAGGAGGGTCACAATTATCCTATACTATGCACAGCGTTACAAACAACTCGGATAAAGAGAAGAAGGGAGATTTTTATAGACAAATACAAACAGTAATGGACAACATCCCGAATGGTGACATCAAAATACTCATGGGCGAAATGAATGCCAAACTGGTAGCAGATAATACAGGAAGAGAGCTCATCATGGATCGAGAGGCACTCGCTCAGCTAGATGAATAGGAAGAGAGAACTCTTCGCAGACTTATACGCTTTCAATGATTAAGTGATTGGAGGGAGCGTGTACAAACAGAAGGATGTGCACAAAGCAACATGTGTTTCGCTTGACGGACATACGGTAAACCAGAATGACTTCATCTCAATGCTGCTCAAGGAGATGAAGATACAGCTGGCTTGCTGGACACAGTGTCGAAAAGAGTGGTAAGTGTTGGCGTTTGGTTTGAAAATCTTCAGCAGTGACCACTGCCAATGTCACCAAATATAGTATTTGGAACCTGCAGTTTGCAATCGTGGGCCCAGATGAAGGGGACAGTTGAAAATGGAACAAAGTGGAAATATGTTTTTGAAGCCTTATATTTCACTCGGAAACCGAGGGAATAATAATAAGAGTATATAATTCAGGACCAACTATCCACAATTCCTAAAATCAACAAAGTATTAAGAAATGAACTTCAGAAATTTGCTATTCTAATCATAATCAAAGAAACAAATTCTGATGAATGTCACTGAAGGAATTTCTGAATATCTGCGGACCAATTTGACCACGATTAAGACGAGATTCCTAGTAAAGATAAAAAGCCCATATTTTTTAACAATGTTTCCAGGGTAGACTTAACCAACTAAGAAACGTACTCTGTGACATCATGTTATCAGTGTGTGCGTCGAATGCCATGACATCAACAAGCACCTCAGTCTCTGCTGGGCTTCTTAGACCCATGCTTCGAGAGTTACCATCTTGACCGTGTTCGTGACCTACCATAGTCTGCTTGTAGGTTGGGAACAGCTGCTTCTAGTTTCTTTCCATTTTTCCGCTCAACAGTGCGATGGATGATAGCACAGGCGTTTCCTTTGTAGAAATTTCCCAATGTCCACCGATTTATATGATGTAATCAAGATTTTCCGAATATCGTCTAGTTACTGTTGCTACAACATTTGTCTTAAAACAGCTTCCTCAGTGAGTTCATGCATATTCTGGGAAAGCTGAGATGGCCTCGCGCCTAATTCACATTCTGTGAGTAACTGTTAAAGGCTTTCTTCATCAGAAAGACTCATTCTCTGCATTGCCACTGCTTTCAGCTTGTAATAATTGGTGCCTTTCGGGATGTTGTCAGTCAAATCATAGATTTCTGTGGTAACCATCGAGGACAACGCTGCTTGTATGCATTCATAATTATAAGTCTTATTAAAAGGACGGTTGCAACGAAGAAAATTTTTCTTTTCGACGAAGTCACCAACTAGGCTGTACATTCATGTATTCGTATTACATGTGTGAGAAAGTTCCAGAATTATTTGCAGTCAGAGGTCAGATTGATAAAATACTAAGTGTAATAAACAGGAAGTAGTTAGCGACACTATTCTCCTTATTAATGAACTTTGGATACAATTACATTCGGTGGACTGGCTAGGAAACGTGGTGTTCAATATCGGCATTATCATATGTATTATAGAATTCTTTAGTGATCTCAATGTTTCATGAATTAATTTGAACCAGTTTCTCTCCTCTCTCCGAAATAATATGGCCAGTAACCAGATAATCGAATAATTGGGTGTGAAATTTTACTCTTACCTTGTAGTTTGAGGGTTACATCTGCAGCTGAAGAATGAAATCTTGAAACTTCATGTCTGGAGCATAAAAAGTTTACTGAACTACTGTCTCACTGTTGCGTCTCAAAGGTATTGATACGATTATAACCAATTGGAGGTCCTGAGATTTTACTGTATGGTAGAAAATACATTTATATAGAAATGCAAATGATCTCAGCAGACTGCACACTTTCAGTCCTATCGCAGTAATAAAATGAGCTGGAATTTAATCATCTAGAAGATTCTTTGACAAATACTTTGCACCAAAGCATTCAAGATAATCCTCCATTTCACACTGTGAACAGTTCATAAGATCACTGCAAAGGTTACCTAATCCTGCTAGATATCCTAAAATGTAGTTTTTAATGATAATTGCAATCTACAATGGTCGTATACCAGTAAATGAGAGAAGAACATGGAAAGGACACAGATCAGATGCTCGTATTCTGCAGAATCATTTGTGCTAAGCACATGCAACAAGTAGAAGCAGACAACAATGAACATTTAGGTGATACAGCAATGGAGATAGTCAGCTGCAACATATGAGCACTAAATAAGAAAAGATTCACAAAATGATGAAAAACCTTCTCTGCTCACTAATCACGATGGATCTGAAAAATTCACATTTAACATAACACTATGTTTTATTCAATGACTTCCTGACTGACAAAAAAGTGAATAAATTTACACAAATGACGATGGCCTCTGACCGCCTCGTGAATGAAACAGACAACTGTCTTCTTTATGTGGCTATCGCAATTCACATAAAGCGACAGTTCAGAAACGATTTGCCAGACGTTTTAACTACCATGACCTCCTTTTTTCCTTTATTATTTGATAATCTTTATGAAGTTCCATTATTTATTTTTGATCTCAGTAGACAACTGTCAGTTTGATATGCTTTTCACTTTAGTACATAACTCTTCACTATTCAAATAATTAGTTGTACACTTTCGCACCTAAGTTATACTCTTCACTATTTCATTGTTGTATTGGATTTCGATTCACAGTGAACTTTGTGTAAATCTCTTCTAAGAAATCCAGGGCGATATTCTGTACTCGAAATATAATTAATTAGAAGTAACACTTGAGTTACTAGTAAAATCCCTAGCACAGGATTTGTCTAAAATGCGCCACTTCATTACACAAATGTAATAACAGAATATACATACGAATGTACAGGTCAAGAATAAGGGGATTCAAATCAATTGTATTCAACAGGGTGCGGATCATAAACAATAAATATGCAGCGAATACCATTTACAATATAGGAGGTAATTATGTCAGACTAAATACAATCTTTATATAATAGGTGAAGTGGATTAAGCAAAAGCAACAAAATCTTCTACGAGATATAAATCTACTACTTACTAGTAATAAGTAGGCAAAGTCTAAAGGCATATAAAATGGTGATGAAAAATGCATAAGAAAGGAATTAAGACAATAACTATCGGCAATTAACATTGAATTACAGAAAAAGGCATTTAGTGGCACTAGAAATGCTCATTCAATATACATATGATAAGAATAAAGATAATCACAATGATATACTAAGGGAGTAGAGTTGAAGTGGATGAATTAAAAAACTTTTAATGTTTATTAAGTAAGTGAACTGGTGTAGAGACTTTCAATGGTAGGTCAGGTGTAGTTTGATAACAATAAAGACGCAGAAAGTGAAGTGAATTGGAGTTAATTCAAGTAGTAAAATGGAATAAAATAAAAGAACACTATTATGACGAAGATAAAGGAAGGGGTTTGACAAAACGTTTTTTGAATTAACATTATTCATATAAACTCCATGTTAATTGTCAACTGTCTGGATTGCGAAAGATTCTGAACCTGGAAATGATTCCAGAAGGCTAGGCTAAGCATGCCAAATACTATGCAGAGTAACCAGCGCGGAATATCAGCAAGCGGAAGGACAATATGAGTTTATTTCTCCACCGATTAAGAAACAGGATTACAAGTTACTATATGCGAAGTCTGTGAATAAACGTTGATGGAATGTACAATTAGAATTCTGACCGTATTTCTTCAGTCCTCTGCCAACGATTAAGCAACAGTCACCATTTATATATTCCGCCAAATGCAGATCAGTTAGAATAAACAATCCATTCAATGTTCACTAACACTGATAATAACCTAAAAGCTTTGAAGAGGAATTATCGGGAGATAACTCTTCATCTGTTCCCGCTTCACAGTCAAAGTGACAAGAGATCTCGTACAAACTGCTTGGTATCGACAGCTTCTGCTTACGGATAGTTGTCAGACACAACTTGTAGATAATACCACATTGTACGTAGGCCGAAACCAAAATACTTCGCACACAGAGGTCACTTTGAATGTCTAAAGATGCAGCAATATAGATGATTTCAGAACATTTTGTGCAAAATACTTGAGATATATTGGTGCAGTTGTATTCTCTTTCCTGGATGGTACTGTTGAGAAAAATTCATTGTCTTCACGTCTTAATTCAAACTCAAATGGGTTTTCACATTTCTTAACGAGTTTATCAGCCACCTGTCTCAGTAATCTCGAATATAGTTGGTTGTTTCTCGCTTTTAGTCCACTGTTATTTTCTCAGTGATTATTTGTTGATCTGAGAGTTGACCGATTGTCCATGTGAATTCCTCCCCATTAACTGCTAAATTTTGTCCATATCCATGTGTCTGTAGATGGCAGAGTGTCAAGCTTGTGGTATTTATCACGTATCTGCGTCGGTGGCACGGTGGTTATGACTCTCGCCGATCATGCAAATGGTCCGAGGTTCGATCCCCTGCCGACGCACAACTGATGTCTATGGTCGGCCTGCAAAATTTGGTCTAACGATATCGCATGCTGAAAATTCCATACCTGTACCAAAATTACGGTGTGGAATCAAGCTATAATCAAAAGAAAATTTCCATCGTCTAGGACCGGTACATTTTCTCAATTGAATTGGTTTCCGTGCTGAGTCGTAGGCTTTGATATGTAGGAATGGATATCATGTCTATGTTTAAATTTTCCTCATTACTGCTGCAACATTCTTGTAAGAAATCTGAAATAATTAAAACATCAACATCTGTATTCTGGACAGTATTTATAAAATGTGCAGAATTTTCAAAGAAGTTTATTTTAAGAAATTTACCCTTATTACAATATCTTCAAGTGAAGTACTAACTGACAGTACTTCCTGTGACACAGGTGACTCTGAGCTGAAGCACAAACCATTCGACTATTGTGCAACTGCTTTGTCTCCTCCAAGAAATACCCGATATCTAGTTGAAAGCCAATTGTAAGATGTTCAGAAGTACATTTTGAGATCCAAGGACATAAATGAAGAACAGTTATCGGATGCATTAGAACACGCTGCCACCGACGATCAGGCCATTCCTCAATTTTAGTAGGAATTTGAGAATCAGGAGCTTGTAAACATTTTAAATACACAAAAGGGTAGATAATACCATTAGAGGGGTCATATCTTAATCGATTACAACAAACTGAAAGAGAGAAGATCAATGCAATAGAGAGAGAGAGAGATGGAAGTCTTTGGTAGCCCAAGATTTAAGCAGGCCTCCACTAGCAACAAAAGTTAATAGGGGGAATTTCAGTGAAGTAAACGAAAAGCTCAATTTATGAGGAAGATCCGAAACACAGGATTTGTGCAGTTTAGCTATTACAATAAATGTAAGAACAGAAATAATTAGTAATTACAAAATTCCAATTTGCAGGTCTCTAAGCTAAATGATTTGAAACGCACCATCACTGTCTGTTACTAAGACAACAGCTCAACCACATCAAAACTGATCCAATTTTTATAAAAATAAAACTCCAAGTTGTATAGAACAGGTGAACAGCTATTCGACGATACACAGCTCAACGAAAATTGAAACGCTCTTACGAAGAACAGGAAGCAACATGAAAATTGCTACTACAAACAACAAAGAATGTCCACATGTGAAGTGGGGTCGTTATTGCGGAAATTTCACTAACAGTTCACCCACCAGGTGAAGACAAACACATTGATTAATCATTCAATTCGATGTGGTCGTTGAGGCAAACTTTTATATAATGTAATATCGTCATGTAAACATGTAACAATTATTGATATTCAGTCCTGTGTGTTCACCGGTAAGACTATCACTAATGACAGAGGCACACACGCGCGCACTTCCTACTCATACTGAAATTCTCGAAAAACTTAAATTTCAAGTATACCGTATTATGAGATAAGCATATACACTAAATATTATTCCCCATAGAAGCATGATAATCATTTTCGCCATCCAAATGAAATATGGATGACTGACAATTATAATAGATTACATCCTAGAAAATGGATACGTGGTGAAAACTTGGTCTATCAAAACATATTTCAATGAAACTATTTCTAATGAAAAATGAAAATAGCAATTAGTTTGTTGCTGGAAAAAACGAATTTCTACTCATTTGAAATATCATCCCCACATTAAAGAATTTGCCGACATTTCGAAATGCCTAAATCTCGTATTTTGATTGACAACACACTATCAACCATAAGACAGAAACCAATTTTGACAATTCTAATTCCAACCAAGTTGTTTTACAGAAATCACATGCAAACTCAGACTGTTTCGCTTTCTCTGTTTCCACATATGTGGAATGTCGAATGATTGATGGATTTTTGAAATTTCGTTTTGACAATAGATTTCTCCTAGTGATGATGTATGAATATATTTACTCATGATTTCATTTGTTACTACACAAAGCATGATAGCAATCACAAATAAACACACACACACATAACACCGGCACATACGATTCTGCCCAGTATTCCAGCTGCGTGTCATTCAGCTAGCTGTCAAGTAGTTCGTCATGACATACTTTTGTAATGATATGATATTTGCTTGTTGCTGATTTTATGCTCCACCCTTCTTCATAAAGAAAATGAGAAAATTATTTCATCCTCATGGAATCGATATTTGCATAGTGACACTACTTTCTCATTTCTTCAATCTATTGTCAAAACGAAATTTCAATAATCCATCAATCATTCGACATTCCACATAGTGAAACAGAGAAAGCGAAACAGTCTGAGTTTGCATGTGACTTCTGTAAAATACCTAACTGTCATTCTCCATTCTTTACAAAGGAATATGAGGCGCTTGTGAACAATATTTCAGGATTTCAAAATAGTCCCTTGGATAAATTTACATATGATAATGAGAAGGCAAACACTATGAGATGATATCACTTCGTAATTTCCTCGTGATTGCTTGACAACCAACTTGTTTGACAATTAATCAGTTATATAACAATTAAAAGTGTGCATGATTAACCAATCACACTTTAATCATCCAAGTAGCCCACAGTATTTCCATCAGGTGCAAAATCACTTCATAAAATTCTGGACATGGTTGTAAGGGCGAAACCACGTGCACCTCACTGCATTCATGAGAAGCATTCATTCTCGGGAAGAAGTCAGCACATGTTTCAAATTTGTCTGTGTGTGGCGTTTTGCTCCTTCACCTCTCTGCGAACCTCTGCGTCATTAACTTATTCAACCATGGATGTTTGGTGAGCCTAATTAATTCGTCGGTGTACGTAGTCGGCACTGATGATCCGTGTACCTTAACTTGCGGCATGACAAACCAGATAGTTTAAGAGAAAGTTTCAAGTAGATTCTTACTGTTCCCCACTTACTGAAAACATGGACAGGTTTCATAGAGTCATTCTCTATGACCATATCTTATCTTGCCAGGAGAGGCTCAAAGGTGTGTTGCATTGTAAGATGCTGTTTTCCAGATGACAGCCATACTGCTTTCTTGATTATTCCTCCCAGTGTCTTAATTAAGGTATTGATGAAACTGTTGTCTGAAGAACAGAGTCCTGATCGTAATATGAGGATTGGAGTTTCTAGAGTAAGAATGCATTCACTCAGTGAGACTTGTTGTGAGGGAGATGATCTAGGACCGTTGCAAAATTGATGACAGTGAAATAGGAATCATGTCTGAAGTAAAGTATCTCGGAATAATTCCTTCTTCTGACCAATCCTGGTCTTCCCATGTCTTAGCGATTTCTAAAAGAATCTTTCGTCTAACTTTTTACATTAAGAAGTTAAGGCACTCAGGCATAACCCAACCTCTCCTCTTACAGTTTGTCATCTCGTGAATCTTACCTATTCTTCCTTACTGCTCACCCTTATTCTTTCCTGAATTGCTTAAAACAGACTGTGGCAAACTTCGGAGAACTCCGAAGAGTGTCAGTAGGTCAAGTGGTATCTCACTGAGCCATATCGTTGACATTGTCAGTGATAGGCACTTAATTTCATGCGACAGATTTGCTAAAGGAATTTTTTCAGACTGTGAGCAGCTCCAACCTTGTGTCTCCTCAGGTGAAACAACAAGTATTTTCATAATATTTTGTGCACGTACGTCTAAGTATAAATATTCCACTATTCCATATTTAGCACTTACTTTATGTGATGAAAATAGTGTTAGACATGAACTAACTAACCTTCTTTGCACTATTAAATAAACCATTTATTCCAACCTTACAACATCAACCTTTACTGTTATTGTTGTTCTTATATTTATAATCCTCTCAACTTTGTGTTTTTTATTTGTTTATTTTTTCATAAATGTGAACATCATTTAAGCTGTGACATAACTGTTAATTTTGTATTTCCCCTCACCACACTGTATCAACAGAACATTAGATTCAATACTCCATAACATACGAAAATCTCCAAACTGAATCGGCAATGCTGTTTCAAGCAAATTCACTGTTATTTTTATTATTATTATATTTAGTATTCTCATTTCGTACATCGAATATTTTTGACGTAAATCTGAAAAATTCCTCTAATTAATTTTGTTTTAATTTTAAATTCTCTTTGTATTTTGAGTCAATCGGATACAATATTTTGAGAAATACTAAGAATTCCATTCTGTATTGTAACTACCGTTTTCGGAATAAAGCAGATTATTATTAGCCTGTGTTACATACATACAAAGAATCACATGAAAAATTTAAACACAATACGATAATTGTGACAAAAGTTATTTCGTGTGGAGTGGAATCAGAATGGACTTTGATTCCTCAATATGCAAAATTGTGCCAATAATGAATCAAAGAATCGAAGTATATATGCAAAAATAGTTGTGAATATTCTCGAACGCACGAGAATTCTCAGCCAAGAGCTAAGTGAGTTTCATAATTATATATAACTTGTTTGTTGCACACATAAGAAGGAGTACTCATGTGATGATTTTCATTCTCACTTTGATCATATCCAGTGTACTTTAATCGATAAACGCATATCAAAAATGAATATTTCAGTTCAGTAGTTAATGAAATCAGTTATTTTGAAAAAAGACAGTTTGTGTTCTTATTACAGAACAAGAATATCAGTGTGAATGTGCAAGTAATGGCACAATTCATATGAGACATATCGTCATCAATGAGAACAAGAAATCACAAAAATGAGAATAAAACTGAAGATGACTACAGAGTGACATCGTCATATTTAACTGTCTATCAATAAAGATAAACTGGAAGAAGCATTTTACAAATTATCCGTGTATGTTGTTTCATTGAAGAAAAATGCTAAAATACTTTCGAGTAGACCGAACAAGTTGATCGTACAAAACCAGATGATGAACGCCATGGTAAATTCTACGGCAATGAAATCCATCGCCCAAGCGATCAAGTCGTGATTATTGACACAAGTGAACAATAACTACAAAGTATAGAAAGAGAAAGATTATTGACAGAGATGAGTGAATACAGGCGATCATCTCAACTGTACATCAATTCATATTTCACCGTAGTAAATTAATTATAATAATCTAGCCAATGTGATAAGACTGTTTTCATATGATGAATTATAGACACCTGAATGAATAAAGAATTCTCTACACATTCACTGTGGGCTTTCAGATCATACATCAGCAGATGTCTGCGTATTGTCAAAATCGTAGAGAGAATTCGGCTCACACCTTGAAGATGATTCCAGTTCCAGAATGACAAGTCGATTGTGCGATTATTCATTTTATGATTTGACTGCACTGCCTGAAAACAAGAATGACTTAGTCTGTATCAGTTGAAAATATTATGACCTCATCATCCATCGTTGAGGATGAATACGATGAATTCTAATGGAGTTCTTTCTTGACAAATAGAATCATAATCTGAATTTCGGAGCTGGTATTCTATGTCTTACTGTTGGATGGAAAACATCAATGAGCGAGTCAATAGAGATGTCCAAAACGCGTCCGTCAACATGTGAATATCACTGCAGTTCAAAATCTGCTTCATTTGATTTCTCACCAGTCTGTTTTAGATGTCTTTTTATTCAACTGTGTGAATGAAGTAGACTGTCGGTTGTCTTACTCTGCATCATGTTGAGTCAATTTATCGAGACCACAGTTTGATCATTCCTTCGAAATGCTTCCGGTATACAGGAAGTTTATTTTACTGAATTGTCTGAATGAAGGAGATCGTCAAAATTCTTATCGTGTGTCATGTAGAATCAACTACTCGTGAGGTCCAGTTCATTGATTCTTTCAAGATGTCCCTCAGTATACCCTTCCTGTTAACGGAACAGGTGGATTTACGTTTCCACATTTACGAGTTTCTAAGAGACAACTTGTCTCAGCTTTCGTGTCCTCTCTCATGCGCAAGTAGTAAAACCACGCAGTCATTGTTACATCGCCAATAAGTGAAACAACGAAAATAATGTGTGATGTGAATCACAGGGATGGTCACTTTGACGAGGTATTCGTGGGTGTAGACGCCTTCAAATTAAACCACAAATGACATCCATTCAGTCAAAATTAAGTTAACCTACATTCTCAAAATTTCTTGTATGGCTTATAATATGACACTGACTACAATTGAAAGCATGACATAGACACCAACTCGTCGTGATCGAATTTTCGACACGAATGCGAATAGAAGGAACGCAAGCAAAACGACTTCTCTGAAATGAATTCACAAACAGCAACAATTCGTTTCATGATTCCGAGTTTACTTCTTATACAGCAAAAACTACTTCTATTTCCATGCGATTATCAAAGCTATTTGTCACCCGTCATCTCCTTGAAACACAGACGATGGTAAATTTCAAGTCATTAGGTAATAATCTCCCTACTCGCTATCTCTAACTCTCGGTCACTCTTTCCAACCAAATAATGTTAATATTGGATATTCCGATTGATCCATGAAAGTGCAATTGTCCCACTTCTGAAAATGAAATCACCCAAACGATATCTCCGCTTAGCCTCAAGCTTTTCCTTTCCAATTTCATCACGATGTACTCAGATTATGACAAGTCCATGAGACAGAGGAATTCGATTCAAAGTTGTTTTTACAGTTTTGTCGGGATATATCAATAAACCCGATACACTGTTAACCCATTCTACGTGTTCGGAATGAAATAATTACTATAAGTCGATATGGGTCAATTGAGTGTTTGAGAAATTCGAGAATAACTACGGTTGTTCTCACTCCATTATTCATTTTAATCAATAAAGCCAGACAAAATAAGACACTGTTTTCTGTAAATATGATGACGGCTTCGCAATTAAATGACCAAGCTCAAAGAACACGATTACGTTGAGAACCCTCTAAATGAACCAGGAATCTACTCCATTATTTCGACACAAATTGCTTCTTCCATTCGACATAAGCGTCGTTCTTCGATCAATAGCCTTCTAAAACGAAGAAATTAGTATATGCCTATTGACTGAATTCGCAGATAACTAATTGTGCCTACTGTTACAATGTGTTACATACATACGTGCATACAAACAACCACATGAGAACAACATGCATAATAAGACGATTATGTGACAAAAGTCATTTTGTGTGAAGTGGAATCACATTTAGAATGAGAATGGACTATGATCCTTCAATATGTAAAAATGCGTCAATAATCATTACAAAAATATATATGTATATGTTTATATATGTATATATATGAAAATACGTGAGAATATTCTCGAACGCAGTAAATTTCGAAGCTCGGAGGTACAACAAGTAAGTGAATTTCAGTTATATCTCATCTCTCATTTGCTGTCTGTCTGTTTGACTTATTACTAAGTTTGCTCAAATATGAATAGTAAGGTGACGATTTTAGTCTGACTTTGATCATGTTCGAGATATTTCACTTGAGTATGAATATAGGAAGTACGCTCAATCACATTTTATTGGGTTTTATGGATCTAATCAATGTGGAATGTGTTGGTGTGTGATGACCAGATGTCTGATAAACTCAGAATTCTGTGAGGTTGAAGGTATGGGAATGATGCTCGCATTTATCCTCGCCAGTCTTGTAGCAAGGTGTCACCGTCTGATACATGTATGCATATATTGACTCTGTATATATGGCCAAATGAAACCAGTTTTCCTTTGATGACACGGAAGAGAAACTCCAGTAGGCTGTTTCCTCAAATTTGATATCGTGTATGAGAAAGACAAATGAGATTTTCTTCAACATACTGAATGTCTTAGAGCACACTCTTCCATACAATCACGGACTCCGGCTCGTCAACATTCGCAAACATGTGTATGCCTCAATTGTTTTGAAATCTGAATTATGTTCAAATAATCTGACAATCATATCCACACCATTTTTTCGCTTGACATATTCGGAAAGTCTAATCTATGTGTCCATTTTCATCATGTATATTCTGAGGTGATTAAGTTACTTCTGCACCATTGTCATTTATAATTTTCGTCATCAATTTCAGCTCAGTGGAAAATGTCTTCCGTTTATGATTTGTATGACAATTACACATATAAGAATGACAGGCTACAGCGAACTCCTTCACGTTTCAACTTTTGGGTAAGATGAAACTGTATTGAAGAGTGAGTAATTTTATTCTTAGATCCTAATAGATACACTTATTATGATAATGGTGACAGCTAGTGTTGTCCTCTTATTTACTTTCGTGTAAGAACAGATAAAATTTTCCGATGAAATATTATCTTGGTTGTAGGGAAGTGATTTGGAAATTCTTCAAAGGGGATTCCTGGGTAAAATTTACCATTTTGTAAGTTCTCTGTTCAACATTATTTCTCGAATGTTCCATTGAACTCTTCACACCTTGACAAGTGGAATTCATTTTTGATACAGAGCAGTAATCCACTTCACAGCACACTCGAGACCTAAATTAGTATTTACTGAATTGTCAGGAAAAGGGGAGTCCTAATTTATATTAAGGCCTAAAAGTCTGGAAGAGTCTGGTGTTAATCTGTATTAAGATCATCCATTAGACATTTTGCTAATAAATTTGAATTTCAGTAAAGTGTGTAATTAAGCTCCAAGGATAGATATAAAAACAATTGGTTCATACAATAATCACTGGAATGCATTTTTGAGAGTAGAGTATTCGTAGAAACACGATCACACAACGTCAGTAACAGAGATATCTCCAGTAGTAGTGGACATAACAATAGTCAGTTGCATATTTCAAGAATCCCACTAAAGTTTTGGCATGAATATTATTCATATGGTGACATGATGCAAACCACTTGTCAAGATTTGATTCGATAATTTCGCTTAAACTTCTGAACAGCTGATATTAAAACGTAAGAAAAAGTCATATGTGTAAAAATAATTATTGATACGTAATTCAAACCTCTCGCTCGACAGATTGGAAATGATCGAATGTAAATCTTCTAAGGTATAAATAATAGTGTGAATTTGTGCCCTAATTTCGTTGACAAAATCAACACAAACAATTCAGTGAAGAGTCTCTTTTCAATGAATTCCTTTTCTTTGCTTGAACAGTCGCATTAAGAAAGATCCATCAGTAGGTTACCCACAGGGAACGACTAAACTTGAACGTTAACAGATGGAAGAATCGTCACAAGATGGTTGGTTATATTAATGAGTGCATATAAGAAGTTGAATAAGTTTGACAGAAATACCCAGTGAGATAAGAAAAGTTACTATGTAAATTTTGATAAGAATGCACATGGAAACAAAGGAAATACTATGTTCCATTCACGAACAACGACATCTTCTGCAAATAAAATTATTGAATTTCAATGAGATCCCACGTGGGTTCGTTTCTAGCAGCCTGTTTCATGACAAGTCACAGGAATGGTCCACGTAAGTGAAATATTGATGGGTTTCCATTGTGTCCTAGATATGTGGATGACATTTTCATTAACTCTGATGATAGTCATGATCACACTTACTAGTGTTACACATGTTCAACAGCTGCAGTACACCAACAAGGTTCACTGATTCAGTAGAAGATGAATCTTCAATTCCTTTTCATGAGGTTGAATTTACACGAAGATCCTACGGATATTTAGGAAGATCGATCAATAAGAGAGAAACATTGGGCAGCCAACTGATAAGTTTCTCCAGCTGAATATCAAATGAACGTGAATTGAATCTTAATATTTCTCTAGCCACTCGCGTCCCATGCATCTGCAGCTCAAACGCTCTCCAAGAAGAATTAGAGATTTCGGAAAGAAATCTTCCAAAACGGACATACACCGAGGCTTACTGTCGAGAAGGTCAAGCCAAAAATTCAAAAGCTTAACAAGTAATCCGTGCAAGAAATGAACGTTTTAGATGAACTTTGACTTTAACAGTAACCTACTTGTTGATGTTCTTAGGAGAGGAATTTCGGTTTCCGCGAAGAGAACTCTTTTCACAGGAACGCTGAGAGTGGTGTTCGTCAGTTAGCCACTCGTATGAAGGATCCTTAAGGACGAAATCTCACATCTGACCACTTCTATGTGCACACGTCAGTTCACCTGTCCTTTTGGAGCCAGATTTATGCATCGCTCAACGTGAATCCTATTGTTTTCTTTCAAATATGTTTGATTACTTCATTCGCCTGACCATTTCTGACTCACCTCTCCTCTGGAACTCCTAGGTAACATGAAATTCTCTTTGTTTTTCTCTATGCATCCTGACTAAAACCGCTTGTTTAAATATTTGTCTCACTATTTTATAACAGTGCCCTGCTCAAATTGACAGGCTGTCAGATTTTCCATCCATTGAAATGACTAATTTCCACAATATTTCTGATTGTTATGATCATGCAATTGTATCAGATGATCACTACGTGTACTCGCCCACATAGTGAGTTAGTTTTCAACGGAAGGTTGCTCATTTCACTGAGGAAATAAATGAACAAAATGTACACAGTTGGTGTTTATTCCACTTCCAATGGAACAACGCTTTATCACACGACATACTTCAGATTATCACTCAACATGTAAATCCTGTAGGAAGATAAAATATTTCGAAAGGCCGAAAATTTCTGCACTCTGTTTCCGAATATTGTCTGAAATATAGACTTGTTATTATTGTATAATTCTATCTCCCATATTCGACTTCTCATTTGCAGTGAATAATAATAGCAACTGTGGATGTGTGTTGTGATTCTTCCATTTGTCACTGTTCAGAACCTTGCTGAATTCTATTGTGCAGCTTAAGAAAGTCAATTCATCGAGAAGAGACTCTCCACTGAACTGCTTGTACTGATTTTGTCAGCGATATTAGGGTCCAGATGCACCCTTTTATTTATAGTTTAGATGTTGTATCTTCCACTATTTCCAATCTGTCGAGTGAGGTGTGGGAATTATTTGTCCATTATTATTTCTACAAATATGACTTCTTCTTACTTTGAGATATCAGCTGATCAGAAGTTTTAGCGAAATTATCGAATAAAATCTTGACAAATGGTTTGCATCATGTCACCATATGAATAATATTCATGACGAAACTTTAATTGAATTCTAGACACTTGGTATTGATTATTGTGATGTCCATGACTACTGAAGACTTCTGCGTTACTAATGTTCTTTGAAATGATTTCCAGAAATACTGTATTCAATAAACGTCTTCGCAGCGATTATTCATTTAATCATTTGCTTTGATCTAAGTGAATCGTTGTATCACCTTGATAAGCACATCTGATTGTGTTCAGACATGCACTGGGAAGTTTTGTATTTTATTTGACGGTCAGTAGAACTAGCCACACAGGACCAATTTTATTTACAAACAAACATGCAGGAGGCCTGAGTTGTCAGTTTACACTTTCCAAAACCGTCGGACTACTGACGACTGGACAGTGGATCAACCTAAGTCAGTTTACAACCAATTTCAACTCTCTGTGGCTTACTTCAACTCGAGGTAATAGTTGTTCAGCCGAGTAAATTCGGGTCTTAACTTCAGTCACTTTGGTGATAAAGAGATTCGCCGAATAATAATGACAATGATCATAAGGCTATCTGTCCGAATATCTTGACTTTCTGATGATATTAAGTTTTCGTCTATCATCTGGTTGTCGTCAGACAAACCAGTTAAGAAACATCAAATTATGTGCGAAAACGGCTCAACATATTTCTGAAGCTTAACACTGTTTAGGATGTTGTTTCTCACGTGAAGATTTTCATCTAGGACTCTACATTTAATGATGACCGAAGGTGTTATCTACGTATCTCAGGTGATCATAGCCTCACGCAGTTGCAGCTGTTTCCAATGAGTGGATGCACAGATTGGTCAGTGAGGGAGATACTGGTTGTTCCATAACAATACCATCTGTTTCACGTGTAGATATCTCCTCTATATTTGAACACTGTTTGATGTGAACACAGTTCTAGTGAATTCATAATTTCTCCTGTCCCTGAATGACATTGACCGCATAGTCCACTGTCTGAAAATGGTGAATGAAGAAGACTTGGAAATATTTCATCTCATCCAATATAGATTGATACAGTTCTGCTCTCAGATTCCTGCAAATTTCTATACTCAATACACGGCTTGCATTTCATATAAATTTGGTATTCAAGGAGTGTATGTTTAAGCATTGTGTGTTAGAGAGTTAGTAGGTAATAAAGATGGACATAATGGATGATCTGGTTCGTAAATATTTTGCAATTCATCAGATCTACACCGATGGAAACATTTTGGTGCAGGTTATCTTTACAGTGACACTTTGATTTTCCCGTTTAACAACTCGGACATTTTGCTTGTTTCAGCTTTTTCTCCTTGCAAACTGGCCCTTCACTCTGCATAGTCGTCTACTTCACAGAGTTCAGTGATACGTATTTCCGTGGCACTGATGAGGTTGAAATAATTTATCTGAGTTGTGTTTTGTTTTCGGCGACTAATGTCCAGTCAAATATTCATCATAGTTTGTATAGAATACTAAACAATTCAGTTGCAATTTTGTCATTTGTGTTACTGCTTCCTCATAAGGACAACTTTTCTTCTACCGATCATAAAATATTTTCGATTCCACCACAACCCCACTGAAAGTTGCTTTGTCTAATCTTCATTTCCAGGGCTCATGAGAAAGGGAAAATTTCAAATGCAGAAGTCTCCTCTGACTTGCTTTCGTTTACACTCATTTGTCTACTCAGCAGAGAGATTAAGCCAGGTACCGTAGCATTTATGTTTTCCGTTGCTCAGAAAACAGTGAGGTTTACCACATCATGAAACCTGAGATTTCCGCCTACATTGAAAACGAACGAGTGATTTCATGACGCACCGGGCGAATGAAGCCTGTGACAAATGGAAAGTTGACGTCGCAACCGAAGAATGGCATCGATTTACCGAGATCATAACACTGAATACCATTTCTATTGAAAATGCAACTTGATTATTGTGAACTGTGATACACTAACCAAAATAACGCACAATTCCGATTAACTGTGCAATATCTGTGACGAATTATTGATGTTTGTGAATTCATTTCAGAGGAGTCAGTTCGTTTGTGCTCTTGATATTCGCATTCGTGCCAAAAGTTCGATCACGACCAATTGGTGTCTATATCATGCTTTCAATTGTAGTAAGTGTCATTTTTTAAACCCAGAAAAAAATTGTGAGGATTTACGCTAACTTGTTTTTGACTGAATGGATGTCATTTGGCGTGGTATTTGAATGGTTCTACACTCGTCTTTAGTGACTCTGCCTTTGATGTATTCCATCCAAGAGAAAAACATGTAATGCCAGCTCCGAAATTCAGATTATGATTCTATTTGACAACAAAGAACTTTATTAGAATACATCGTCATCATCCTCAACGACGGATGATGAGGTCAAAATATTTTCAACTGTTGAAACCTTAGCCATTCTAGTTGTCAGGCGGTAATTAGACGGCCAGTGCAGCTAACTGCAGTTTGCAGAGGTAACTCATGTCGACATGTATAGGATGATCCACAGTTCACTGAATTACAGTAACTTCTAACGGATTGTTGATTTTTGTTTGATCGTCAGTGATGAGAATGTGGCTTATCTGTTTGTCCATACAGTGTTGAAAATTTACTGTATTTCTGTAGTAATTGTAAATATGTGTGTCTATATATATGTCTATGAATCTATCTAGTGTGATCACATGTTCTCATTTCGCTTTTCCCTTTGTCATAGATCGCAATGTGGTCTGTGGTATTGGCTGCTCTTTTGTCACCTGTTGGACTGAAAGCTGGACTCATATCTCTGGCCTGTATACTTGTGGTGGAAATTCCAATAATTATGACAGCTTCGCTCTTGCCTCGAATGAACGGGAAGGGGTTGGTAGTGTTTTACTATGTGGCATGGACGTTGGCGATTGTGGGAGTCATTTTGACCCTTTTCTATGTGTTCTTCAAACAACAAGTAATTGCATGAATTAGTGTCTATAATGCATAAATTATTTGTATGTTATTTGTCTAAAGATATAAAATCTTTACTTCATTCAGAAATATCCCACTGCATCCGAATTCCAGTATTAATTCCACACTTTGGAATCTCATTTGATTCCTCCCAGGAGGAAGAGCGAAGCAGCAACGTCAAATATAAGAGGATGAGATGACGTCATTTCGTGAATGAAACGAGGAAGAGATCTCATAAGGAATTGGTTTGCGCTTTAAGCCAGACAGCTATGTGTCCCACCATCTACTGTCACTTGTTAGTGTGTATAAAGATCCTGGACAAGTGGAAACTTTTATGCGATGCTTTCCACTGAAACTTCTGTGCATTATTTGAACACTGTTCACACTGAGACTAACGTTGCTCTTATCATTTCACAGTCTCTTCCTAGTGTCTCCTAGTGGGGTGACAAGGAACAACTGATGGGAGCATCAGGGACGAATTCCTCGAATAATGAAATTTGTATTTAGAGAATATTAGGCGAAAACTGCCAGCGGAAACCATCATTGCTCCAATTTCCTCAATCCAACAATACAAATAAAAACTATGTGCGCAAAAATAGCCAGTGTTAGACCTTGAACTATCCTGCCCATTAAACTCACAAAGCCAAGTAGTAGAATGTCAATCATGTCATGGTTTCTCCACTGACGCCTCTTTTTCACTCCAGAAGACTCCACGTTCTCATTTCAAAATCAGTCTGACTGCTTCTGACCTGCTGGTTTATGAAAGGTCATTTTCGCTAGTTAGGTAACCAATTGCATCTTCAATTTCATGCATGTCAAATATTGTTTTCATTCGAAACAGCTTACAGCGAATTTCTTTTCAAGAATATTCCACTGGCAATCCTATGAATAGTCAACACCCTTAACTGTTGCGCATATTCGACAGCTTACATCCTTCTGAGAAAATAACACTACTGCTTATCATCGCCCCACAACTACATGAAATCTTCCGTATACTCCATATTTTTGGATGTATTAGGTTTCAGCCAGCTGGGTGTAAGGCGCGAAATGATAAAGAATGGCATCATTTCATCCTGATACACTTGTCGTTCATGCTGTCTCTTCGAATTCTACATTTTGATTGGAAGAGTGATAAGCAGTTTGATATATTAGCACCTAACCTCATCTACAGTCAATTTCCTTATCACATATATGTATGGAATTTGGCTCGTTTGGTAACAATTCACTGGTGTGACTGTCACATTCCACGGAATATATATTTGACTAACAGAGATGTGACTGTAGTAAAAGTGGCCTAGTGTATAATGACATTCGTGTTGTCAGATAAGAAATGTGAAGTGATTCAGTGGCTGTTTATATTGAGTGAATGACATACATTCGCATATTTCAGCCTCAACACATGCAGCCAGTTTCACTGACAGGTGTGATTCAACTGTCAGAATGTTCCGATAATAGTCAGTGTCCACAGATCTCAGATCAGTAGATATGTCAATGTTGTAATTTGCATAGATTAACAAAGGTTGAGTGTACCTCTCCCCTGATGATTTATTCCTTTCTCCTCGTATTTTCCACGCAGATAATTGTCTTTATGGCAGTAGCTTTCTGTATATTATACCCACTCTTCGTAAGTTTGTCATTTTATCGGTGTATCAACCATGTTTATTTTGGCGAGTGAATTGCACGAATTACATCAGTTATTTGATAGTCGCAGAATTGCAGTGTGAATCACAGTATCGCTTAGTCGATTTGTGTTCATATTACATTAGGTAACAAGTCAACGTATCCTCGATTTCGATAGTGTATTTTTGGAGAAGATGATGTTGTAAACTGTTACACTTGAAATTATGGTAAATTCCCGTTTCTTCACTAGAGTTTAGTAATCACGATTCGAATTTATGTGGGTCGTTAATAATACGACAACCCACTCCAAGTGATTGTCTTATACACAGACGGGTTGTGTGTTTGTGTAAGTAGGAAACGGCTGGATTATTAGGCACCTTGTATTATTTAGATTGAATGATATTTGTCAATGATTTCATAGTCCCTCAGCAGCCGTACGCACTCACATTTAGGGATTTCCAACAACCTCACTGTGCATGTGAGACTGACAAATCATAAAATGAATAATTACACACTAGACCCGTCATTCCTAAACGGGAATCTTCTTTAAGATTTCAACTGAATTCTCACTAGAATATTGACAACACGCAGACATCTGCTCATGTATGATCTGAAAGCCCACAGTGAATGTGTAGATAATTCTTTATTGACTCAGGCGTCTATATTTCATCATATGAAAACAATCCTATCACATTGGCTAGATTATTATAATTAATTTACTACGGTGAAATATGAATTGATGTACAGTTGAGATGATCGCCTGTATTCACTCATCTCTGTCAATAATCTTTCTCTTTCTCTTCTTTGTAGTTTTTGTTCACTTGTGTCAATAATCACGACTTGATCAGTTGGTTGGTGGATTTCAATGCCGTGGAATTTACCACAGCGTTCATCATTTGGTCTTGTACGATCTTCCTTTTCGGCTTGTTGGAAAGCAGTTTGGCATTCTTCTTCAATGAAACAAAACAACAGTCTGGTTTGTGAAATTCTTCTTCCGGCTTATATTTATTGGCAGACAGTAGAATGGGACGATGTCACTCTGTGGGCATCTTCATTTTAATTTTGATTTTTGTCATTTCTAGTTCCTCTTCAAGAGAAAATGTTAATCATAGTTTACCTTTCTCATATGAAGTGTGCTATTACTTGCACAGACATTTACACTGATATTCGTGTTCTGTAATTAGAACACAAACTGTCTTTTTTCAAAATAACTAATTTCATTAACTACTGAAGTAAAATATTCATTTTTGATATGCGTTTATCGAGTAACGAAAAGTACACTGGATATGATCGAAATCAGAATAGAAAATCACCACATGAGTACTCCTCCTTAAGTGAGCAACTCAGAAGTGAAATGTCGCTGAAATCTACTTAGTGGTTATAGCTACTAGTTTCTAGGTTCGCTGCTTCTGAGAATATTCACATATATAGGAATTTGTCCACATTGACGAAATTAAGTCAAAAATATTCGAAGTTAGAATTGAGAATAATAAATGTAATAATAATAACAAAAACAGTGAGTTTGTTTCAAACACTACTGTCGATTCAGTTTGGGAATTGAAGCATGTTATAGAGTATTGAATCTAATGTGCTGTTGATACAGTATGGTGAGAGGAAATACGCAATTAACAGTTATAACACAGCTTAAATGATATTCACACTTATGAAAAAATAAACAAATGAAACACAAAATTGAGAGGATTATAAATATAAGAAGTAAAATAACAATAAAAGTTGATGTTGTAAAGAAGGAGGAAATGTTTCATTGAATAGTGCAAAGAAGGTTAGTTAGTTCATGTCTAACACTATTTTTCTCACATAAACTACGTGCGAAATATGGTGAAATTTTTATACTAAGACGTACCTGTACAAAGTCGTTTGAAGAGACTTCTTGTTTTACCTGAGGAGACACAAGTTTGGAGCTGTGGGTGCTGCTGTGGATGCCCACAGTCTGACAAAATACTTTTACCCTAATTGTCGCGTGAACTCAAGTGCCTATCAATGACAATTTCGACGATATGGCCCAATGAGATGCCACTCACCCTACTGACAGTCTTCAGAGTCCTAAGAATTATGACATAGTCTATTGAGGCAATCCGGGAAGGAATAAGATGGAGCAGTAAAGAAGAATAGGTAAAATGCACTAGTTGACAAACTGTAAGAGGATAGGTTGAGTTATTCCTGAGTGCCTTAACTTCTTAATGTAACAAGGCAGAGGAAATATTCTTTTAGAAATCGCTAAGAAATGGGAAGACCAGGATTGGTCAGAAGTAATAATTATTCCAAGGAGCTTTACTTCAGACTTGATTTCTATATCAATATCATCAATTTCGCAAAGGTCTTAGAAATTAGCAGCTTCAATTAACTTTCATTTACATCGGAAACTGAAATTAGCTATCACGTTTGGAAGGATTTTGTTTAAAACCAACCATTAGGCAAAGACCATTTGCTTACTCCTGATAGAAGGCTGTTCATCTTAGTACAGTCTAGCTGTGAGTTAACAGACATGGAAATAGTTAGATCGTCACCATACTTAACAAAGTTCACTCCGTCATCAGAGTGAGGCAAGTCATGCAAGAAGAAAGATAACACCAAAGGAGAAAATACAACGCGTTGAGGGACACCAGCGTCGGTAAGCAATGATGTTGACGACTTTCCCTGACGTGCAGTGTACTGCTTTCTTCCTGAGAAATAAGAACTCAGCCATTTGACAATCCAACAGTCAGTTTGAGTTTCAGAAAGCTTCTTCAACATAATTTTGCAAGGCACTAACTTATTCGAAAGTAGATGTGTAATCTAGGAAGCCGCAGCGAACAAATTCAGTCCCCTTGTCTAAACTGGAGACAATGTTATGATGCAAGACTGCAGCTGCATCTAGAGTGCTTCTACTGTGTTTATAGGTGGATGGTTTGATGTCATCAAAGGCTTTAAGTGAAGGTTGAAGATTGAGTAGGAGTAACTTTTCCATAGATTTTAGAAAAGGAGAGGTAATAGCAATAGGTCTGAATTTAAAACATGTTCCAGTAGATGACTTGTGTATGGGTACAATTTTGATGTCCTTCCAAACGGCTGGCATGACATTTCTGGAGAAAGATTCGTTAAATTTGTCCATGAGAGGATAACACAGGATAGCTGCACACTTTTTAAAAATAGCACCAGGCAAATCATCTGCATCTAAGCTACAAGAAGGGTTCAGCGACTGGAGACATTTTAGAATATCATTTGTACTGAAAGCATGTGTTATTGGAGATAGTGTCATCAAGAGATTCTTCATCAAACAAGTTCATCCTGGAGTCTTTGAGCATACTCCTAAGATTCTGAACATTCTCCCTAGAGTAGCATGCATGTACAATTTACTTGGAGAGGTGTGAAAAAGTTCTCTTTTGTAACTTTCTATAAATTTTGGGTACAATGATCGGAGTTAAACAGTTTGTGATATCCTCAGGGGACGAATTTCAGCATCTTTGAATACAACATTCTTCGCAGCTACACCTTGAGTAGTGCTCTCCAGTTGTACATTGAACTGCAGAAGACTTAACGACACGATCTCTCTTCTGGTCACTTCTGTGTGCACATATCAGTTTACATGTTGATGTGAATCGAACCAGGTACATTGGTCATTCGATGCGTACCGTGTCCGAAAGGGTTCATGAACACTATCCCACAGCATGACTACAAGAAAGTAGTGGTGGCTGTATATGGTGTTCGATCTTCGAAAATCTCGTCAACACTGATCATTTCATCTCATCAAACGCCTCCTGCTTCAAAGTGATCTACAAAGTGAAGAACAACCTACCAAAGACAATACGCTTTCGTCTCGTTTGTATTGCTGAAGCCTTAGCCATTCATTCAGTTGGAGAAGCCAGAGATATGCATTCAAAAGAAAATCACCCAACCACTTCTACTCTCATGGTAAAAAACGTGTCGCCTTTTACTGATTTCATATTTGTGTGCTTGTTGGTTCTCTTCTCTAACTCCTTATAACATTTGTGATTCATAGAAAGAACTCTTACATAATTTCATATTTTTCTTTGTTTCTATGTGCATCCTAATCACTACTCACTCAGTAAACTATTCATCTCATTACGTAGATGTATTATCCTTATTCAACTTCTTTTATGCGTTGATTAACGTTGATAACTATGTATTTTGACAACACATCACCAGCACTCTCTCACCGATCTTCAGCGCCCCACCAACATTCTAACGTCAATAATGATTACTAATCAAATTTTTGGAATGTCTTGACAACACTTACACTGACTTATTTTTATACTTATCGGACAAGTCTAATGTACACAAACATGCACACACACAGAAATAACGATACATAATTGCGATTGTAGAGCTAAGTGAATGAATTCGCCTCCAAGAAGAGACTCTTTGCATGAACTACATGTTTATTTTCAAAATCATGAAATCAGATCATGTAATCTGTTTTACACTATAAGTGAAATGCTGGTAATAATGATCACTTTATTCAAAACAGCAATGTCCCATTGGTTGGAGTATTTCACCATGAGCTGACATCGGTTAGAAAACCTTGGAAAACCCAGTGGGAGCACTGGACAGCCAACTCTTCCGTTAGCCTAGTTTGGGACTCTTCTCAGTAAGCACCCATCCCCACAACAAGTGCACGAACCAAGGACCTCCTAGTTACAAGGTGAGTGAGCTCGTAGACCACTAAGTCACTGGGACCCGCCAATCCAATGGCCAGACCATGAATTGTAACTTCTGCCGATACACAACATAGCGTGACCATATCACAAGGTCTTCTTCGATGATGAGTAACTGTCCTCGTCTTTGACCTGCTCTACCCTACTGGTCACAGCTTCCCACAAGATCCCCAGGGAACTACCTGAAAAGAGCCAGTCGCTAGTGATCATCAGACAGAATGGAATTCTCAGCATTGTACACACAGTAACGGTTCACCTCTTTTTACAAAGAAATAAGAAATCAAACTGAGAAGACCGAAGTTATTTGAAAAGTAATTTATGTGTTATGATAATGCTGGTGATGACTTGCCATTTTATTTACAGATTGGAACGTAAGCTGATAATAAGCTCCTTTCTGACATTTGTCTGTGCACACAATAACACCAATGAACATATTAACTATCACTTTGGTGGGCTCCGAGTGGAACACAGAGATTCAATAACACATCTCCACTTTCTTCTATTTTCTGCCGTCCTCTCCAGCTGGATCCAGGTTCACCATCATCTCTCATCTTTTCCCCACCACACAATCTCCCACATGTCACCCTCGCACTGACGACCCACTCGTCGCTTCCCATTGGGATTCTCCTCGAGTGATGGCTTGCATTTCTCGTGATTTCACTCAACGCTCTCCTCAACGTAGGTTCATACATCTAGATTTTCTCCTCTTTACTTCCTGATCGATAGGCTATTGGTTGGTTTGTTCCAGACAGAGTTTCTTGTTGACAATTCCTTCCTTCCTTCTTCAGTGTGGAGCCAGAGAAGTCAGATTTTGATGCATCTCTGCATTCTGTTGAAAATTCTTTTCGTGACACACATTTCAAGTTCCTGAGGCATATAGATGAACTGACTGACTTCATATTGGTGTTGGAAATCCGAATCTTGTTGTTTATGCTGACTGTTCGTGTGAAGCTGAAGATTTCCAAACTGGTTTCAGGTTGATGAAGGCGTATCTCGCTTTTCCTGTTCTGGCTGGCTGGCTGGCTGGCTGCCTTTGACACCTTCTTCTGTGTTTGAAACCGTGGTTCCTAGAAAAGTGAAGGAAGTAACATCTGTTAAAACCGTCCCGCTGGTGGTTATTTGTTCTGGATTTGTGGCTGCTTTTGATGGCTGGTTGCAGATCAGTGGTTGACTGCAGAACACTATTCTTAGCGTCACTGCAGAGGATGCTCCTCCCAGAGATGATGTGATCCTTCTCTTGAGAATATCGCCTGTTAAATCTCCCTTGAAATCCAAATTCATGGAGGGTTTCTTTTTAGGCGCAAATGGGGTTTCATTCCTCCAAACTCTTGGTTTGATATTTTTATCAAATATTCTTACTGGGTATCCATTTTAGATGAAGATTTCTCTCAGAATATCTAATTCCGTTTCTAGAACATCGGAACTACAGATGCATCGGATGCGGGTGGCATGTGATGTAATTAAATTCCACTTTTGTTGAATGGGTACCTAGCTATAGAAGCCTTTTAGTTGACCATAGTTGTTAGGACGCTCGGTAGACATGCACATGGTCCGGGGTTCGATCCCCGTTTGACGCAATCCTTTACTTCGTTAAGCCAGAAATAATTCTGGTGAAGAGGAAAGGTTGGGTATGAGCCTATCAACCTCATCCTGTAAAATAAACAGTGCTACAGAAATTTCAAGCCAATAGCTTGAAGCCCTATGTTCCACTGGGGAGCGTGAAGGAAAAAAATTCCAATTAGCTTTTGCATGGATTGATCTTCTTAGGCTCCCATCACTTCTACTTGTTAGTTCCATATCAAGAAACAGAATTTTTGAGTCGTTTTCCATTTCAAGAGCGAATTTTATTGCTGGAGGGCAACAGTTGAATGTCTTCAGCAGCACACTGGGGTCATTGTTTTTGTCACAAATAATGAACATGTCGTCTACGTATATTTCATACAGTCGTAAATCATCAATGCTCGGCTTTAGTGAACATTTCTAGAGGCTTTCCACGATGAAATCTGATAGTAATGGACCAAATGGAGATCTCATTGCAATGCCATATTTTGTCTATAGATGGTGTCGTCGAAAGTGAATTGGACGTTCAGAGTGCACCTCAGCAGTAATTCCTTCAGATATGTTGTTGGTATTCCAATATTGATATGGTTCTCATCTATATATTTGCATATAAAGCAGACCATTTCCGTGAACGGGACATTGGTGAAAAGTGACTCAGTGTCGATCGGCAGCATAATTTTGCTAGATACATTCAGGTCTTGTATGCAGTCGATGAACTGGAAGGTCTCATGGAGCGAGTGCGTACATAATTGTGTCCTTACAGGTTCCAGAATATCTGCCAGCCATTTTGCAATAGAGTGGTAAGGGGAACCTGACATATCCAGAATTGAACGAAGTGGGAGACCAACAGTGTGTATCTTTCGTAGACCGTAAAGTCTTGGTATTATACAGCTTGTTTCTACATGAGGTAATCTCTTATCTATAAACAACTCAGAATTCTAATGACATGCATCTCACGAAATGTTTCTTTACTTACTAAGATAATTCACTGAATGTATTCGATTGAACACCTAGAGGATTATATCGCTGAAGAGAGACGTAACTCTTCACTGAACGCCTTTTCTTTCATATTCCATGAATCATTCCATTCAGTGCGGAGCATATTTTATAGCCCAGTTTATAGCTTTATGGTTAACCACGATTACAATCACAAATACTTTGACAGAATTCATATTCTCATTAGGAATAATATGTCCACATACTCATTAATATATGGGTGAACAGCTTTATAGTAAATTCGTTGAAGACAGTCTCTTCACTGAATCACTCGTTTTGTAAGTAACTGATATTCCTGACTCAAATTATTTGAACAACTTATGAACATTCCACTGATAGCCAGATGCACCGTTGATGTACGTCTTTGTAGAATAAGTCGTAATGGCTAATAAAAAGTACTCGCTTACTAAGACATATATGATAAATAAATACAATCATCACTCACGAATGACTTCCTCACCGATTTTCTCTTCCTCACTACTTGTACCGCTTATCTAACCTTTTGAATACTTGGCAGATTATAAACATGCCGTTAGGAAAGACTGCCAGGCTTGTGTTCTCCCACCATCTTCAAATCTCTCACCACACATTTGCTTACAAGCAATCAAGACTGCTTCAAATTGCAACATTAAAGCACATTTCAGTGATGTATATTTCTTCCATGAAATCCTGAGTGAGAATTTCTGATTGAACTGTTCATTATTTAAGCCAGTCGTCTGAGTTAGGTTTAAGCAAAATCCACTGGACAGGATGTGTGTTAAATACGCTACTGTAATACACGCAAATATGATGAGTAGAATCTTGTGACCTCGGTGTGTGAGAGATGTAGTTTGTACTTCGTTATATGCCCTATCACTGCAAGTGAATAGGGGTGGGGTACAGTGCATCTAAACCTACGGTGATCTACACGAGAATGTACACTGCAAGGATGCAGAGATTGTAATGAATAATGTTCAACAGAGGGTGGGATACTTCAAGGATTAGTAAAGTAAATGCAGTTTAACCATGAGAAGATGATTAACCTACACCATATTGAATATGCATACACTGTGAGTGAGATGAATTCCAACAGAAATCAATAACTATGCTGATAAAAATTTATTTGTTGAAACGTTTGGTGAAATATTGACATATGCTTCCTTGTAGGAGAGAGGAGTATAAAGTTGAACGCAGATAGAAAGTTGATGAATGACAGATGACCAAGGAATTATCAGCCTCTTCCTTAGTGGTAGCTTCGAAGTAACATAATTTCTCCGTCTAAATCACCCACCGAATTTATCCCTTTCTCACTACACAGCAGTATTCTGACCCTCACTCATTTCTTTCTGACTAGCAATAGGTTAGTTGTTGGAATTAGGTTGATTTTGCTTTTGTTCGGATAGCTGTGGCTTCTCCAACTGAATGAATGGCTAAGGCTTCAGCAATACAATCGAGACGAAAGCGTATTTCCTGTGGTAGGTTGTTCTTCACTTTGTAGATCGCTTTGAAGCAGGAGGTGCTTGGTAAGATGAATGACCAGTGTTGACGAGATGTTCGATGATCGCACAACTTATACAGCCACTATGACCTTCTTGTAGTCATGCTGTGGGATAGTGTTCATGAACCCTTTTGGATGGAGTACGCGTCGAGTGACCAATGTACCGGATTGGCTCCACAGCAACAGGTGAACTGATATATGCACACAGAAGAGATCAGATGAGATTTCGTGTCAGAAAGGCTTCTGAAGTTCAATGTAAAACTGAAGAGCACTACTCGTAGTGTTGCTGCGAAGAATGTTGTATTCGAAGATGCTGAAATTCGTCCCCCGAGGATATCACACACTGTTAAACTCCGATCATTGTACCCAAAATTTATGGAAAGTTACGAAAGAGAACTTTTTAACACCTCTCCAAGAAATTTGTACATGCATGTTACTTTAGGGAGAATGTTCTGAATCTTAGGAGTATGCTCAAAAACACAAGGTGGCACTTGTTTAACGAAAACTCTCTTGATGACACTATCTCCAAAACATATATTATGTCAAATTTTGTCTCGTCACCTGTTGTTCTAGAGAAACGCTCTTCATCAGATTTGACTGTTTCTCCTCTCCTCAACTTAAAAAGCTTCGCAAGCAAAACTAAATGTTATACCAAATTAAGGATATCATTGGTGTGAGAAGAATGAACAACCTAATAAAGTCTGAAATGCACCGACTGAATTCAATTTATAACGAGAAGTTTATATCCTGTAAAAATGCCTCTAATATATGGACATGTTTCAGAGAAATTACTGGTGGTAAGCAGATGAATAGTATTCCACATTCCTTTGATGTGTGTGCACTGAAAAAGTCTTTCATACATTCCTCACAAATGTCACACCTTCTAGTGTTACCAGTGTCAATGAAACCTGCTTCCCTGCTTTCAATACAAATGACGTTCTAAAATGTCTCCAGTCGCTGAACACTTCTTGTAGCTTAGATGCAGATGGTTTACCTAGTGCTATTCTTAAAAAGTGTGCAGATATCCTGCGTCATCCTCTCAAAAATGAATCCTTTTCCAGAAATGTCGTGCCAGCCGTTTGTAACGACATCGAAATTGTACCCATACAAGAGTCATCTACTGGAACATGTTTTAAATTTATGCGGATTACTATTACCTCTCCTTTGCTTAAGTCTATGAAAAAGTTACTTCTACTCAATCTCCGAACCTCACTTAAAGCCTTTGATGACATCAAACCATCCACCTATAAACACTGTGGAAGTACTCTAGATGCAGCTGCAGTCTTGCTTCACAACATTGTCTCCAGTTTAGACAAGGGGACTGAATTTGTTCGCTGCACCATCCTAGATTACACATCTACTTTCGAATTAGTTAGTATCTAGGGTCATTTTGTTAGAAGCTTACTTAAACTCAAACTGACTGTTGGATTGTCAAATGGCTTAGTTCTTATTTCTCAGGAGGAATGCAGTACACTGTAGGTCAGGGAGAGTCGTCCATTTCATTGCTTACTGAGGCTGGTGTCTCTCAACGCGTTGTCATTTCTCCTTTTCTGTTTTCTTTCTCATTGCATGACTTGACTCACTCTGATGACGGAGTGAACTTTGTTAGGTATGCCGACGATCTAACTATTTCCGTATCTATTTACTCACAGCCAGACTGTACTAAGATGAACAGTTTTCTTTCAAGAGTAAGCAAATGGTCTTTGTGTAATGGTCGGACTTAAACTAAATCCTTCCAAATGTCATACTGTTAATTTCAGTTTCCGATGCAAAAGAAAGTTCAATGAAGCTTTAATTTTCTAAGACCGTTGCGAAATTGATGACAGTGATATAGAAATCAAGTCTGAAGTAAAGTAACTCGGAATAATTCTTTCTTCTAACCAATCCTGGTCTTCCCATGTCTTACCGATTTCTAAAAGAATATTTCGTCTGACTTTTAACATTGAGAAGTTAAGGCACTCAGGCATAACCTAACCTTTCCTGTTAAAGTTTGTCAATTCGTGCATCTTACCCATTCTTCTTTACTGCTCACTCTTATTCCTGCTTGGATTGCTTAAACTAGACTGTGTCATACTTCGTAGAATTCTGAAGACTGTCAATAGGGCGGGTGGTATCCCGTAAGGCAATACTGTATCAACAGAACATCAGATTCAATACTCTATAACAGGCTAAAATTTCCAAACTGAATCGACAATACTGTTTGAAACAAACTGACTGTTATTACCATTATTATATTCAAAATTCTCTAACTGGACTTCGAATATTTTTGACTTTATTTCGTAAATGTGGAGAAATTCCTATGCCTACTTTTGTTTTAAATTTAATTCTCTTTGTATTTTGAGTCAATCGGATACAATATTTTGAGAAATACTAAGAATTCCATTCTGTATTGTAACTACCGTTTTTGGAATAAAGCAGATTATTATTATTATTTGCCTGTGTCACATACATACAAAGAATCACATGAAAAATTTATACACAATACGATAATTGCGACAATATTTATTTCATTTGGAGTGGAATCAATTTGAGAATCAGAATGGACTGTGATTCCTCAATATGCAAAATTGCGCCAATAATGAATCAAAGAATCGAAGTATATATGCAAAAATAGTTGTGAATATTCTCGAACGCACGAGAATTCTCAGCTAAGAGCTAGGTGAATTTCAGTAATATATAACTTGTTTATTGCACACATAAGAAGCAGTTCTCATGTGATGATTTTCATTCTCACTTTGATCATATCCAGTGTACTTTAATCGATAAACGCATATCAAAAATGAATATTTTAGTTCAGTAGTTAATGAAATTAGTTATTTTGAAAAAAGACGGTTTGTGTTCTTATTACAGAACACGAATATCAGTGTGAATGTCTGTGCAAGTAATGGCACACTTCATATGAGAAACAGAAACGATGATTAACATATCGTCATCAATGGGAACAAGAAATCTCAAAAATCAGAATAAAACTGAAGATGACTACAGAGTGACATCGTCATATTCAACTGTCTATCAATAAAGATAAACTAGAAGAAGCATTTTACAAATTATCCGTGTATGCTGTTTCTTTGAAAAACAATGCTCAATTACTTTCGAGTAGACGGAACAAGTTGATCGTACAAAGCCAGATGACGAACGCTGTGGTAAATTCTAGGGCAGTGCAATCAATCCACGAAGTGATGTCTTCGTCAGTATTGACATAGGTGAACAATAACTACAAAGAAGAGAAAGAGAAAGATTATTGACAGAGATGAGTGAATACAGGCGATCATCTCAACTGTACATCAATTCATATTTCACCGTAGTAAATTAATTATAATAATCTAGCCAATGTGATAGGATTGTTTTCATATGATGAAATATAGACACCTGAATCAACAAAGAATTATTTACACATTCACTGTCTTCTTTCAGATCATACATCAGCAGATGTCTGTGTGTTGTCAAAATTGTAGAGAGAATTCGGTTCACACCGTAAAGATGATTCCAGTTTCAGAATGACAAGTCGATTGTGTGATTATTCATTTTATGATTTGACTGCAGTTAGCACTGCCTGAAAACTAGAATGACTTAGCCTACATCAGTTGAAAATATTTTGACCTCATCATCCATCGTTGAGGATCATGACGATGAATTCTAATGAAGTTCTTTCTTGTCAAATAGAATCATAATCTGAATTCCGGAGCCGGTATTCTCTGTCCTACTGTTGGACTGAAAACATCAACGGGTGAGTGAATAGAGATGTCCAAAACGCGTCCGTCAACATGTGAATATCACTTCAGTTCCAAATCTGCTTCATTTGATTTCTCACCAGTCTGTTTTAGATGTCTTTTCATTCAACTGTGTGAATGAAGTAGACTGTCGGTTGTCTTACTCTGCATCATGTTGAGTCAATTTATCGAGACCACAGTTTGATCATTCCTTCGAAATGCTTCCGGTATACAGGAAGTTTATTTTACTGAATTGTCTGAATGAAGGAGATCGTCAAAATTCTTATCGTGTGTCATGTAGGATCAACTACTCGTGAGGTCCAGTTCATTGATTCTTTCAAGATGTCCCTCAGTATACCCTTCCTGTTAACGGAACAGGTGGATTTACGTTTCCACATTTACGAGTTTCTAAGAGACAACTTGTCTCAGCTTTCGTGTCCTCTCTCATGCGCAAGTAGTAAAACCACGCAGTCATTGTTACATCGCCAATAAGTGAAACAACAAAAATAATGTGTGATGTGAATCACAGGGATGGTCACTTTGACGAGGTATTCGTGGGTGTAGACGCCTTCAAATTAAACCACAAATGACATCCATTCAGTAAATGACAAGTTAACCTACATTCTCAAAATTTCTTGTATGGCTTATAATATGACACTGGCTACTATTGAAAGCATGACATAGACACCAACTAGTCGTGATCGAATTTTCGACACGAATGCGTATAGAAGGAACGCAAGCAAAACGACTTCTCTGAAATGAATTCACAAACAGCAACAATTCGTTTCATGATTCCGAGTTTACCTCTTATACAGCAAAAACTACTATTTCACCTAGTTAATATTTTACCAGTGGTTTTCTTCCACTTAACTATTGTTTTTCACAAGTTCCATAACTCACCCCAATTGGCGTCATTGTGTTTTGCTATTATCTCTAATTTAGGGACTATTTCGTAACAATAGTTCTTATATTTGTTTTCAGTAACTTACTTTCATCAAATTAGCGTAGTCTATATAAAAAACCGGGTCTTTTTATGCTGACTTATCACTATTCTAAAGTTACCCCTAACCCCCTCTAGACCCTGTCCTCTGAAATTTACATTTTCATCTGTTACGTCTGAACTATTAAATCTCTCATTCCCATTTTTACTCAGTGTTACTACCCACTAAAAGCGTTCTTTTGAGATACATTTTGCCAAGTAATTCCTTAATTTGTCGATTTTCTCCTGTTAATTCCTAGTAACCTACCGAAAACATAACAAATTTTACAGTTTTTTCTAATTTACTCGTTCCTGTTCCATTTCTACTGCTTGAAGCTGTTACCATTAGTTGCAGCTCGATAAGCTGAATCTTTTGATACCTAATTTATCTATATTATATGTATATTTCCTTATTCCAGTAAATTGTTTCCACTAATTTTCGTCATTTTCGTCAAAAAGTACCTTGGACTCATCTACCGATTTTTCAATATACTAATTTTTACACCTCCACTTCATATTAATCATCTCCCCTGACCTATCTAGTGAGACGAGAGCTACTTTTTATCCAATTAGTTCCTATCGCTGCGTCCCCAGGTAACCTTTTGTCATACCTGTTCCTAATTGACCCCCCGGTTTTTCGAATTTTCGCACTTTTTTCCTTCCTCTCTTAATGTTACCACTCAGAATCGTCTCAAAATAATTTCAATCATCATTCTCCAACTTAGGAAACAAAATGCCTCAAGCTCCAACCGTTTCTTTGAAAGCTGTGAAACTTTATTCTCTTACGTAACACCTCTCACATAGATTTTTCTGTTGCTCTTAAAAGTAAGCACAACTGCTAATTCACCTTTGATTCGTACTTTCTAACATCATCCCATCATTTTCATCAAAAATTTCTGAACTTTCCGCACTTTCCCGATCTTTTAACAAGGTGTACATTTTTACCGTAAATTACACAATTTCCGTAATTTTTGGCCTACCCCTGAATTTGTGACCCCATAACTTATTCCCCTCTGAACCGTTACTCAGCTTTTTTATACTCTGTTTAGTATCCTCTTACAATACCTGGAAAACCTGGGTCGGCGCCTTGTAACCTGCTTGATTGAGAGACCCTCCAATTTCCGATTCTCGCTACTTTTCACCTGTTATTTTATGCATTCTCTCGACTTTGTCATTATATAACTCTGTTTTTATACAGCCTTTGTGCAGTCTTTTAGCCTCTTTCAAACCTCCTTAGTCTCCTCTTTAAAAGCATTGAAAATCCGAAACATACACTGGTAACCTATTCGACTGGACAATCGTCCTTTCCACAATTTTCGCGAATTTTTCACCCAAATTTCTTGCAAGTTTCCAACTTTGAGTTGCATTTTCTGCTCGTTCTTCCAGACTCATCCATAGTTCCCCGATTCCTCTCACAGTGCTCTATAGAAAGCAGTAAGCAGCTTACCCCCAACTAATTTCTACCTCCCAATAATTGCCCCTAAATTCCCATACCAAACCAATTTTTCTCCGAGAACCTGCAACTCTTACTCATTTTCTAGTGTTGCAAATTAGCAGCTTTTCTTGCATTGACCGAAAACTTGCTAAAGACGCCTGCCATAGACCCTATTGAAATTTTATTGATCTGAATCCATTGGACTAATCAGGCCTTCTGATTGGTCCAGCAGCCCTCACTCTTACAGTAATTTTTAAGCCTTTTCCTTATTTCGCCACCTTCCTGCGCCATCCTTCCTATCCACTTTCTCACCATTCCTCTCTCCATCGACAGTACTCTTCCTCCTCTATCCAATCCATTGATCACCCACATTCCCTCATTGCTCCATCCCCTGCCGTTTCCTGAGCCCCTGAACTTCACTTTTTGCCAATTTTCCGCTCTGCTTGCTGCTAAGGCGGCTCCTGCTCTTGACATAAATATTTTCCTGTACATATTCCACCCCATCTTTCGACTCTACACTGGGCTTTTTTGACCCAGTTTCCCTCATCATATAGCAACTCCTCTCCCCTGAGGTGAATTTTCCATCTGATCTTTCCCCGCCACCCCTCTTCCTATTTCTGCTTTGCTTCTGGCTTTCCTGTACAAATTACACATCTTTCTAGTTAATAATAATAATTTATATTTTCATATAAACATAAATTTACATGAAAATGCATGCCATTTTTACAGGCACGATCAAGTATGATATAATGACAAATAGTAGATTGTCTACAAGTTAATAATGTTTGAACAGCTAATTATTTGATATATATATATATAAATACACTCATTGTCTGACCCATGTCGTATCATTATTGAATTAAACAGCAGTCCTCCAGGTTGCGCAGAAAAATCGACTTCGTTTCGTTTTCAACCCGTAGTTGTAGTAAGATTATCACTTTTTTTAAAAGTTCAAATTGTTGAATTATATAGTACAAGCAATCGGAACAGATTCTTATAATTGTTAATTTGTAAATCTTCTTCCACGAAGGTTTCCATCAAAGTTGAGCGACAACCACGTGCTTGAACGCTATTTCAGGAAGAGGAGAAAATCCTGCACAGCTACAAAGTGGTATAAAATGCAATCATGAATAATACATTATTGGAAGCATATTTACAAGAAAAATACAAGAATAAGCTATACAGTACTTGATATGATAGTGCACATTTGCAATGTATGATGCTAACCATATTGGTCTTACCGTAGAAAACTATGACGTTTTCTATGAAAATAAAGTTATTCTCAAACATGAGTGCTGTTGTTATGTTTTTTTTTACCATCAGAGCAACCGAACTTTATGCGAGGGAAGAGTGTGAATGAGAAAAAAGAAAAACAAAAGAGTAAATTTCAGCTTTACTAAAGGCCTAGGAAGTTGAGATAAGATAGAGTATAATAGTAATTAGGTAGAGGGATCATCGTGAAGTATATAAGTGACATTTTAGAGAGAAGTGGCTAGAAGGATTAGAACCTTTTGAATATGGTGACCTGTAGGATGTCTGGTGAACTTGTGTATGGCCCATGGGATAGCATCTTGACAAGAAACTGAGCAGGCTTGTAGATGTTAGGAGCGAAAGCATTATTTTTTTTTACAAGCTAAAACTGTACAGTCATTATTGTTTTAGTTTGTTTTTTTAAAATGTTTTTATAAAGTCAATTTTTTTTTATTATACTTTCAGTATCTAAACTGATGTTTAATTCTCGAGCTGCCAAAATAATGCATGTTGCTGTCCTACAGATCGGAGCGATTCACATTTGTGACCACTACCAAATCTGCTGATCAGCATGCGCCACCCTCCCTCCTTTTTTGACATTAAGCTCTGAGACCTTTTACAATGACTGCAGTTGTAATATTGGATTGCTTTGACTCCGTCCCAATCATACAGTATGCTGCACATTAACAGCTTTCATGACAAGTGCTTCCCATTAGGTCACATGGCACAATAACACCAGAGGACATTGTTAGCAGTATTATCATCATACTAGTGAACAAGTGGATTACTACAAAAGACTAAGAAATTAGGTTTCCCTTAAGAGTTATGAAGGGTAAAAATAAATAGCTAATATTAGAGCAACTAAGTTATATTCTATTTAGCAGTGATATGAGTAGTGGAACAATTAGTGGCAAAGTTATGTAAAGTGGTCCTGAGTAAGGCAACTGGTTAGCAGAACTTGTCATGCTAAATTTTCACGACCGATTTTATATGGTGTGCGTTACACATCGCAAAGTGACTCATCAATTACATAATGGAAAAATACTACATAATTTCAACAATATGAATTTTTTTAGAAAATTACATGAAAATGGGTAACTGTTGACTGAAGATAGTCATTTCAACTCAAAAATAGTACTACTAATATTAATAATATATTTGTAGCAGACGCCTAGGAAATTGTGTTTAAGAAGTATGAAGTATGGAAGTAGCTAGTATTACAGCAACTAAGTTGAAGTCTATTTAGCAGAGTAAAAAGTGTAGTGGAACAATTAGTGATAAAATTATGTATACATAATTTTATAATGATCCTGAAGAAAACAGCCGGTTAACAGAGCTAGTTATGCTAAATTTTTCATGACCGATTTTCATACGGTGCGCATTAGATATTGCAAAGTAACCCTTCAACTTATATAATGTTAGAAATACTGCGAAATATTATAAAGATTATACGTTTTAGGAAGGTGTATGAGAAAAGGTGGTTATTGGTTGAGTAAAGTCATTCAGACACAAAAAATAGCATTGTATTATTAACTGTATATACATATGTAAAATATTAAAAGGTGTGGTTGCTAATATAGTTGTTTCTAGAAGTACTTATATTAACATAACTTATTGAAGTCTATACAGAAAGGAAAATCAGTAAATTAGTTAAACGTTCGCTGCGTAAGTAGTAGAGTCGAGTTATAAGTAACTGACTGAGCTGAAGACTGGACCGGCTTTTACTTACCATTTTACCAACATTTGTGGTCTTTTAGACAAGCTAGGGTGGACATGTTAATGTGTCTCTCTAGGCTCCGTTTGAACCCATTGGGGGTTTTCACAACATCTAATTTCAGATGGTAGTTGGTTCCAAAGAGTGCAATATTTAATGGTGAAAAAGTTTGCCCTAATGGAGTTTTTGTAGGTAGCCACCTTGACAAGGTAGTTGTGGTTTCGCAGCTGATATGATTTAATATTTTCCCACGTTATGGATGAGTTACTATAACAGTGTTTTCTTATGACTTTGAAGAGTAGAAATAAGTTGCATTTCACTCTCCTTAACCACAGAGGTTCTAAATTCAGACGCATACACCTGTCAACATATTCCACTGGTTGGTCAAACCCTATTATGCGTTTCGTTAGGAATCTCTGAACACTTTCGACTTTTTTTCGGTCTGCAGACCTTAGGTTACTATACAGGAGAGCACAATATTCAAGTTTGGGGCGGATACATGTTCTATATATAGCTAATCTTGCTTCTTGGGTGTAGAAGTTACGCAGCACAAAGCCAATAAGTCGTCTACAGTCGGATACAACCTTATTTGCATGATCAGAAAAGGTTAGATCTGAGTATGCTATCCTGAGATCTGTGACAGTGTTCAGTTTCGAGAGAAGCTATTTCTTTTATTTTTGTAAAAGTCACTGTGAGGAGTCTATGAACAATCCGTGACACAACTCTGCTCCGCAGTTGTTGTCCCTCTTCAACACGAGACTGTACACTTTACACTCTCCTGTTAAGATCAGCTATGCTTCCTCCCTACCCGTCTACCTCCGTGGCCTCTGCTACGGATCATGCTGATACTCCTCGTCTGGATTCCTCCTTTTCATCTTCTCCTCCTTCTACACCTGTAAATCATGTATCACCCTCTTCGTCTGCTCCCCTCCAATCCAATTCCCCCGTCGTAGCTGGCTCTTCCACCTCCTCAACAGCCTCAACGCGATCTACTGGCTCAAGCAGCTCCGAGTCTATATTAATATCTCGCTATAACTGTCCCCACTGCCAACGTGACTTCTCCACTTCAATGGGTCTTACACAACATCTTCGCCACGCTCATCCTATCGAATACAATGAGATCCTGTTAGGTAGAATCACGTGTGTTAATAGACCTCCGCGAAACTTGACAGCGCAAGAGGAACTCTCTCTTATAACTATCGCCAACGCCAATGCCGATCGCTTCGCCCTCAAGTCCCAGTTATATATATTCCTGCACAGTCTGCTCCCACATCGCTCCATTGAAGCCATCAAGAGCCGTCTCAAAATTCTACGTTGGCACGTCTCTTCCTCCTCGTCCTCTCCCGCATACAGTTCCATCTCATCCTCCACCTCTTCATCGTCTGAATCATCACCCTCTTTGGCTACCTCCTCTTATCAATCTTCTCGTCCACCTGCCCGCAATTGGTCTCCAGACGATGAACAACTTCTTCTCACCTCTGCCCGTCATCTCGACGTTCCGTCCCTGACCAACGCTCAACTACACCGTATCCTGGCCGATCTATTTATGGATTGGACTACTGAAGCCATTCGGCGGCGGCTAACTAGACTTGGTTGGCACCGATCATTTTTACCTGCATCACCGGTCATCCAGCTCAACTGTCTTCCTTTGATCTGCTCCAATCTGCTTTGTGATGGCGAACCCTAAGATGATGATGATGATGATGATGATGATGCTATTAATGCCTCTTGTTCCAATGATCCCCTCTCTCCTGATGATGTATCAGGAAATATTCAGTCCTCTGACTCTACAACAACTTCATCTTCCTCACCACCCTGCCTGAGTCAACAACAAATTCATGCCACGATCCAATTTTGCCTCCCAATTCATCAGATTCAGAAGCCTACGACGATTCTGACTCCTCTTCGTCATCGATGTCATCGCAATGTAATGTCTTCGTCCCCTTTAATCAGATACCCATTCATTCCTCACGTCGATTACAGCAAGCAACGCCGACAATCATTATCTCTTCTGACTCAGAAGAAGCGACGGAGTCAGACGACGCCGATAACTTATGCTTTGGCTCGATAAAATTCCTCTACACGAAGCAAAACAACGTCAATATGATCGAGCCACCTGAGCACTCCACTGCCTCTATCTCTACGATCCAACATCATCTCAATGTCTGTATTCGGACAGTGACTGCAACCATCCAGCATGACGAACGACCGCCTGACGAGAGCCAAATCAATCTTGTTGATCTTGACGACATGCAATTCGATGACTCAGCTTCTCAACCAACAACAGTCCTCACACTGCCGCCTATCCACAACGTCTACTTTGATGCCATCTGTTTGCTCGACTTTGACCACATACAAGTCAACCTACTAGCTGCAATCTTTCAACAACTTACCAAAAGGAATGATCGATTAAAGACCGATATGATTTTACAAGCGGCTAAAAGTTTCTCTATCAAAGAAACGTCATCAGATGACTTTTGTCACCTACTGGACAGCCACTGTAAAGATGTCTTCCCTGTCCTTTGGAAGCCATCCAAAATGCATTACCCCAATGGCCTTCCGCCCAACCTTAACAGCAAGAAGAAACGACGTATTCTATATGCGCACATCCAGACCCTCTATCATCGATCACCCAAAGATGCCGCCAACACTGTATTGGACGGTCGTTGTCGTAATCCCTTCGTCTGCAGCCCATCAGCTATTGGTGGCTTTCATGAGTTTTGGCAAGAAACCTTCACGAGATCGGAATTACCAGACATCCGCCCCATCACAGATGCAATCCCTATTAACAATGATCTCATCTCTCCAATCACTCCAGTTGAAGTAAGATGGGCGATCAATGACATGATCAAATCAGCTACTGGTGTTGACCGCATATCCGCGAAGGATCTTCGAAAAATCGACCCCTCGTGCATCGCTGGATACCTCAATGTCCTTCTATTGATGAACCACCTTCCTGCACCACTCAACATCTCTAGAGTTACTTTCGTTCCCAAAACGACACAACCTGACTCGTCCACTGACTTCCGACCGATCTCAATTGCACCAGTTATCACCAGGTGCCTCCACAAAATCCTTACCAAGAGATGGGCTCCGTCGTTTCCAACTGAAAAATTGCAATTCGCATTCCTCCAACGTGACGGCTGTTTTGAAGCCACCAATCTTCTACATTGCATCCTTCACGAGGCACACACCAACCACCAAGGCTGTGCTATCGCTATATTAGACGTCTCGAAAGCTTTCGACAGTGTCCTCCATGAGACAATACTCCGATCCGCTGAAAGATACGGTGCCCCTCATCTTCTTCGTCGATATCTGGCCAACTATTACGAAAAGTCGACTTCCAATTTTAGCAACATTAACTGCCATCCAACACGCGGTGTAAAACAAGGCGACCCGCTGTCGCCACTGCTGTTTATCATGACTATGAACGAGGCATTGACGGCCATCGAAAACCTCAACCCAATCTACATTGGTGATCAACCCCTCTCCACTATATGGCCTACGCTGATGACATTATCATATTTGCTCCTGATGCATCATCCCTCCAAATGAAACTTGACGCACTTACAACATCGCCCAGAGCAGCGGGACTCTGCATCAATCCCACCAAGAGCAGATCCCTTCACTTAATCGCCGACAGAATGAAGAAAATCGTCGCACTGGCACCCACCATATTTACACTTGACTGTTTGCAGATCCCTGCAATTTCAGTCTCGCATGAATTCGAATATCTGGGAATCACTTTCAATTACAAAGGGCGGTGTCACCAAAAATATGCTGAAATGCTGAATGACTACCTGGACAATGTCCGTCAAGCTCCTTTGAAACCACAACAGCGCATTCCTAGACTTCTTTGGGTTTATGGGTTAAACCCAGCTTTAAAGGATATAGAAGTCTAGGAATAAGATGGGTTTTCAAGAAGTGAATGCGCTGTTGTGATTTCAAAGGAGCTTGACGGACATTGTCCAGGTAGTCATTCAGCATTTCAGCATATTTTTGGTGACACCGCCCTTTGTAATTGAAAGTGATTCCCAGATATTCGAATTCATGCGAGACTGAAATTGCAGGGATCTGCAAACAGTCAAGTGTAAATATGGTGGGTGCCAGTGCGACGATTTTCTTCATTCTGTCGGCGATTAAGTGAAGGGATCTGCTCTTGGTGGGATTGATGCAGAGTCCCGCTGCTCTGGGCGATGTTGTAAGTGCGTCAAGTTTCATTTGGAGGGATGATGCATCAGGAGCAAATATGATAATGTCATCAGCGTAGGCCATATAGTGGAGAGGGGTTGATCACCAATGTAGATTGGGTTGAGGTTTTCGATGGCCGTCAATGCCTCGTTCATAGTCATGATAAACAGCAGTGGCGACAGCGGGTCGCCTTGTTTTACACCGCGTGTTGGATGGCAGTTAATGTTGCTAAAATTGGAAGTCGACTTTTCGTAATAGTTGGCCAGATATCGACGAAGAAGATGAGGGGCACCGTATCTTTCAGCGGATCGGAGTATTGTCTCATGGAGGACACTGTCGAAAGCTTTCGAGACGTCTAATATAGCGATAGCACAGCCTTAGTGGTTGGTGTGTGCCTCGTGAAGGATGCAATGTAGAAGATTGGTGGCTTCAAAACAGCCGTCACGTTGGAGGAATGCGAATTGCAATTTTTCAGTTGGAAACGACGGAGCCCATCTCTTGGTAAGGATTTTGTGGAGGCACCTGGTGATAACTGGTGCAATTGAGATCGGTCGGAAGTCAGTGGACGAGTCAGGTTGTGTCGTTTTGGGAACGAAAGTAACTCTAGAGATGTTGAGTGGTGCAGGAAGGTGGTTCATCAATAGAAGGACATCGAGGTATCCAGCGATGCACGAGGGGTCGATTTTTCGAAGATCCTTCGCGGATATGCGGTCAACACCAGTAGCTGATTTGATCATGTCATTGATCGCCCATCTTACTTCAACTGGAGTGATTGGAGAGATGAGATCATTGTTAATAGGGATTGCATCTGTGATGGGGCGGATGTCTGGTAATTCCGATCTCGTGAAGGTTTCTTGCCAAAACTCATGAAAGCCACCAATAGCTGATGGGCTGCAGACGAAGGGATTACGACAACGACCGTCCAATACAGTGTTGGCGGCATCTTTGGGTGATCGATGATAGAGGGTCTGGATGTGCGCATATAGAATACGTCGTTTCTTCTTGCTGTTAAGGTTGGGCGGAAGGCCATTGGGGTAATGCATTTTGGATGGCTTCCAAAGGACAGGGAAGACATCTTTACAGTGGCTGTCCAGTAGGTGACAAAAGTCATCTGATGACGTTTCTTTGATAGAGAAACTTTTAGCCGCTTGTAAAATCATATCGGTCTTTAATCGATCATTCCTTTTGGTAAGTTGTTGAAAGATTGCAGCTAGTAGGTTGACTTGTATATGGTCAAAGTCGAGCAAACAGATGGTATCAAAGTAGACGTTGTGGATAGGCGGCAGTGTGAGGACTGTTGTTGGTTGAGAAGCTGAGTCATCGAATTGCATGTCGTCAAGATCAACAAGATTGATTTGGCTCTCGTCAGGCGGTCGTTCGTCATGCTGGATGGTTGCAGTCACTGTCCGAATACAGACATTGAGATGATGTTGGATCGTAGAGATAGAGGCAGTGGAGTGCTCAGGTGGCTCGATCATATTGACGTTGTTTTGCTTCGTGTAGAGGAATTTTATCGAGCCAAAGCATAAGTTATCGGCGTCGTCTGACTCCGTCGCTTCTTCTGAGTCAGAAGAGATAATGATTGTCGGCGTTGCTTGCTGTAATCGACGTGAGGAATGAATGGGTATCTGATTAAAGGGGACGAAGACATTACATTGCGATGACATCGATGACGAAGAGGAGTCAGAATCGTCGTAGGCTTCTGAATCTGATGAATTGGGAGGCAAAATTGGATCGTGGCATGAATTTGTTGTTGACTCAGGCAGGGTGGTGAGGAAGATGAAGTTGTTGTAGAGTCAGAGGACTGAATATTTCCTGATACATCATCAGGAGAGAGGGGATCATTGGAACAAGAGGCATTAATAGCATCATTATCATAAGGTTCGCCATCACAAAGCAGATCGGAGCAGATCAAAGGAAGACAGTTGAGCTGGATGACCAGTGATGCAGGTAAAAATGATCGGTGCCAACCAAGTCTAGTTAGCCGCCGCCGAATGGCTTCAGTAGTCCAATCCATAAATAGATCGGCCAGGATACGGTGTAGTTGAGCGTTGGTCAGGGACGGAACGTCGAGATGACGGGCAGAGGTGAGAAGAAGTTGTTCATCGTCTGGAGACCAATTGCGGGCAGGTGGACGAGAAGATTGATAAGAGGAGGTAGCCAAAGAGGGTGATGATTCAGACGATGAAGAGGTGGAGGATGAGATGGAACTGTATGCGGGAGAGGACGAGGAGGAAGAGACGTGCCAACGTAGAATTTTGAGACGGCTCTTGATGGCTTCAATGGAGCGATGTGGGAGCAGACTGTGCAGGAATATATATAACTGGGACTTGAGGGCGAAGCGATCGGCATTGGCGTTGGCGATAGTTATAAGAGAGAGTTCCTCTTGCGCTGTCAAGTTTCGCGGAGGTCTATTAACACACGTGATTCTACCTAACAGGATCTCATTGTATTCGATAGGATGAGCGTGGCGAAGATGTTGTGTAAGACCCATTGAAGTGGAGAAGTCACGTTGGCAGTGGGGACAGTTATAGCGAGATATTAATATAGACTCGGAGCTGCTTGAGCCAGTAGATCGCGTTGAGGCTGTTGAGGAGGTGGAAGAGCCAGCTACGACGGGGGAATTGGATTGGAGGGGAGCAGACGAAGAGGGTGATACATGATTTACAGGTGTAGAAGGAGGAGAAGATGAAAAGGAGGAATCCAGACGAGGAGTATCAGCATGATCCGTAGCAGAGGCCACGGAGGTAGACGGGTAGGGAGGAAGCATAGCTGATCTTAACAGGAGAGTGTAAAGTGTACAGTCTCGTGTTGAAGAGGGACAACAACTGCGGAGCAGAGTTGTGTCACGGATTGTTCATAGACTCCTCACAGTGACTTTTACAAAAATAAAAGAAATAGCTCCTCTCGAAACTGAACACTGTCACAGATCTCGGGATAGCATACTCAGATCTAACCTTTTCTGATCATGCAAATAAGGTTGTATCCGACTGTAGACGACTTATTGGCTTTGTGCTGCGTAACTTCTACACCCAAGAAGCAAGATTAGCTATATATAGAACATGTATCCGCCCCAAACTTGAATATTGTGCTCTCCTGTATAGTAACCTAAGGTCTGCAGACCGAAAAAAAGTCGAAAGTGTTCAGAGATTCCTAACGAAACGCATAATAGGGTTTGACCAACCAGTGGAATATGTTGACAGGTGTATGCGTCTGAATTTAGAACCTCTGTGGTTAAGGAGAGTGAAATGCAACTTATTTCTACTCTTCAAAGTCATAAGAAAACACTGTTATAGTAACTCATCCATAACGTGGGAAAATATTAAATCATATCAGCTGCGAAACCACAACTACCTTGTCAAGGTGGCTACCTACAAAAACTCCATTAGGGCAAACTTTTTCACCATTAAATATTGCACTCTTTGGAACCAACTACCATCTGAAATTAGATGTTGTGAAAACCCCCAATGGGTTCAAACGGAGCCTAGAGAGACACATTAACATGTCCACCCTAGCTTGTCTAAAAGACCACAAATGTTGGTAAAATGGTAAGTAAAAGCCGGTCCAGTCTTCAGCTCAGTCAGTTACTTATAACTCGACTCTACTACTTACGCAGCGAACGTTTAACTAATTTACTGATTTTCCTTTCTGTATAGACTTCAATAAGTTATGTTTAATATAAGTACTTCTAGAAACAACTATATTAGCAACCACACCTTTTAATATTTTACATATGTATATACAGTTAATAATACAATGCTATTTTTTGTGTCTGAATGACTTTACTCAACCAATAACCACCTTTTCTCATACACCTTCCTAAAACGTATAATCTTTATAATATTTCGCAGTATTTCTAACATTATATAAGTTGAAGGGTTACTTTGCAATATCTAATGCGCACCGTATGAAAATCGGTCATGAAAAATTTAGCATAACTAGCTCTGTTAACCGGCTGTTTTCTTCAGGATCATTATAAAATTATGTATACATAATTTTATCACTAATTGTTCCACTACACTTTTTACTCTGCTAAATAGACTTCAACTTAGTTGCTGTAATACTAGCTACTTCCATACTTCATACTTCTTAAACACAATTTCCTAGGCGTCTGCTACAAATATATTATTAATATTAGTAGTACTATTTTTGAGTTGAAATGACTATCTTCAGTCAACAGTTACCCATTTTCATGTAATTTTCTAAAAAAATTCATATTGTTGAAATTATGTAGTATTTTTCCATTATGTAATTGATGAGTCACTTTGCGATGTGTAACGCACACCATATAAAATCGGTCGTGAAAATTTAGCATGACAAGTTCTGCTAACCAGTTGCCTTACTCAGGACCACTTTACATAACTTTGCCACTAATTGTTCCACTACTCATATCACTGCTAAATAGAATATAACTTAGTTGCTCTAATATTAGCTATTTATTTTTACCCTTCATAACTCTTAAGGGAAACCTAATTTCTTAGTCTTTTGTAGTAATCCACTTGTTCACTAGTATGATGATAATACTGCTAACAATGTCCTCTGGTGTTATTGTGCCATGTGACCTAATGGGAAGCACTTGTCATGAAAGCTGTTAATGTGCAGCATACTGTATGATTGGGACGGAGTCAAAGCAATCCAATATTACAACTGCAGTCATTGTAAAAGGTCTCAGAGCTTAATGTCAAAAAAGGAGGGAGGGTGGCGCATGCTGATCAGCAGATTTGGTAGTGGTCACAAATGTGAATCGCTCCGATCTGTAGGACAGCAACATGCATTATTTTGGCAGCTCGAGAATTAAACATCAGTTTAGATACTGAAAGTATAATAAAAAAAAATTGACTTTATAAAAACATTTTAAAAAAACAAACTAAAACAATAATGACTGTTCAGTTTTAGCTTGTAAAAAAAAAATAATGCTTTCGCTCCTAACATCTACAAGCCTGCTCAGTTTCTTGTCAAGATGCTATCCCATGGGCCATACACAAGTTCACCAGACATCCTACAGGTCACCATATTCAAAAAGTTCTAATCCTTCTAGCCACTTCTCTCTAAAATGTCACTTATATACTTCACGATGATCCCTCTACCTAATTACTATTATACTCTATCTTATCTCAACTTCCTAGGCCTTTAGTAAAGCTGAAATTTACTCTTTTGTTTTTCTTTTTTCTCATTCACACTCTTCCCTCGCATAAAGTTCGGTTGCTCTGATGGTAAAAAAAAACATAACAACAGCACTCATGTTTGAGAATAACTTTATTTTCATAGAAAACGTCATAGTTTTCTACGGTAGGACCAATATGGTTAGCATCATACATTGCAAATGTGCACTATCATATCAAGTACTGTATAGCTTATTCTTGTATTTTTCTTGTAAATATGCTTCCAATAATGTATTATTCATGATTGCATTTTATACCACTTTGTAGCTGTGCAGGATTTTCTCCTCTTCCTGAAATAGCGTTCAAGCACGTGGTTGTCGCTCAACTTTGATGGAAACCTTCGTGGAAGAAGATTTACAAATTAACAATTATAAGAATCTGTTCCGATTGCTTGTACTATATAATTCAACAATTTGAACTTTTAAGAAAAGTGATAATCTTACTACAACTACGGGTTGAAAACGAAACGAAGTCGATTTTTCTGCGCAACCTGGAGGACTGCTGTTTAATTCAATAATGATACGACATGGGTCAGACAATGAGTGTATTTATATATATATATATATATCAAATAATTAGCTGTTCAAACATTATTAACTTGTAGACAATCTACTATTTGTCATTATATCATACTTGATCGTGCCTGTAAAAATGGCATGCACTTTCATGTAAATTTATGTTTATATGAAAATATAAATTATTATTATTAACTAGAAAGATGTGTAATTTGTACAGGAAAGCCAGAAGCAAAGCAGAAATAGGAAGACGGGTGGCGGGGAAAGATCAGATGGAAAATTCACCTCAGGGGAGAGGAGTTGCTATATGATGAGGGAAACTGGGTCAAAAAAGCCCAGTGTAGAGTCGAAAGATGGGGTGGAATATGTACAGGAAAATATTTATGTCAAGAGCAGGAGCCGCCTTAGCAGCAAGCAGAGCGGAAAATTGGCAAAAAGTGAAGTTCAGGGGCTCAGGAAACGGCAGGGGATGGAGCAATGAGGGAATGTGGGTGATCAATGGATTGGATAGAGGAGGAAGAGTACTGTCGATGGAGAGAGGAATGGTGAGAAAGTGGATAGGAAGGATGGCGCAGGAAGGTGGCGAAATAAGGAAAAGGCTTAAAAATTACTGTAAGAGTGAGGGCTGCTGGACCAATCAGAAGGCCTGATTAGTCCAATGGATTCAGATCAATAAAATTTCAATAGGGTCTATGGCAGGCGTCTTTAGCAAGTTTTCGGTCAATGCGAGAAAAGCTGCTAATTTGCAACACTAGAAAATGAGTAAGAGTTGCAGGTTCTCGGAGAAAAATTGGTTTGGTATGGGAATTTAGGGGCAATTATTGGGAGGTAGAAATTAGTTGGGGGTAAGCTGCTTACTGCTTTCTATAGAGCACTGTGAGAGGAATCGGGGAACTATGGATGAGTCTGGAAGAACGAGCAGAAAATGCAACTCAAAGTTGGAAACTTGCAAGAAATTTGGGTGAAAAATTCGCGAAAATTGTGGAAAGGACGATTGTCCAGTCGAATAGGTTACCAGTGTATGTTTCGGATTTTCAATGCTTTTAAAGAGGAGACTAAGGAGGTTTGAAAGAGGCTAAAAGACTGCACAAAGGCTGTATAAAAACAGAGTTATATAATGACAAAGTCGAGAGAATGCATAAAATAACAGGTGAAAAGTAGCGAGAATCGGAAATTGGAGGGTCTCTCAATCAAGCAGGTTACAAGGCGCCGACCCAGGTTTTCCAGGTATTGTAGGAGGATACTAAACAGAGTATAAAAAAGCTGAGTAACGGTTCAGAGGTCAAGAGGGGAATAAGTTATGGGGCCACAAATTCAGGGGTAGGCCAAAAATTACGGAAATTGTGTAATTTACGGTAAAAATGTACACCTTGTTAAAAGATCGGGAAAGTGCGGAAAGTTCAGAAATTTTTGATGAAAATGATGGGATGATGTTAGAAAGTACGAATCAAAGGTGAATTAGCAGTTGTGCTTACTTTTAAGAGCAACAGAAAAATCTATGTGAGAGGTGTTACGTAAGAGAATAAAGTTTCACAGCTTTCAAAGAAACGGTTGGAGCTTGAGGCATTTTGTTTCCTAAGTTGGAGAATGATGATTGAAATTATTTTGAGACGATTCTGAGTGGTAACATTAAGAGAGGAAGGAAAAAAGTGCGAAAATTCGAAAAACCGGGGGGTCAATTAGGAACAGGTATGACAAAAGGTTACCTGGGGACGCAGCGATAGGAAATAATTGGATGAAAAGTAGCTCCCCTCTCACTAGATAGGTCAGGGGAGATGATTAATATGAAGTGGAGGTGTAAAAATTAGTATATTGAAAAATCGGTAGATGAGTCCAAGGTACTTTTTGACGAAAATGACGAAAATTAGTGGAAACAATTTAGTGGAATAAGGAAATATACATAAAATATAGATAAATTAGGTATCAAAAGATTCAGCTTATCGAGCTGCAACTAATGGTAACAGCTTCAAGCAGTAGAAATGGAACAGGAACGAGTAAATTAGAAAAAACTGTAAAATTTGTTATGTTTTCGGTAGGTTACTAGGAATTAACAGGAGAAAATCGACAAATTAAGGAATTACTTGGCAAAATGTATCTCAAAAGAACGCTTTTAGTGGGTAGTAACACTGAGTAAAAATGGGAATGAGAGATTTAATAGTTCAGACGTAACAGATGAAAATGTAAATTTCAGAGGACAGGGTCTAGAGGGGGTTAGGGGTAACTTTAGAATAGTGATAAGTCAGCATAAAAAGACCCGGTTTTTTATATAGACTACGCTAATTTGATGAAAGTAAGTTACTGAAAACAAATATAAGAACTATTGTTACGAAATAGTCCCTAAATTAGAGATAATAGCAAAACACAATGACGCCAATTGGGGTGAGTTATGGAACTTGTGAAAAACAATAGTTAAGTGGAAGAAAACCACTGGTAAAATAATAACTAGGTGAAATATAACGCAACACGTCGGAAAAATGCAGGGACTCACCAAATTGTAGCTGTTATATCCGATAAATTATAGGTCCACAATCTGCATAAAGCATGGTAATTGGTAAGTCATTGAATATGACAAATCCAGCAGTGAAGTCTGTGTGAAGGGTTTTGATATGCGTAGAATATGAAAATGGAACAGTTTTCATGTGTTTCTGTATGTAAAAACCCACAGAACAACAGTTGGTTATTCAAGAGCGGAATGTGTGGAGTGCGTAACAATGTGATTGTACACTTTTTGGTTATTTGTAAAAGTTAGATATATTGTACATAATTTTTGTTTAAAACGCTTCTGGTTGAAATACCCTTGGCTTCCGGGTACTTTTGGAAAATACACTCTGCTGTTGGGGACTTCGTCTTCTCCTTGGTTTCTTCCGCTTACTAGCTCAGCTCTCACCGTGTTGTATCTTTCGGATTTATTGTAGAAATCCACTACGCTCAACCGAAGACAACTATACAACCGGGACACAGCAGCTACAACCTACTCCGTCCAAACAATTAACGTCTCCGTGGGATATATAAATAATTTGTAGCAGAGGACTTAAACCTTATTTCCAAGTAACCCTTTTGTTGATATAACGTGTCGTTACATTTTTGGTAATATACTGTTACTTAACATTCCATTGACTTGAATTTTATTTCTCATATTACGTAATACTAGTGAACTCTAACATAAGTCCCCTACAAATTAATTGGTGAGCCCGACGTGATTCGAACACGCAGCCTTCTGATTGTTAGAGTTCACTAGTATTACGTAATATGAGAAATAAAATTCAAGTCAATGGAATGTTAAGTAACAGTATATTACCAAAAATGTAACGACACGTTATATCAACAAAAGGGTTACTTGGAAATAAGGTTTAAGTCCTCTGCTACAAATTATTTATATATCCCACGGAGACGTTAATTGTTTGGACGGAGTAGGTTGTAGCTGCTGTGTCCCGGTTGTATAGTTGTCTTCGGTTGAGCGTAGTGGATTTCTACAATAAATCCGAAAGATACAACACGGTGAGAACTGAGCTAATAAGCGGAAGAAACCAAGGAGAAGATGAAGCCCCCAACAGCAGAGTGTATTTTCCAAAAGTACCCGGAAGCCAAGGGTATTTCAACCAGAAGCGTTTTAAACAAAAATTATGTACAATATATCTAATTTCTACAAATAACCAAAAAGTGTACAATCACATTGTTACGCACTCCACAAATGTAGCGCTCCCGCCGTTTACCCGCTCTTGGTTGAATTTCTTCACTTTGACATTCAGAGCACTGGGCAGAAATCACAGGCTGAAATTATCCCGCATGCTCAAGGTCATTGATGGAGTGAGACGCTCAAAGGTCATTTTCGTCCATGTTAGTCGGTTATGTTGGATTGCAGTTCCATAGCCGTTCGTTTAGACATTGGTTTTATGTTCTGTTGGCATTTATAGGTGATTACCATGTACTGATAGCATTCTTTTGTAAAATAGTACTGTTCTTCACACGAAAATAGCCACATTTTGACGTAGTCTTCATTGAATGACACTATGTCGAAAGCTGCAGCTTCTACAAGAAACAAACTATTTGTGTAGATGACATTACCCCCAACTACCCCATCTTCTTCATTGTAGAGATGTTTTGACACATTCAGCATGAAACACTAATCATTACAACCAATATGCTAAGTGTGTCGCAGTCAGATTAAATGACGCAGATACCAACATAACTAGCCAGGAAATGAGAATTCCTATCAATCCAGAAAACATACAACAAAATTTTATTAAAAACTATTGACAAAACAAATTTGCCGAGAGAAATTTCAACCAACATGCCGGATAAGTCCAGCCAAATCACACTGCGTCATAACCGGTCAGCGGACATCGCAATGCTTTGTTTTAATCAGACTGTCGGATTCCCCTGGTCCGTACCAGTTCTGAGTTAGCCGTCGCGCGCCAAACAATGGAAGCACAGCTGCTTGACGCAACACAGGGCAAGTCCTTGCGCGTATGTAGCCATACAACACCAACAGCTGAAACCACCCACGACCGATCACGGTCAGAGTCCAGTAACTCCACAACAATGCTCACCGAAGGACACAAAGCAGCAAGAAAACCAGCCTCCAACTGGACCGACACGTATCTGATCTCGGCCTGTCTGACTCGGCCCCCAGAGCCAATCCTTCTCTCGAAGTTACGGATCCTATTTGCCGAATTCCCTTACCTACATTGTTCAATTGCCAGAGGCTGTTCACCTTGGAGACCTGCTGCGGATATGGGTACGGCCTGCCACGAAAATTATACTGCCTGGCTCGGATTTTCAAAGGCCGACAGGAGCGTTCCGGACACCACAAGAAGGGTGGTGCTTTACGGAGGCTAGCCCCCTATCTCCGGACAAGCCGATTCCAGGGTGTGGATGCACTCCTAACAAAGAAAATAGAACTCTTCCCAGAACTCCCGCCGACGTCTCCGAGTTCGGTTGCGTCACCGCGCTGAGCACACACTGAATCAAAGATCCAACATGCACCAATCTCCGGGGACAGGGTCGGGAATATTAACCCGATTCCCTTTCGCTACAGGAGGTTGCGTTGCAACAGTACTATAGCAGCAATACTAACAAAGCCTGCAAGCGGACAATGTCAGGCATCCCGTCTCTGCTCCGATTTACCGGATCACTTAGGACCGCCTGACCCATGGCCAACTGCTGTTCCCGTGGAACCCTTCTCCACTTCGGTCTTCAAGGTTCTCACTTGAATATTTGCTACTATCACCAAGATCTGCGCCTGTGGTTGCTTCACCTAGGCTTACGCCTGAGGCTTCCCACTAGCCACAGCGACCCTCCTACTCGTCGCCGCCACTCCATGCCTTGACCAAGTCAGTTTGCCCTCACCCTGCCTAGGCCAAGCTTGCAGCAACGGTACGGTATAGGTCCAACGCTCGAGCGCCATCCATTTCAGGGCTGGTTGATTCGGCAGGTGAGTTGTTACGCACTCCATAGCGGTTTCCGACCTCCATGGCCACCGTCCTGCTGTCTGGACCAACCAACACCTTTGTGGTATCCCATGAGCCTCACGTTAGGCACCTTAACTGCACGTTTGGTTCATCCCACAGCGCCAGTTCCGCTTACCAAAAATTGCTTAATTGGCACTCATATTCAATGCAAAACTCCATTTAAGTGAGTTAAGCTTCTCACCCATTTAAAGTTTGAGAATAGGTTGAGGATGTTTTCTCCCCAATGCCTCTAATCATTCGCTTTACCGGATAAAACTGTTTATATCTCAGAATGCCAGCTATCCTGAGGGAAACTTCGGAGGGAACCAGCTACTAGATGGTTCGATTAGTCTTTCGCCCCTATACTCACGTTACACGATCGATGTGCACGTCAGAATCGCTACGGTCCTCCACCAGAGTTTCCTCTGGCTTCAACCTTCGCAAGCATAGTTCACCATCTTTCGGGTCTCAATATGTACGCTCTTGTCTTTCCACTGAATCACTCGTTTTGTAAGTAACTGATATTCGTCACTCAAATTATTTGAACAACTGATCAACATTCCTCTGGTTGCCAGATGCACAGTTCATCCACGTCTTTGTAGAATAAGTCAGAATGACTGATGAAAAGTAATCGCTTACTTGAAGATATATGATAAATAAATACAATCATCACTCACGAATGACTTCCTCATCGATTTTCTCTTCCTCATTACTTGTATCATTCATTACCGCTTATCTAACCTTTTAAATACCTGGCAGAGTATAAACTTGCCGTAAAGAAAGACTGCTAAGCTAGTGTTCTCCCACCGTCTCCAAATCTCTCACCATACTTCTGCTTACTAGCCACCAAGACTGCTTCAAATTGCAACATTAAAGCATATTTCAGTGATGTGCATTTCTTCCATGAAATCCTGAGTGAACATTTCTGATTGAACTGCCCATTATTTAAGGCAGTCGTCTGAGTTAGGTTTAAGCAAACTCCACCTGACAGGATGTGTGTTAAATACGCTACTGCAATACACGCAAATATGGTGAGTAGAATCTTGTGACCTCGGTGTGTGAGACATGTAGTTTGTACTTCGTTATATGCCCTATCACTGTGAGTGAGTAGGGGTGGAGTACAGCGCATCTGTACCTACGGTGGTCTGCACGCGAATGTACACTGTAAGAATACAGAGACTGTAATAACTAATGTTCGACAGAGGGTGGGATACTTCAAGGATTAGTAAAGTAAATGCAGTTTAACCATGAGAAGATGATTACCCTACACCATATTGAATATGCATACACTGTGAGTGAGATGAAATCCAACAGAAATCAATAACTATGCTGATAAAAATTGATATGTTGAAACGTTTTGTGAAATATTGACATATGCTTCTTTGTAGGAGAGAGGAGTATAAAGTTGAACGCAGATAGAAAGTTGATGAATGACAGGAATTAACAGCCTCTTCCTTAGTGGTAGCTTCGAAGTAACACAGCAGTATTCTGACCCCCACTCATTTCTTTCTGACTAGCCATAGGTTGGTTGTTGGAATTTGGATAGAGCTGACTCCATGCATCCCTTGGGTGCATGTATCTGCAGAGTGTGAAATGTGATTGTGTGCGCCGACTGGCGACTGATTTCCAACCTCCACGTGTTCAGGTGGATAGGTGCTGACCAACCATGAAGTACTGTGATATACAGAAGTGAGTAGTGAATGAATTTCACTGCTGGTAATAATCATTCAAATTAATAATTTGAATTCTTACAATCAATAATCAGCTGAACGGAGTGACAACAGGAGATTCTAATGGGTACTGAATTTCGCCAGTATGGTGAAAGTTGAACAATGAACATGAATTTCTATTCAAGAACTGTTAACCTCTTAATTCTCCTTATATTACTCCCTTGAATAAAACAATGATTTTAACTATTCCAGCCGACGCAAACGATTGAAGTTCTTCAACTCTCGAGAGCGGAATCATCGAGGAGAAATCTCGGAGTAGATTCAAGCATTTTTTGCCTGTGGGAAGGTGAATTTCATTCGGAGATGTCTTCTTATTTCTGTTGGGATCACTCGATAATGCAGGTAATGAATTTACCCCCATTATCTGTTTGAAATGAATTAATTATTGTCAGTTTATCTGAGGCATTTGGCGGCTTGAGAAATTCTTGGATAACTACGGTTGTTCTCACCATACTAATCATGCTATTTAATAAAGCCAGATAAATGAGATACCCACTGAACTAAACTGGAAGGGTGAATTCTGCTGGCAGAACTCGCAGATTACTAATTGTCCTTAATATTAGTCTGTGTGGGTGTGAACTGATAAGAGTCCCAAACTAGGCTGATGAATCAGCTGGCTGTCTAGTACTCTCAGCTGGCTTTCTCAGGTTCTCTAGCCGAAATCAGCTCATGGTGAAATACTACAACCAATGAAAAATTGTTGTTTTGAATAAAGTGATCATTATTACCAGCATGTCACTTACACTGTAAAGCAGATTACATGATCTGATTTCATTATTTTGAAAATAAAACATGTAGTTCATGCAAAGAGTCTCTTTTCGGCGGCGAATTCATTCACTTAGCTCTACAATCGCAATTATTTATCGTTATTTGTGTGTGTGCGCATGTTTGTGTACATTAGACTTGTCCAATAAGTATAAAAATTATTATTATTGTATCCTTTAATTCCTACAGGAACATAGGGCTTCAGCCGTGCGTCTTCATTGCGTTCTGTTCTCTGCTAGAGTCTTCACCTGGCTCCAAGTTTGCCCACACGTTTTTATCTCCTCTTCACATGACCTCCTCCAAGTCTCCCTTGAACGACCAACTCGCCGCTTCACTTTCGGGTTCCACTCAAGGGCTTGTCTAGTGATGTCACTTGATGGTTTCCTAAGAGTATGGCCAATCCATCTCCATTTCTTCCTACCTATTTGTTTCACAATCGGTTCCTGGATGGTTCGTTCCCAAAGATCCCTGTTGCTGATCTTTTCTGGCCATCTGATCTTGAGTATTGAGCGAAGACAGCTGTTAATGAAGGTCTGTAGTTTGTTTGAGATGGTCTTTATGACGCGCCAAGTCTCTGATCCGTATAGTAGCACTGACTTCACATTGGAGTTGAAAATCCGGATCTTATTTTTGATGCTGAGTGTTGTTGACCTCCACACAGACTTGAGAGTAGTGAAAGCTTGTCCTGCTTTTCCGATCCTTGCTTTGATATCCTCGTCAGTTCCGCCTGTAGTTGAAACGATGCTTCCGAGGTAGGTGAAGGAGGTTGTTTCTTTCAGGTTCCTCCCATTTATGCTGATTGTTGTCAGTTGTTGTTGTTGCTGTTGATGGTGTTGCCCAGGAATTTTCATCACCTCTGTTTTATCTATGTTCACCTGAAGTCCTATCTTTGATGCCTCTTCTGCCAACTTGTTGCTTTTCGCTTGCATGTCTTCCAGTTTGTGGGAAATCAGACATATATCATCGGCGAAGTCCAGATCCTCCAAGATTTTGTGTGTGTGTGTCCATTTTATGCCTGTTTCCTCATTGCCCACTGTTTGTCGCATTATCCAGTCTACTGCAATCAAGAAAATCATTGGCGATAGTAGGCAGCCTTGTCTTACTCCTGTCCTCACTTCGAAGGGTTCCGTAAGTTTCCCATCGTGGAGTACTTGGCATGCAGCATTGTCGTATAGCTGTTGGATGAGATGTATTATTGTCGGTGGCACCCCGTAGTAGCGAAGTAGTTTCCAAATCACCTCCCGATCGACGCTGTCAAAGGCCTTTTCAAAGTCGATGAAGTTGAGATAGAGAGGTGACTGCCACTCTAAGCTTTGCTCAATGATGATCCGTAATGTGGCGATCTGGTCAATGCATGACTTGTTCCTCCTAAATCCAGCCTGTTCCGGTTGAGGTTTTTCATCCAGGGCATGTTTGATTCTCTCCAGGATGATGCGGCTTAGTATTTTGCTTGGGATGGACAGGAGCATAATTCCGCGCCAGTTTTTGCATTGACTTAAGTCTCCTTTCTTTGGTAGTTTGAATAAGTATCCTTTCTTCCAATCCTCGGGTACTTTGCCTTCTTTCCACACCTTCTCCAGTAGTGGTGTCATCATGTCCGCTGTTGTCTCTGGGTCCGTTTTCAATGCTTCTGCTGGGATTCCATCTGGTCCTGCTGCTTTTCCAGCTTTTAGCATCTTGATTGCCTTCAGGACTTCTGATTTCGTCGAGGGGTTGGTGTTCACTGGTAGCTCTGTCTCCGTTGTTGGTATTGCTGGGCGTGTTGTAGGTGGTGGTCGATTTAGGAGTCTTTTGAAGTGTTCAGCCCAGTGTTTCCTTTGCTCCACTTCTTTGGTGAGTGACTTTCCATTGTCATCCTTCACCGGCTTGATTTGTGTCAAACGTTTGCCCGATAGGTACCTAGTTGTTTGGTAGAGTGTTGCGAGATCTCCTTTGCCTGCAGTTTGTTCTGCTTCACTTGCCATGGTTTCATAATACTTTCTTTTGTCTTCTCTCCCACTCTTCTTTACTCTTTTGTTCAGTGTTTTGTAGCTTGCGTTCAGATCTTGTTTTTGTTGCTCATCGGTGCACTGGAGAATCTTTTGTTTCACCATCCCTCTCTCTTCTATTAGTTTCCAAGTGTCCGTAGTGAGCCATTGTTTGTCCTTCTCTTCTTTCTACCTAGAACTTCCATGCAGGTTTGACTCCATACTGTCTTCAAGTTGTTCCAGTGCTTTTCGACGCTGACCTCTTCGCCAGTGTTGATTTGTGTCTCGGCTTGTCTTTTATACTTGCAGTGAAGATGTCCTTTGTGTCCTGGTCCTTCAGTTTTTGAGTGTTGAACTTAACTTGTGGCCTATCTGCAGCTCCTGATTCTCTGAAAGCTTTTAATTTGATTTGGATTGTCCCTTGTACGAGATAGTGGTCTGAGCCAATGTCTGCTCCTCTTCTTACTTTCGTGTCCAGCAGGCTGCGCCTGCACTTCCTTGAGATTGAGATGAAGTCGATTTGGTTTTTGGTTCGCCCATGTAGCCTTGTGGATATCCTTGTGTTTGTATACGCTGCCACCAATCACTAGTTCATTAAAAGCGCAGAAGTCGGCGAAGAGTTCTCCGTTTTCATTCATTTCTCCCAGAGCTTCTCTACCCATGATGAGTTCCCTTCCTGCGTTGTCTGATCCAAGTTTGGCGTTCATGTCTCATATCAGTATTTTGATGTCACCAGCTGGAGTATTGTCCATTGTTGTCTGCAGTTGTCTGTAGAATTCTTCTTTCATTTCGAGGTCTGCGTTGTTGGTCGGTGGATAGCATTGTATAATTGACACTTTCCTTCCTTTGGAGTTGAATCTGGTGGTTATTATACTGGGCGAGATCGCCTCCCATTGCATCAGGGCCTTCGTTGCCGTTGGTGACATCATGATAGCCACGCCCTCGGTGTGCGAGTGGTTATCTTCTGGGTGACCGGAGTAGATCACTGACTCACCCGTTGACAATTTGGTGAGTCCATTCCCGTTCCATCTGCTTTCACATATTCCCAGTACTTGAATTTTGTATGTTTTCATTTCGTTTGCGATCTGGGCAGCTTTGCAAATCTCGTACATAGTACGGACATGTGGAGTCCTCAAAAATAAACTTATCCAAATTTTACTATTATGTAAAAAAATGAACATATTGTACACTACTTTGTTTTAACCAAAAACTCTGTACTTTGAACTTCCCTCGAGTTTTAAAAAATATATATATAATTCTGCCTTCGACTCTCCGTCTTCTCCACCATCTCAACTGCCGTCGATCAATTATAACAACCTGCTTTCTATCTCGAATTTTTGCAGGATCACCGTAGCCTCCTCCTACGCACTTTGGTCGACCTCCGGCAACGTCAACACTGGAGAATTAGAACTGGAGCAGTCTTCTCGCAGCACTTCCGGAATCCATTACGTTTATTGTGGAATTTGGATCTTTGTAAACCCAAGTAACAAAACTTTAATATATTCTTCCCGTAAACTCAATTGATTTGGTATTTTGTCTTCTATTTGAATTTTGGGTAAATAAGCTAACAGAGCAAAAGGTCCACCACAAAAATTGGTGAGCCTGCTTCGAACATTTTTTTTCTTCGATGGTTAACCGTTTTTTTGAACATTTTTGCGATAGTTAACCCGTTTTGAACATTTTTGTTGCTATTTTGACCTTATAATCTCGCATTGCTTAATTTTTGTTACCATACGTTTTGTTATTTTGTATGTATCTATACTTAAATATTTTTTGACAATGGCTCCATCTAAACGTACCACTGTTCCTGAAGAGGTAGTACCACCAAGCCCTTCCACTTCTATTAAGGACGCACCATTGTTTCGGATACTTTCCCAGTTAACATCTCAAATGCAAGACCTACGACTGGAAGTATCTGAACTCCGAGCACAGCGGAACCAGTCACAGACAGTATCCAAGCAACGGCGACCAAGATCTAGACGACGTTCTAGAACACCATCTCAAAGCCGTAACATTTGCTGGTATCATAGGAGGTATGGGCATAATGCCCTGAAGTGTGTCCGACGTGCATGTACAATAGTGGTGACGCAACTCAGGGAAACTCCCTAACCAGGCAGTAATGGCGACGGCTGTTACTGGCAATCATCCCAGTCGCCTTTTCTACGTGAGGGACTTGACTACCGGCACATTATTCCTGGTAGATACAGGCGCCGAGGTCAGTGTTATTCCCCCCTCACTATCCAGGCGATCAGCCAAAATACCTGGTAAACTATCACTCCGCGCTGCCAATCAAACCAACATACAGACGCATGGTGAACAGTCAATGATTCTAAACCTAGGATTACGCCGAGGTTTCACATGGATCTTCATAGTAGCTGACGTACGTCACGCTATACTTGGTGCAGACTTCCTAAGTCACTTCAATCTGTTAGTTGACATCAGCAAGAAAAAACTGATTGACAATTGCACCCAACTCAAGATCCAAGGTATTACAGGTGACTACTCTGTTCATAGCATCTGTATAGAAAAGCCGGAGAGTGAAATGTTCTCTACCTTATTGCAACGATTTCTGAAAATCCTTAAACCGTCATACAACGTCGAAGATATATCTCATACAGTTACGCATAAAATCATCACAACAGGACAACCTGTGAAGGCACGTCCACGACGGTTACCACCAGATAAACTAGCAGCAGCTAAGTCGGAATTCGAACATATGATGCAGCTGGGCATCATACGACCATCCAACAGTCCATGGTCTTCACCTTTGCATATGGTTCCCAAAACTACTCACGACTGGCGACCATGTGGAGATTATCGCGCTCTGAATAACGCTACGGTACCAGACCGTTATCCTATACCTCATCTCCACGACTTCTCCTTGACGTTACATGGAAAGACTATTTTTACCAAAGTTGACTTGGTTAGAGCATATTTTAGATGATTGATGGTATCGACGTTCGCGAGTTGTACGGGTTATACTAACGCAAGATCTTATACCAACAACCACTATAGTGTTCGTTCTTCGAGTACCAAATGGTAAAGCAAAAGACCAGATTTTGTCGTCCAAAGTACGTATTATATTTCGGGACAAAATCGCGGGTAGAGGTGAATGCTTAGCTAGCTAGTAATCGTGCACGCACGTGACACGACGAAGCACCAAATGGCGGGGATGCTTGACCGTAAGCCTTCAGCTAAACAAGTCGACTTAAACAGTGATGGTCAGCATCCAATGTTGAGTGATGATTGCTGTAGTTAATAATTTTGGGGAATTATTTGCCGCTACAGCTCACTCCCCCCCTAGTGGGTTTGTGAGGACCCTAAGACATGACCAGCCGGAAGTAAAAAGATCTCGATGGTTCCCTGACGGGTGAAAAAAATCTTCCGAGCGGCTTGATGGAGTGCCTGCTGGTCTGTCTTCCTATGCTAATAGGGTATCTGTACATTGCTTCCTCGATGTTGTTCGTTGGATCCCGTGCTTCGTTTGTTTCCTGTCCAGTGCCCGTTGCACCTGGAAAAGAAAACAAGAATGCTGAGAAACTTGTCAAGAAAAATGTACCAAATAAGCGTTGTTTTACCAAAACAAAAATATGACATGCATCTACTATACAGTAAAATAATGTAAAGTTCAAAATATCGGGAAAAAAATATATACATCTAATTTAATTTTATGTACGGTTATAGGAAAAATATCATCTACTTGTGTTAAGTGACGCAACTTAAAAAAATTGATGTGTCACTCAGTTATGTGAAATAGGTGTGAAGGTATTCTGGGAATCTAACGTGACGTCCAGAACGCGTTTTTTTAGAGTGATCGACCGAAGGTTCAATGGCTTTCGCCGTGCTAGGGAGTTCTTCGAAGACTGAAGTAGAATCAATTACTTGTGAATTATCGGGTACGTTTATCTCCAGGCTAATGGGATTACCTTCCAAGTAAGCTGGTTTCAGACGGTCGATACTGACGGTGTCTTCGCTGCCTTTTTTGTCTAAAACGAAGAATTTATCAGTACGTTTAATCACTTTATATGGTCCGTCATATGGGGGTTCTAGAGGACGACGTACCGAGTCGCGACGAACAAATACATGTGAAGAAGTTTTTAAACAAGGGTGAACGAAAACATCAATGGACTGTGGTCGGAGGGGAGCAGGTTTAACTGAACGCATAGCGTTTGTAAGCCTGCTGACGTATGAGGAGTGATCTACCACTGGTGGGAAGCTCGAGGGAGAAACAAACTCACCTGGCAGTCGTAGTGTTGTGCCATATACTAGCTCAGAGGTAGTACAACCAGCATCTGTTTTTAAGGCGTTTCGTATCCCTAGGAGAACTAACGGAAGGGATTCAGTCCAATGGGTGTTATTTGCAGCTGATAAACCAGCTTTCAACTGTCTGTGTAGACGTTCTACCATACCATTAGCTTGAGGGTGGTAGGCTGTTGTTCGAAAACGCATACAACCAAGAATTTTAGTTAAAGCGAAGAATAAACCGCTTTCGAATTGCCGCCCGCGATCAGTTGTTATGGAAGATGGGCATCCAAAGTTTGCGATCCATCTCTCTACAAAGACGCGTGCGATGGTTTCAGCAGATATATCCTTGAGGGGTACTGCTTCAGGCCATCGTGTGAAGCGATCGATGCAGGTTAACATATAAGTATATCCATGAGATTCTGGAAGGGGGCCAACTAAATCTATATGGACGTGTTCGAAACGGGCATCAGGGATAAGAAAAGTGCCAAGGGGGCTTTTAGTGTGTCGTATTACCTTGCACTTTTGGCAAGCTAAACACGTCTGTGCCCATTCCCTTACTTCTTTGTTAATACCAGGCCAACAAAACCGACTAGTTACGAGCTTGACAGTAGTTCGAATACCTGGATGGGATAAGCCATGCAACGTATTGAAGACGTTACGGCGATAACTTTTAGGCACGATGGGGCGAGGAGTACTAGTGGAAATGTCACACAGAATAGTATCCTTTCCTATACCTAAGGGTTTCTTGGCTAGTTGTAGAGTTGTTTTCGACAACTCACGCTGAAGCTCAATATCTTCTTTTTGAAGACGAGCCAGTTTTACAAGGTCTATGCCATCGATTTCGGTGAAAGAACAAATACGTGACAAGGCATCTGCCACAGTGTTGTTCACTCCGGAAACATGGCGAATATCTGATGAAAACTGTGAAACGTAATCTAGTTGTCGCGATTCCCTGGGTGAATACTTATCTGAAGTTGAGTTCAGAGAGTACGTCAGAGGTTTGTGGTCAGTGAAAATGGTGAATTCACGACCCTCAACTGAATGTCGGAAATGACGTATAGCACAGTACATAGCTAGAAGTTCCCTTCCGAATGTGCTGTACTTCGTTTCAGCTACTTGAAGGCGCCTCGAGAAAAAGGCGAGTGGTTGCCACTCGTTCTTAACTAGTTGTTGCAGAACTGCGCCGATTGCAGTGTCTGATGCATCAACCGAGATACTCAACGGTGCTGTTGGATCCTGATACATTAGAAGGGTGGCATCCGCAATAGCTTTCTTTACCTGAATAAAAGCATGTCGAGCAGACGTGTCGAGTTCGATAGCCTTGTTGTTCCCTCGAAGGAGATCGGTTAATGGCTGAATTAGAGAAGCACAATTAGGAATAAAACGTCGGTAATAACTTACCAAGCCGTTAAAAGTGCGAAGGCATTTTACTGTCTTTGGCTCGGGAAAGTTCAGTATTGCTTCGACTTTAGTAGCCAGTGGGCGTATGCCTGGCAGTCAGTAGTGTGACCCAGGAAATCGAGTGAGTCAACGCCTATCTGACACTTCTGTATATTGATGGTAACACCATGTCGGCGTAACCTTTCAAATGCCAAGTCCAAGTGTCCAAGGTGAGTTTCCTTATCTGGACTGGCAATGAGGCAGTCGTCTAAGTATGCGTATACAAAGTCGAGACCGCGAAATACTTCGTTGATGAAGCGTTGGAATGTTTGGGCCGCATTCCGGAGGCCGAATGGCATACGTAGAAATTCGAAAAGTCCGAAAGGCGTAATGATAGCCGTTTTCGGGATATCTTCCGTTGCCATCGGGATTTGGTTATATGCTTTAACCAAGTCGATTTTGGAGAATATAGATGCTCCAGATAACGTTGCCGTCAAGTGTATGTGAGGCAAAGGGTAGCAATCAGGAGTTGTTTTGGCGTTCACTCGCCGGTAATCACCAGTGGGTCGCCAATCGTTGCTATCCTTTTTCGGTACCATATGCAACGGGGATGCCCATGGACTATTGGATGGCCGAATGATGCCAAGGGTGAGCATATGATCGAATTCGTTTCTGGCAATTCTCAGTTTGTCAGGGGCCAGTCGTCGTGCTTTAGATGTCACGGGCTGTCCTGAGGTTATGATGTGGTGCATAACATTGCTGGTTATACACGGGAGGTCGTTAGATGGGCAATTCAGTTCCGGATATTTGTCAACAATCGGTTGAAAAGTTGGATCGAGGACTGCTTTCATCTTAACGAGTGACAAGCTGGGGCCTACGTAAGTTATGCCTTTGATAGACAAACTAGTAGTGTTGTCAATTAGTCGTTTACGGCGGACGTCTACGAGCAAATCATGATGATTAAGTAGGTCCGTGCCAATGATGGGCATTGTGACGTCAGCGATTAGGAAAATCCACTGAATAGGTTTGCGTAAACCTACGTTCAGATAATAATAATTTGCTTTATTCCAAAACAGTACTTGTGATACAGAATGGAATTCTCAGCATTTTTACTACAGTATTGCATCCAGTTTGTACATTATCAATAAATAGAATTCTACATAGATTTAGGAAACCGCAGTTCATTATTACAACAATACATTGACATGTCAGTAGCAAAGGTAAAGCTGAAACAGTGTTTGAAGGTGTTAGAAAAGTGGGAGCTGTCTTATTAACTGGCGTAAGCGAGAGAAAGAGACAAAGCAGCACATAACGGAAAAAGAAGAGAGAGAAAAGGAACAGAAAGAAAGAAAATGTTGTACCTATTGGTGAAGTGGGTTGGAAAGATGAGATCCAGTTGTACTAATGACTATTTAATGAATTATAGGTGTCACGCCTGATGCTTTCTTTATCACACAGAACACGAGCTAAGTAGGGTATGGTTGAGTTTTTGTATTTGCTGGTGCGAGCATATAGTTTTCTATATTGGCTTCTTGTTTTACCTGATGAGATGCAAGGGGAGAGTTGTGAGTGAAGAGGGTGGTGTGAGTTAGATAAGATGGATTTGGCCCATTTTTCACATGAGTCCATGTGCCTGTCAACCAAAATATTAACAAGCTGGTTAAGTGGCACGTTGCTTACTCTGCTGACAACATTTAACATCCTGCGTAATATGTTATAGTCTTTCTTCAGTAGCCCTGGAAAAACTAAGGGGGAACAATAGAGAATAATAGGCAGGATGCGAGAATTAACGAATTGTAGGAGTAAGGGTTGGGTAATACCAGAATGTTTTAACTTCTTAATGTAGAAGGTAAGACGGAATATTTTCTTAGAAATTGCTAAGATATGAGACGACCAGGAGAGATCAGCAGATAGAATGACACCTAGGTATTTAATTTCCGATTTAGTTTCTATTTCAGTGCCGTCTATGTTGCATACCTCATGAGAGCCAAACAGTTTGTTTAGGTCGGATTTATGCCTAAAGGTGAAATTGACTGTTTGGCATTTGGAGGGGTTTAGAGTAAGACCATTTTCCTTGGACCACTGGCTGATTTCTGACAGAAAGCCATTAAGTTTAGAGCAGTCGCTTTGACATTTGATAGGCAAAGATACAGACAGATCGTCAGCGTATTTGACAAAATTAATGTCATTCGAAGATGGTAAGTCATGTAGAAAGAAAGAAAAGAGAAGTGGGGAGAGTACAGCGCCTTGGGGGACTCCGGCTTCAGTGAGTGCAGCAGAGGATGATTTACCTTTGTATACGGTGTACTGCATTCTGTTTGAGAAGTAGGAATGCAACCAGTTGGTGACCCAGGACTCAGTTTTCGTCAAAGAGAGCTTATTTAGCAGGAGACATCTAGGAACAGAGTCGAAAGCAGAAGTGAAGTCAAGAAACGTGCAGCGGACGTATTTGGCACCTTTATCTAATGATGAGACGATGTTGTTGTGTAAGACAGCTGCAGCGTCTAATGTACTCCTACCCTGTCTATAGGCAAATTGTTTTGGGTCTTCGAAGTTTTTAAGGGAGGGTTCGAGTTTAAGAAGTATTAGTTTTTCCATAAGCTTTAGGAACGGGGAAGTGATGGCAATGGGTCTGAACTTTACGTTCTTGCCGTTTCCAGGTTTGGGGACAGGGACAATTTTGATGTCTTTCCATGCATCAGGTACGACATTTTTGGAGAAAGAGGCATTTAGGATGTTGGTTAGTGGAGATAGATAGACGTATTTCCGACCATAGGTTGCAATTGGTTTTCCATTTGCAGCCTGTAGGTTGAAGTCAGGATCCTTCTGTCGATCTGCTGCTGTAGCAGGAAGGACGCTGACTTTGGCGCCTGTGTCGACTAGATATCTAGTCTGGCTAATTACATCATGGATGTAAAGTAAGCGGCTAGTGCCACCGGCGACGGTTGCCGCTAACGCGTGCCGGCGGGATAGTTTCCCACGGACTTGGAGGCTTTGCCGAAATCACAGGGTTTCCGACAACATTTCGCTTCCTTGCCATAGGTGTTGTGATACCGACACCAGTCAGGATTTTTGAGAGAACGTGTGTTGGACTTAGATCGTCCACGTACGTTTAGTCGTTGAGGGGATTTAGAACGACGATAGGAGGAATTGCTAGGCTTGTTTGACCTAAGCATCTGCTGGACGGAGTTGATTAACTCTATCATTGCCGAATCCTTCTTCGAAGTCTGTTCGGTAACAGAGTATACTTCGGTAACTGGCCGTTTCGTTATCTCTAGAATTCTATCTGCAGAGACAGCTAAATCATCTATGAGAACACCCTGAAGTGTCACAAGTACAGTGTGAACTGACTGTGGCAGTTTGGATAAAAATAGTTCTCTGAACAGTCCGTCATTGAACTGACTTTGGCCAATGATCTCTTTCATTCTTGCCAGCATACTCACGGCTGACTGATCTCCTAACTCGATGTTACGAAATAACTCATCCAGACGTTGTCGATCCGTGAGAACGTTTCTCTTGAGGATGGATGATTTGAGCAACTCGTACGAGTTACTTACCGACATCTGCAGAGTTACGCACCTGCTGAATTCCCGCGGTAGGGCGTGAATAACTGCAAGGAACTGTGAACGTTGATCAGTTATGCCATGTTCACAAAAATCGGACTCAGCAATCTGAAACCACGTTTCAGCATTATCTGGCCAAAATGGTACTAGCTGAATTGTTTTGGCGGTTGAGCGAATCTGAATAACCTTGGGGCTAGGATCACTCATGACGAAAAGTATGCCGATAACAATATAGTACAAGAATAAACACAAAAAGGAACGAACTCACCGGGTTTATCTGCGTGTGAATTGAAGATGTAGTTCGTGGTCGGGCTCACCAGTTTAGAGGCTGACGGTATCGACGTTCGCGAGTTGTACGGGTTATACTAACGCAAGATCTTATACCAACAACCACTATAGTGTTCGTTCTTCGAGTACCAAATGGTAAAGCAAAAGACCAGATTTTGTCGTCCAAAGTACGTATTATATTTCGGGACAAAATCGCGGGTAGAGGTGAATGCTTAGCTAGCTAGTAATCGTGCACGCACGTGACACGACGAAGCACCAAATGGCGGGGATGCTTGACCGTAAGCCTTCAGCTAAACAAGTCGACTTAAACAGTGATGGTCAGCATCCAATGTTGAGTGATGATTGCTGTGGTTAATAATTTTGGGGAATTATTTACCGCTACAATATCATCAAATACCAGTCGCTCCAGAAGACACTCCAAAAACAGCAATTATCACACCTTTTGGATTATTCGAATTCTTGAGAATGCCTTTCGGTCTAAAGAATGCCGCGCAAACATTTCAGCATTTTATGGACCAAGTTACCCAAGGTCTTGATTTTGTCTTTGTATATATCGACGATGTCTTAATTGCCAGCTCATCGATGGAAGAACATATGGAACACTTAAGCTTGTTGTTTCAAAGATTTGAACAATCTGGAGTCGTGATCAATCCAAAGAAATGTATTTTTGGTTCCCCATCCATCGAATTTTTAGGACATCGAATAACTGCCGAAGGCATGAGACCTACTGAAGATAAGATAGAAGCTATTAAGAACTCTCCCGAACCTGATTCCTTAAAGAAACTTAGACGTTTCCTCGGGATGTTCAACTTCTACCGACGTTTTATTCCATCATGTGACTCCATAGCTCAGCCACTGACCGACCTACTTAGACGCAATTCAAAGAAATTTCAGTGGTCTGAAGAAGCAAAAGCAGCATTTTATAACGCAAAATGTGCCTTATCCAACGTCGTAATGTTGTCTCATATCAATCCAGAAGCTTCACTCATTTTATGTACAGATGCATCGCAGGTAGCAATGGGAGCAGTTTTACAACAAAAGTTCAATAATGACACCACTCCACTTGCTTTCTTCTCCAAAATGTTGGAACCTGCACAAACTCGTTACAGCACATTTAGCAGAGAACTGTTAGCCATCTACCTAGCAGTAAAACATTTCAGCTTCCTACTACAAGGTAGACATTTTACTATCTTAACGGACCATAAGCCTCTCTGCTACGCTTTCACCACTTCGTTGGATAGACACTCTCCGAGAGAAGCCAGACAACTGGATTACATCTCACAATTCTCAACAGACATCCAGTTCATCAAAGGAGATTCCAATATCGTAGCTGATTCTTTATCTCGATGTGACGTTAATCACCTATCTTCGATAGATAATAGCTTAGACAATATAGCCAAGCTGCAGAAAAATGACGCCGAACATCATTCTTGCAGACGAAACTCCTCCGTAAAGTTGCAGGAAGTACCTATTCCCCTGTCTGATACAACCATCGTCTGCGATGTTTCAACTGGCGTTCATAGACCTTTTGTCCCACTAAGTTGTCGAAAACCTTTGTTTGAACATCTGCATTCCTTGTCTCATCCTGGTATACGTGCTACGGTCAAGTTGATCAGCGAACGTTTTGTTTGGCCCAAGATGAACTCCGATATTCGGAAATGGGCCCACCAGTGCTTGCAATGTCAAAGATCCAAGGTACATCATCATACCGTTACACCTCCAAAGCAGTTCAGTTTACCGGATAGACGATTCCAACACGTGCACATAGATATTATTGGACCATTACCGCCATCCAGAGGATTTACTCATATACTTACTGCCATTGATCGATTTACCCGATGGGCTATTGCTTGTCCACTCAACGACATATCTGCAGAAAATACCGCCTTGGTTTTCTTAGATCGTTGGGTGTCAAACTACGGAGTACCAATAACGATTACAACAGACCGAGGAGCTCAATTTCAATCAACTCTGTTTCGAGAGTTTACGAGACTCCTTGGAGTGAACCATATCTCCACTACAGCTTATCATCCTGCAGTGAATGGTCTGGTGGAACTTTTCCATCGACAACTGAAAAGCTCATTAATGGCACAAGCTGACTCATCTAAGTGGAGTGAACACCTACCGTTAGTTCTTCTCAGTATCCGATCAACTGTCAAAGAAGATTTGGGATGTACACCAGCTCAACTTGTGTATGGTACTACCCTCACGTTGCCTGGTCAGTTAGTTCCGTCTAATGATTCAACTGAAGTAAATATCTCCGACTTCACCAACCGCCTTACCCAGCAAATGCTCCAGCTTCGACCAGTAGCCCCTCGCCAATCACTTCAGAAAGCTCAAGTTAATAAGAATCTACTCACTTGCAGATTTGTATTTGTTCGCGTCGACGCCATTAGAAAAGGTTTGCAACATCCATATGAAGGTCCTTTTCTAGTACTTAAACGCACAGATAAATACTTCACGCTGAATAAACATGGTAAACCGGAGACTGTTTCTATCGATCGTCTTAAACCAGCGTACACCGACAGCGAATATGAAACACTAGCAACACCGGCACCAGTAAACAATCAGAAAGTCAATGCAACTCCAACTCTCCCGCTCTTCACACTTCCCCCTGTACAGACACGCAGTGGACGGCAGATCTGTAAACCTGCCCGCTATGTTCATTTTGTTGACTGACATTAAAAAAAAGTACGTAACCTCATTTAGACATACTTATTATTATTGTTGTCGACATTCATTTCATTATAACCATAAATATTTACTTGTATTATTGTTTACTGTTCGTTAACTGTGTTGCAAGCACACGCATTCACCAAGTATTTGTATATATCTATTTATATATGAATTTTGCAAAGGCTAACGAACATTTCATGGTTTATTATGTACATAAATTTTTTCTTTAAAATTATAGCGAGTTTTGATATTTTTTTCTTCTAAATTCCTGCTTGCATGTGCTAAACTTTATACAACACGGATGCATTCCGTACACCCTGATCTAATTTTGTATCCTTATTGTTGTTGACGTTATTTTTTGTTTTTTGTTACCCTTATTGTTGACATTACCCATTATTTATATTGCTTATATTCATGTAATCGTCCACGAGGACAGTACTGATGGTCCTACGGACCTCTAAGAGGGGGAGCCCTGTGGAGTCCTCAAAAATAAACTTATCCAAATTTTACTATTATGTAAAAAAATGAACATATTGTACACTACTTTGTTTTAACCAAAAACTCTGTACTTTGAACTTCCCTCGAGTTTTAAAAAATATATATATAATTCTGCCTTCGACTCTCCGTCTTCTCCACCATCTCAACTGCCGTCGATCAATTATAACAACCTGCTTTCTATCTCGAATTTTTGCAGGATCACCGTAGCCTCCTCCTACGCACTTTGGTCGACCTCCGGCAACGTCAACACTGGAGAATTAGAACTGGAGCAGTCTTCTCGCAGCACTTCCGGAATCCATTACGTTTATTGTGGAATTTGGATCTTTGTAAACCCAAGTAACAAAACTTTAATATATTCTCCCCGTAAACTCAATTGATTTGGTATTTTGTTTTCTATTTGAATTTTAGGTAAATAAGCTAACAGAGCAAAAGGTCCACCACAGACATTCCATGTCCCCACAAAGACTTTTTCTTTTGTCTCAAGGAGATACATCGTGCTGAAGTTTCTGTAGCAGGTTTCTTTACAGGGTGGAGTTGCTAGCCTCACGCCTAAGTATAAATATAAGTCAGTGTAATTGTTGTCAAGACATTTCGAAAATTTGATGAGTGATCAAAATTGCAGTGAGGATGTTGGTAGGGCGCCGAAGATCGGTGAGAGAGTGCTGGTGATGTGTTGTCAAAATACATAGTTATCAACGTTAATCAATGCATAAAAGAAGTTCAGTAAGGATAATACATCTACGTAATAAGATGAATAGTTTACTGAGTGAGTAGTGATTAGGATGCACATAGAAACAAAGAAAAATATGAATTTATGTAAAAGTTCTTTCTATGAATCACAAATGTTATAAGGAGTTAGAGAAGAGAACCAATAAGCACACAAACATGAAATCAGTAGAAGTCGACACGTTTGTTACCATGCTAGTAGAAGCGGTTGGGTGAATGCATAGCTCTGGATTCTCCAACTGAATGAATGGCTATGGCTTCAGCAATACAAACGAGACGAAAGCGTATTTCCTGTGGTAGGTTATTCTTCACTTTGTAGATCACTTTGAAGCAAGAGGCGTTTTATGAGATGAAATGACCAGTGTTGACGAGGTGTCCGATGATCGCACACCTTACACAGCCACCATTACCATCCTGTAGTCATGCTGTGGGATAGTGTTCATGAACCCTTTTGGACAGAGTACGCGTCGAATGACCAATGTTCCTGGTTGGCTGCACAGCAACATGTGAACTGATATATGCACACAGAAGTGACCAGAACAGAGATCGTAACCTAATAGATTATGCAGATCAATGGACAACTGGAGAGCACTACTCATAGTGTTGCTGAGAAAAATAATGTTTTCGAAGAAGCTGAAATTCTTCCATTTACGATGTCAGAAACTGCTTAACTCCCGTCATAGTATTTTACGGGTTTTAGGAGTATGCTCAAAGACTCAAGGTGGCACTTGCTCAATGAAGATTTTCTTCATGACACTATCTCCAATATTAAAAGTTATCTCAAATGTTGTCTTGTCACCTGTTGTCACAGAGAAACGTTCTTCATCAGATTTGACTGTTTCTCCTCTCCTCAACATAAAAGCTACGCAGGCAAAAACAAAAGTTATATCCAATGAAGGATATCATTGGTGTGAGAAAAATGAACATCCTAATCAAGTCTGAAATGCACCGATTGAATTCAATTTATAACGAGAAGTTTATATCCTGTAAAAATGCCTCGAATATATGGAAACTTATCAAAGAAATTACTGGTGGTAAGCAGATGAATAGTATTGCTTATTCCTTTGATGTGTGTACACTAAACAAGTCTTTCATGCATTCTCCCACAAATGCCACACCTTCTGGTGTTACAAGTGTTAATGAAACCTGCTTCCCTCGTTTCCATACAAATGATGTTCTTAAATGTCTCAATTCGCTGAACACTTCTTGTAGCTTAGGTCCAGATGGTTTGCCTACTGCTATTCTTAAAAAGTGTGCAGATATCCTGTGTTATCCTCTCATGGACATATTTAACGAATCTATTTCCAGGAATTTCATGCCAGCCGTTTGGAAGGACATTAAAATTGTAGCCATACACAAACATCTACTGGAACATGTTTTATATTTAGACATATTGATATTACCTCTACTTTTCTAAATTCTGTTCAAAAGTTACTCCTACTCAAATTTCAACCTTCACTTAAAGCCTTTGACAATCTCAAACAATTCGCCTATAAACACAGTAGAAGTACTGTAGATGCAGCTGCAGTCTTGCATCATAACATTGTCTCCAGTTTAGATAAGGGGACTGAATTTGTTTACTGCACCTTCCTAGATTACACATATCCTTTCGAATTAGTTATTACCTAGGGACATTTTGTTACAGAAGCTTACTGAAACTCAAACTGACTGTTGGATTGTCAAATGGCTGCATTCTTATTTCTCAGGAAAGAAGCAGTACACTGTATATCAGGAAAAAGCGTCCACTTCATTGCTTACTGAGGCTGGTGTCCCTCAAGGCTTTGTCTTTCTCCTTTTCTGTTTTCTTTCTTCTTGCATGACCTACCTCACTCTGATGACGAAGTGATATTTGTTAAGTATGGCGACGATCTAAATATTTCGATGTCTGTTAACTCCCAGCTAGACTGTACTAAGATGAACAGATTTCTATCAGGTACCAGTAAATGGTCTTCGTCTTATGGCCTGAAAGTAAATCCTTGCAAATATCATGCTGTTAATTTCAGTTTCCGATGTAAAATAAATTTCAATGAAGCTGATCATTTCCAAGACCGTTTCGAAATTGATGATATTCATATAGAAATCAAGTCTGAAGTAAAGTAACTTGGAATAATTCTTTCTTCTGACCAATCCTGGTCTTCCCATGTCTTAGCGATATCTAAAAGAATATTTCTTCTGATTTTTTAAATAAAGAAGTTACGGCACTCAGGCGTAACCCAACCTCTCCCCTTACAGTTTTTCAACTCGTTCGTCTTACCTATTCTTTTTTACTGCTCACTCTTATTCCTTCCTTCCTGGATTGCTTAAATAGACTATGTCATAATTCGTAGAACCCAGAAGACTGTCAGTAAGGTGAATGGTATCCCATTGTGTCATATCGTTGAAATTGTCATTGACAGGCACTTGATTTCATGCGACAAATCTGCTAAAGGAATTTTGTCAGAATGTCAGCATCCACAGCAGCTCCCGCAGCTTCAACCTTGTTTCTCCTCAGGTAAAACAAGAAGTCAGATCAGAAGACTTTGTGCACGTATGTCTAAGCATAAAAATTCCACTATACCATATTTGGCGGCACGTACTTTATGTGATGAAAATAGCGTTAGGCACGAAATAGCTAACCTTCTTTACACAATTAAATAAACCATTTCCTCCACCCTAAAAACATCAACCTTTATTGTTAGTGCGCTTCTTATATTTATAATCCTCTCAATTTTGTGTTTTTTTTTGTTTATTCTTTCATAAGTGTGAACATCATTTAAGCTGTGTTATGACTGTTAATTTTGTATTTCCCCTCACCATACTGCATCAACAGAACATTAGATTCAATACTCTATAACATGCGAAAATCTCCAAACTGAATCGACAATACTGTATTATCATTATTATAACTGTATTTATTATTCTCAATTCGTTCTTAGAATATTTTTGATTTTATTTCGCAAATGTGGACAAGCTCCTCTGATTAAGGTTGTTTTAATTTTTATTCTATCTGTGTTTTGAGTAAATCATTCGCTATTTTGTGACAAATGCTTGTTTTGGAGTACAGCAGATTATTATTATTATTACCCTGCGTTGCATATAAACAAACAATCACATGTGAAATCCATACAAATTACGATAATTGCGACAAAAGTCATTTCATGTGGAGCGGAATCAATTTGAGATCTCTGAATATGTGTAATTGTGTCGGTATTAATCAATGAAATCGAAATATTTATGTGAAAATACATGTAAATATTCTCAAAGCAGTGAATGTCGAAACAAGTAGCTATAACCAGTAAGTAGATTTTAGCGACATCTCACTTCTCAGTCACTCACTTAAGGAGGAGCACTCATGAGATGACTTTCATTCTGACTTTGATCATATCCAGTGTACTTTTCGTTACTCGATAGACGCATACCAAAATCAATATTTTAGTTCATTAGTTAATGAAATTAGTTATTTTGAAAAATGCTCAGCTGTGGTATCACGTATAGTCACACAGAACTAAACATTTGCATGCGATAAAGTGCTGCTGATCATATTCCATAAAACAGTGTGGAGGTGGAGATTGGAACCTGACGCTTTATTCAACTAATCAATGGAGAACTGGCTCAGTAAGATTGACTCGACACCTATCCAAGACATCTGGATAATTCTATGATTCAACCTTACAAGAATCCCGGTAGAAGACAATGAGAATATACAAATCGAGTTTCGAAGTCATGTGATCAGATGTGACATGTTTGAAACGTCACTCAATCGATGAAACTATTCCACTTTGTGATACATCCAATAATCAAACCAGGGTGAGATGACTAACTCGAATAACTAAAAATACTCCGATTTGCAGGGGATGTTCTGAAAAAGTTCACAAACGGATTGCATGTTAGGGAGGAGGGGATCATTTTATATGATTTCATATGATCCAAGCACATTCGAACATTTTAACTTGTCCGACTTAGTAGAAGTCTGATCCCACTGATATCTCATTATATCTCTGTAATGTCCTGTCTCCAGCCAAAAGAATTCACATAGACACATTGCGAACATCTTCATTGGCCTGAGTCATTCATTGTCAAACACCACATTTATCCTTCATGGTGTCACACACACACACACGAGACTACTCATATCATATGTAACACTTCATTGAGTTTGAAAGACTACAAAATATCACTAATGAATTATTATTCGTATGCCCAACTGATTAGTGAAGCTTTCAAGCATATGTATTCAGGTGACGCATTCGCGCTCCACTGAAACCTTTCACAACTATGTATCTCTCTTCCAAAAATATGTGAAAGTGTGAGTCTCTGAACAGACCATATTTTTCTGAAAACGTATATCGATTGAGGCACTCACTTATGCTTGTGGTATGCTAGGCTGAAAATTGGATGACCGCTCTCACATTAAAACCTTATCATTGACAAGATATTTATTGTATTCAGAAAGGGCAAATCGTATTTTTACCACTGTCTTACTCCTCTTCTTCTTACTCGCTTTCTCAGAAATTTTGAAGTGTAGCGTCAGTTTGAAAAACAGTGATATATATGTATAAATGTGCATTTGATGGTGTTGATGTTTACAGGTATATTTTGTTTGTTTTTCTTATTACAGAATACGAATATCAATTATCTACATATCGTTATGAAGGGGAACTAGAAATCACAAAAATCAGAATAAAACTAAAGATAACTACAGAGTGACATCGTCGTATTCAACTGTCTACCAAAAAAGATAAGCTGGAAGAAGAATTTTACAAATTAGGCGTGTTTGTTGTTTCATTGAAGAAATATGCTAAATTACTTTCGAGTAGGACGAACAAGCTGATCGTACAAAGCCAGATGATGAACGCTGTGGTAAATTCTAGGGCAATGCAATCAATCCACCAAGTGATGTCTTCGTCAGTATTGACATAGGTGAACATGTAGTACCCCTGTACCAACTATAAACATACGTTTTTAATCTAATTTGCATACTCATATTATATGTTTACACATACCGATTTTATATGTACTTCGTAAACATTTGCCAATTTACTGTTGAACGTTACCTTGATACTTTTTCGAAATTTGACTACGGCTATAATACACGATTATACTCTTCACAAGTGCCTTCTGATTTTACGTTGTGGGCGTCGAGTAGCCACAACGTCTGCGCACATTGATAAACGTGAAGAAGTACTAGGAAATACGTGTACGCTCATTTAGTCAAATAGAACACGCAATAAATTGGTGAGCCCCGACGATAACTTGCTGATCCCGACGACAAATTGCTGACTCCGACGACGACTTTTGACCTCGACGCGTTGTTACACTTACTGGATTATTAAAACTCTAACTTTCGCGGATTTATATATTTATTAAACAATTCGAACTCATTTTTGTGTTTGCTCATAGCACAACCTGCAGTAATTTGTGGTAAGCACCTGCATTGCATTTTTTCTGTTTTGCCATATTCTTATTGTGCACAAATTTTGCCATTTTCCTACTCTTAAACCATTTTTTTTACGAATTGTAACATGTCTTCCAATACCTCTGATAACTTAGAGCTGGGATCTGTTAGTACTATTTCTCTTACTGTACCAGTTTTTAAGCCCAGAGACCCTCATCTTTGGTTTGCTCGACTGGAACATTATTTGGCTAGCAATAAGCTAACGTCACAGACAGCTAAATTCTGCATTTTGAGTACAGTACTACCAGACGAAGTCGCCGAGCAGGTACGGCAATACATCGTTCAACCCAGCACAGAAGCACCTTACGACAAGTTGAAGGAAGAGGTACTGCGATGCACTTCGCTTTCAGATAGGCAAGCACTCGATCGCCTGTTAAGCAATGTTGAGTTAGGTGATAAAACCCCATCTCAACTCATGAGGCATATGCAAAGCCTAGTTGCCGGAAGAGAAATCGATAAACGTCTCTTTTACCAAATATGGCTACGAAGACTTCCCGCAAACATCCAGCAGGTTCTTGCTTTCGGAGATGACGACATTGACATAGAAAGGCTCACTGAAATCGCGGATCGCATGTACGAGAGGTCAACACCTCAATCTGTCGCTTCCACCAGCAGAATACCAGACACTCACGATAGAATACAGACTCTAGAACACAAAGTCGACACCTTACTGAGTCAGTTAGCAAAACTGACTACACGCACACAACCAAGCCGTTCTAGAAGCTCGTCTCGTCGACGTCTTTCTCGATCCCCTAGCACGTCACTACATCGCGATAATATTTGCTGGTATCACCGTAGTTATGGAAGCAAAGCACGACGGTGCCGTTCACCTTGCAATTTTCAGACTAAACCAAAAGATATATCGTCATGTGTAAAAAATACTGTTGGCAACCTACGATCTAACAGTCGTTTGTTTTATGTAACAGATAAAAATACCGGTACTACATTCTTAGTTGACACAGGAGCAGAGGTGAGTGTTCTCCCTCCGTCTACACAGGAACGTCAACACCCTGACCCAGCAGTTACGCTCCAAGCTGTTAATCAGTCCAGTATTGTTACATATGGAAGTAAACGAATGACTTTAGATTTTGGTTTAAAGAATACCTACACTTGGTCTTTCATCATTGCAGACGTCCCATCCCCAATCCTCGGTATTGATTTTCTGCAGCAACACAAACTGTTAGTTGATCCGATAAGCCCCAAGCTAATAGATTCGCTCAATAAAACGTACATTGCTGGTACGATTAGCCGTGCATCATCACTGAACTTGATGGTCACACGCACACCAGCATCTCCATATACCAATTTGGTAAATCAGTTTCCTGACCTTTTAAAACCTTCTTTTCGAGGAACAGAACCGAAGCATCATGTGGTTCATCATATTAAAACCACTGGACCGCCAGTTTTTGCACGTCCACGACGCCTTGACCCATATCGACTTAAAATTGCCAAAACAGAGTTCGATAAAATGCTAGAGCTTGGTATTATTCGACCGTCCAACAGCTCTTGGTCTTCACCGCTTCACATGGTACCCAAAAAGTCTTCTGGTGAAATACGGCCGTGTGGTGATTATCGAGCTTTAAACAAGCAAACGGTACCTGATAGATACCCAATACCACACATCCACGATTTTGCTAGCAACTTACCAAATGTTAAAGTTTTCTCTAAAATCGATCTGGTCCGAGCGTATCATCATATCCCCATCCACCCGGATGACGTTCCGAAAACTGCCATTACCACACCATTCGGTTTATACGAATTCGTACGCATGCCCTTCGGACTGATGAACGCAGCTCAGACATTCCAACGCCTAATTGACCAAGTACTCCGTGGTCTCCCTTTCGTCTACGCATACATCGATGACTTACTAATTGCAAGTGCAGACGAAGCCGAGCATTTGAAACATGTGAAGACAGTGTTTGAAAGACTGAACCAATACGGAATGACTATCAACTTAGACAAATGCGAATTTGGTAAGACCTCCCTGAAATTTCTCGGTCATTTAATCGATAGCCAAGGAATCAGACCAGTCCCTGATGACGTACAAGCTATCAAAGATTATCCATTACCAGATTCTTTTAAGAAATTACGACGATTTTTGGGTCTCGTTAATTTTTACCGGCGTTTTATTCCCAACTGTGCTAAAGCTTTACAACCATTAACCGATTGCTTACGTGGACACAGTCGTTCATTCCATTTGCCCGCAGAAGCTGTTAAAGCATTCGAAAATGTCAAACAATTGTTAAATGACAAGACACTTCTAGTCAGACGCCAAAATGATGCCCCCCTGTCTCTCATGACAGACGCTTCAGACGTTGCCATCGGGGCGGTTTTACAACAGCAAGTACACGGCGAATGGCAACCCCTAGCATTCTTTTCGAAACGACTGAATCCTACTCAATGCCGCTATAGCACTTTTGGTAGAGAGTTATTGGCTGTTTATTTAGCAATCAAGCACTTCCGACATATGCTGGAAGGTACAGCTTTTACTGTCTTTACAGACCATAAAGCTCTAACGAAAGCCTTATCAGCAAAACAGGATAACTACTCTCCGCGTGAACTACGACACCTCGAGTTTATATCTCAGTTCACCTCCGATCTGCGACACGTAAAGGGTAAAAACAATGAAGTGGCAGACGCTTTATCACGTGTGCACATTGACAACATTGTATGCCCAGACATCGACTACGAACGTCTCTCAAACCTACAACGAGATGATGCCGAACTAAAAAAGATCATGTCTTCTAAAACAACATCTTTAAAGCTAGACGCAATTCCTTTTGGCACGACAAAAATAATCTGCGACACCTCTACAGGTAAATATCGACCTTTCGTCCCAGCAGCTATGAGACATACAGTATTCGAGAAGTTACATAACTTGTCTCATCCCGGTGTCAGCGCTACTATCAAACTAATAAAAGAAAGATTTATATGGCCGAACATTAATAGCGATGTTAAGAAGTGGACACGAAATTGCTTGTCTTGTCAAAGAGTCAAAATCAACCGTCACACTAATGCACCACTTGGTCGCTTTCCTAACCCTGACTCTAGATTTGAACATATACATGTAGACATAGTTGGTCCACTACCTCCTTCCAATGGTTGCAACTACATTCTAACTTGCATCGATAGATTCACTCGTTGGCCTGTAGCAGTTCCAATAGCCGACGTCTCAGCTGAAACGGTAGCTAAAGCTTTGCTCGAAAACTGGATAGCTAATTTTGGTGTCCCATCCATTATCACTACGGACAGAGGTGCTCAGTTTGAAAGTCGACTTTTTCAACAGCTAACTGAATTACTGGGCATCAAACGAATACGAACAACCGCCTACCATCCTAGTTCCAACGGCATGGTTGAACGCCTTCATCGACAACTCAAAGCTGCGCTCGCTGCTTCTTTGACTCAAAACGACTGGTCAACCAAACTCCCACTGGTACTGCTTGGTATACGATCTGCTCTAAAGAAAGATATTGGCTGCTGTGTTTCCGAACTAGTCTATGGAACAACATTACGACTACCAGGAGAATTTTTCACCCCAGGTAACCAAGTTCCACAAGATATGACTGGTTATGTGCACCAGCTAAAACAACACATGAACGAGCTCAAGATATCACTTCCACGCCAGCAGGAACGAACGTCATACATCCCACCACAACTGACAGATTGCACTCACGTCTTCGTCAGGAGAGAGGGTGTACAACGACCACTTCAACCCGCTTATGATGGCCCATTCAAAGTTCTAAATAGAAACGATAAAGTTATCACGATAGAACGACTGAATAAAGCAGAAGCCATCAGTGTCGACAGAGTCAAACCAGCGTTCATCGACGATTTCGAAGACAACGATAAAGATCAGCTGAACGACGTGCCAACATCTACATCCACGCAAGCTTCAACGTCGCCAGAGAAACCTATGAAAACTACACGCTCTGGTAGGAGAGTTCATTGGCCTAAACGTTATGTGCAAATCATCAAAATATAACTTATTACGAATTTTCATTTTTATTATCTTTATTCGTAATTGTCATTTGACTACACATTTAACTGATTAATATCTTCATACGTCAATCACGTCACTACTATGTTAACATTGATATTTCCTGTATTATTACATTTAATCATATAGCGCTTAATATTCACGTATCGTTTCCGTATACAGACTACAGATCCCCGGCCGATTGTATCATTCCTTATATATTCTACCACGATCATCAATCCTATTTTTTGTTTTATTATCGCAATTATTATCGGCCTTATTGACCGCATTAAATTGCTCATTTTTTCAGCTTAATAAATCGCTTTCTGTGTACTGTAGCTGTTACGTATTACGCTGATGCATGTTATTGTCGAACACTTAAATGTATTTTTTTTATATTTCAGTGTTCTGGTGGGGGAATTATGTAGTACCCCTGTACCAACTATAAACATACGTTTTTAATCTAATTTGCATACTCATATTATATGTTTACACATACCGATTTTATATGTACTTCGTAAACATTTGCCAATTTACTGTTGAACGTTACCTTGATACTTTTTCGAAATTTGACTACGGCTATAATACACGATTATACTCTTCACAAGTGCCTTCTGATTTTACGTTGTGGGCGTCGAGTAGCCACAACGTCTGCGCACATTGATAAACGTGAAGAAGTACTAGGAAATACGTGTACGCTCATTTAGTCAAATAGAACACGCAATAAACAATAACTACAATGTAGAGAAAGAGAAAGATTATTGACAGAGATGAGTGAATACAGGCGATCATCTCAAATGTACAGGAATTCAAATTAATTATAATTATCTAGCCAATGTGATAGGATTGTTTTCATATGATGAAATATAGACACCTGAATCAATAAAGAATTATTTACACATTCACTGTCGGCTTTCAGATCATACATGAGCAGATGTCTGCTTGTTGTCGATATTCTAGTGAGAATTCAGTTGACACCTAAAAGAAGATTATAGATTCAGAATGATGGGTCAAGTGTGTCATTATTCATTTTATGATTTGTCAGTCTCAAATGCCCAGTGAAGTTGTGGGAAATCCTTAAATGTAAGTGCATATGCCTGGTGAGGGAATTGACAAATATCATCCAATCTAATTAATGCAAGCTGTTAAATAATCCAGCCATTTCCTAAGCACACACAACACGAATTCATATACGACAATCACAAGGAGCGAGTTATCGTATTACTAACGACTCGCATAAATTCGAATAGTGATTACTACACTCCAGTGAAAAGCAGGACTTTACCATAATTTCAATGATTTAGAAATCCGTCAAGTGCAACAGTGTACAAAATCATCTACTCTGGAAATACACTCTCAAATATCGAGGATACGTTCAGGTGCCTCGTGATATAATATGAACACCAATCGACTCAGCGATACTCTGATTCACATTGAAATTCTGCGACTATCAAATAACTGATGTGATTCGTGTAATTTACTCGTCAAAATAAACATGGTTGATACAGCCATAAAATGACAAACTTACGAAGAGTATGAATAATGCACAGAAAAATACCACCAGAGCTAAAATTATCTGCGTGGAAAATACGAGGAGAAATGAATAAATTATGAGGGGAGAGGTACACTCAAACTTTCTTAATGTATGCAAATTACAATATTGACGTATCTACTGATCTGATATCTGTGGACAGTGACTATTATCGAAACATGCTGACAGTTGAATCACACCTGTCAGTGACACTGCCTGTATGTAGTGTGGCTGAAATATGCGAATGTATATCATTCACTCAATATAAACAACTACTGCATCACTTCACGTCTTATCTGACAACAGAAATGTGATTATTCACTAGGCCAATTCGACTACAGTCGCATCTCTGTTAGTGAAATATATATTCCGTGGAATGTGACAGCCACACCAGTGAATGCTTGCAAACAAGCCAAATTTCATACGTATACGTGACAAAGAAATTGACTTTACTCGAGGTTAGCTGCTAATGTACCGAACTGCTAAGCACTCTTCCAATCAAAATATAGAATTTGAAGAGACAGCATGAACGACAAGTTTATCAGGATGAAATGATACCATTCTTCATCATTTCACGCCTTACACCCAGCTGGCTGAAATCAGATCCATCCAACACTATGGAATACACGTAATGTTTCATGTAGGTTCGAGGCGATGATAAGTAGGAGTGTTATTTTCTCAGAAGGATGTAAGCTGTCGAATATGCGCAACAGTCAAGAGTGTTGACTATTCATAGGATGACCAGTGGAATATTCTATAAAAGAAATTCACTGTAAGCTGTTTCGAATGAAAACAATATTTGACATGCATGAAATTGAAGATGCAATCGGTTACCTAACTAGTGGGCAGGATAGTCGAAGATCTACCGCTGTCTCTTTCTGCTCACATAGTTTTGATTTGAATCGTTTAATGGAGACTGCCTGAGGAAATCGGAGCAATGCAGGTTTCCGCTGGCAGGCTTCTCTTAATATTCTCGCAATATAAATATCATCATTCGAGAAATTCGTCATTGATACTCCTATCAATTGTTCCTTGTCACCGCACTAGGATTATGCTGAAATCTTCCATGTGATTTATAATTTCGTACTGTTGAGGCTGTAGCCAACTTAAAGGAAACTGTTAAATGGTGGCAGCAAAGATAGTCTTAGTGTAAACAGTGTTCATATAATGCACAGATGTTTCAGTGGAAAGCATTGCATAATAGTTTCCACTTGTCCAGGATCTTTATATACACTAGCAAGTGACAGTAGATCGTGCGACACATATCTGTCTTAGTTAAAGCGCAAACCAACTCCTTATCAAATCTCCTACTCGTTTCGTTCACGAAATGACGTCATCTCATCATCTAATACTTGCTGTCCCTGCTTCGCTCTTCCTCACAGGAGGAATCAAATGAGATTCCAAAGTGTGGAATCAATACTGGGATTCGGATGCAGTGAGATATTTCTGAATGAAGCGGAAATGTCATAAGTTTTGACAAATAACTTAGGCAAATAATTCATGCAATAAAAGTAATAATTCACACATTTACATCTTGCTTGGAGAACACATATAAAACGCTCAAGACGAGTACCACTATCGCTAACGTTGATGTAACCGTGTAAAACACTATCACCCCCTTCAGATTCAATCGAGGCATGAGCATAGCCAACGCAACTATTGGAATTTCCACGACAAATATACAGGCCAGAGATATGAGTCCAGCTTTCAGTCCAACAGGTGACAAAACAGCAGCGATTCCAACAGACCACAGCACAATCTATGACAATGGAGAAAGCGAAATGAGAGCATGTGATCACACTGAATAGATTCATAGACATATATAAACATACATATTTACAATGAATACTGAAAATACAGTGAATGCTAAGTCCTGCATGAAGAAACAGATAAGCCACATTCTCATCACTCACTATCAATCACAAATAAGCAATTCTCTCGAAGTCACTGTCATCCTGTGAACTGTGGATCATCCTATACATGTCGACAAGAGTTAACTCTGCAAACTGCAGTTAGCTTCACTGGCCGACTATACCTACAACAGTTGAAAATAATTAGACCGCATTACCCATCGTTGAGGATGAATATGATGAATTCTAATGAAGTTCTTTCTTGTCAAATAGAATCAAAGTCTTGATTTTGCAGCTGCTATTCCCTGTCCCTCTCTTGGGTGGGACACGTCAACTGGAGAGTCACCAGAGATGTCCAAAACATGTCCATCAACGTGTTAATATCACTTCAGTTCAGAAAACGCTTCATCTGATTTCTCACGAAGCTGTTTATTCATTAAAATGTTTGAATGAAGTAAACTGTCGATTGTCTTATCCCAGGTCATGTAGAATCAACTTCTCGAGAACTCCAGTTTATTCATATCTTCAAACTGTCTCTCAATAAACACTTCCTGCTGAAGCAACAGGTGGATTTACGTTTCCACATATACGAGTTTCTAAGATACAACTTTTCTCAGCTTTCAGGTCCTTTCTCATGCGCAAGTAGTGAAACCACGCAGTCATTGTCACATCGCCAATAAGTGAAATAATGAAAGTGGTGTGTAATGTGAATCACAGGGATGATCACTTTGACAAGGTAGTAGTGGGTGAAGACACTTTCAAATTGCACCACAAACGACATTCCTTAAGTTAAAAACAAGTGAGTCTAAATCCCCACAATTTTTTGCAGGGTTACAAAAATGACACTTACTACAATTGAAAACACGACATAGACACCAATTGGTCGTGATCGAATTCTCGACACGAATACGAAGAGAAGTAACACAAGGAGACCGACTCCTCTGAAATGAATTCACAAACATCAACAATTCGTTTCAGATATTACATAGTTAATCGGAATTGTGCGTTATTTTGGTTAGTGCATCACAGTTCATAATAATCGAATATTCATGAGTTGCATTTACAACAGAAATGGTTTTCAGTGTGACGATCTCTGTATGTGGATGCCATTCTTCAGTTGCGACGTCAGACGCTTCCTTCGCACGGTGCTTCATGAAATCACTCGTTCTTTTTCATTGTAGGCGGAAATCTCTGATTTAATGATGTAGTGAACGTCACCGTTTTCTAAGCAACGGAAAACATAAATTCCACAGTACTTGGCTCAATCTCTTTCCTGAGTCGACAAATGAGTGAAAACAACTCGTCGAATTTGGTTCACAAATGACATGGGAAAATGAAAGCAAGTCAGAGGAGACTGCTGTATTTGAAACTTTCCCCTTCTCAAAAGCCCTTGATATGAGGATAATTTAACTTAAGATGAGACAAAGCAACTTTAATTGGGGTTGTGGTGGAATCGAAAATATTTTATGATCAGTAGAAGGGAAGTTGTTCTTATGAGGAAGGAGTAACACAAATGACAAAATTGCAACTGAATTGTTTAGTATTCTATACAAACTATGATGAATATTTGACTGGATATTAGTCGCTGAAAACAAAACAGAACTCAGATAAATTATTTCAACCTCATCAGGGTGAGAAAATATTCACGGAAAACCGTAGCACTGAACTCTGTGAAACAGACGACCAGACAGAGGGAAGGGCCAGTTTGCAAGGAGTAAAAGCTGAAACAAGCAAAATGTCCAAGTTGTTAAACGAAGAAATCGAAGTGTCACTGCAGAGATAACCTGCACCAAAATGTTTCCATCTGAGGGGATTTTATGAATTTCAAAATATTTACAAACAAGATCATCCATAACGTCTATCTTCATAACCTACTAACTCTCTAAAACACAACCCCTTAACATACACTCCTTGAATACCGAATGTATATGAAATGCAAGCCGTATATTGAGTACAGAATATGTATGAATCTGAGAGCAGAACTGCACCAATTTATGTTGAATGAGATGAAATATTTCCAAGTCTTCGTCATTCACCATTTTCAGACAGTGGGCTATGCGGTCGATGGTTTTTCCGGCATAGGAGAAATTATGAATTCACTAGAAGTGTGTTCAGATCAAACAGTGTTCAAAAATAGAGGAGATATCATACGTGAAACAGATAGTATTATTATGGACCAACCAGTATCTCCCTCACTGACCAATCTGTGCATCCACTCATTCAAAACAGCTGCAATTGTGAGATGCTCTGATCGTCCGAGATACGTAGATAACACCTTTGGAAATCATTAAATGTAGAGTCCTAGATGAAAATCTTCGCCTGATGAACAACATACCCAATAGTGTTGAGCTCTGCAAATATGTGGAACACTTTTCGCATCATTTGATGTATCTTAACTGGTTTGTCGGACGACAACCAGATGATAGACGAAAACTTAATATCCTTGGAATGCTTCGCATTTGGACAGATGGCCTAATTATGATTGTCATTATTATTCGGCGAATGTGTTTATCACCAAAGTGACTGAAGTTAAGACCCGAATTCACTTGGCTGAACATCTATTACCTGGAGTCGAAGTAAGCCACAGAAGGTTGAAATTGGTTGTAAACTGACTTAGGTTGATCGTCTGTTCAGTCGTAAGTAGTCCGACGAATGTGGAAAGTGTAAACTAACAACTGAGGCCTCCTCCATGCTTGTTTATATATAAACTTGGTCCTGTGTGGCTAGTTCTACTGACCGTCAAATAAAATACAAAAACTTCCCAGTGCATCTCTAAACATAATCAGATGTGGTTATCAAGATGAGACAACGATTCACTAAGATCAAAGCAAATGATCAAATATATAAACACTGAGAAGACATTTATTGAGTACACTACATCTGGAAACCGTTTCACAGAACATTAGTAACACAGAAGTCCTCAGTAGTCGTGGACATCACAATAATCAATATCATGTGTCAAGAATCCAACTAAAGTTTCGTCATGAATATTATTCATATGGTGACATGATGCAAACCATTTGTCAAGATTTTATTCGATAATTTCGCTAAAACTTCTGATCAGCTGATATCTCAAAGTACGAAAAAGTCATATTTGTAGAAATAATAATTGACAAATAATTCCAATATCTCTGTCGACAGATTGGAAATAGTGGAAGATACAACATCTAAACTATAAATAATAAGGTGCATCTGGGCCTTAATATCGCTGACAAAATCAGTACAAGCAGTTCAGTGGAGAGTCTCTTCTCGATGAATTGACTTTCTTAAGCTGCACAATAGAATTCAGCAAGGTTCTGAACAGTGACAAAGGGAAGAATCACAACACACATCCACAGTTGCCATTAGTATTCAATGGAAATGAGAAGTTGAATATAGTAGGTAGAATTATACAATAATAACAAGTCTATATTTCAGACAATATGCGAAAACAGAGTGCAGAAATTTTCGGCCTTCCGAAATATTTTATCTTCCTACAGGATTTACATGTTAAGTGATAATCTGAAGTATGTCGTGTGATATAGCGTTGTTCTATAGGAAGAGAACACCAACTGTGTACATTTTTGTGCATTCATTTCCTCAGTGAAATGAGCAACCTTCCGTTGAAAACTAACTCACTATGTGGGCGAGTACACGTAGTGATCATCTGATACAATTGCATGATCATAGCAATCAGAAATGCTGTAGAAATTTGGCATTTCAGTGGATGGAAACTCTGGTAGACCATCGATTTCAGCAGGTCACCTTTATGAAAAGGTGGGATATATAATTTAACAGGTTATTTTATTCAGGATGCATATAGAAAAACAAAGAGAATTTCATTTTATCTAGGAGTTCTGGAGGAGAAGTGAGTCAGAAACGGTCAAGTGAATGAAGTAATCAAACATATTTAACTGAAAACAATAGGATTCGCGTTGAACGATGCATATATTTGGCTCCACAAGAACAGGTGAACTGAAGTATGCAAGTAGAAGTGGTCAGATGTGAGATCTCGTCCTTTAGGATCCTTCATACGAGTAGCTAACTGACGAACACCACTCTTAGCGTTTCTGTGAAAAAAGTTCTCCCTGCTGAAACCGAAATTCCTCTCTTAAGAACATCACCAATTAGGCTACCGACAAAGTCAAAGTTCATCTAAAACGTTCATTTCTTGCACGGATTACTTGTTAGGCTTTTGAATTTTTGGCTTGACATTCTCGACAATAAGACTCGATGTATGTCCATTTTGAGAGATTTCTTTCTGAAAAGTCTAATTCATCTTGCAGAGCATTTGAGCTACAGATGAGTGTGACGCGAGTGGCTAGAGAAATACTTTGCCTCAATTCACGTTCATTTGGTATTCAGCTGTAGAAACTTATCAGTTGGCCGCTCAATGTGGTTCTCTTATTGATCTATCTTCCTCAAGACCCGTAGGCTCTTCGTGTAAATTCAACCTCATGAAAAGGCAGTGAAGATTCATCTACTGAAACAGTGAGCCTTGTCGGTGGATTACAGCTGTTGAACATGTGTAACACTACTAATTGTGATCATGACTATCATCAGGGTTAATGAAAATGTCATCCACATATCTAGGACACAATGGAAACCTATCAATATTTAACTTACGTGGACCATTCCTGTGACTTGTCATGAAACAGGCTGCTAGCAACGAACCCAAGTGAGATCTCATTGAAATCCAATAATTTTGTCTGTAGAAGATGTCGTTGTTCGTGAATGGAACATAGTATTTCCTTTGTTTCCATGTGCATGCATATCAAAATTTACATAGTAACTTTTCTTATCTCACTAGGTATTTCTGTCGACCTTATTCAACTTCTTATATGCACTCATTAATATTACCAACCATCTTGTGACGATTCTTCCATTTGTTAACGTTCAGTTTAGTCGTTCCCTGTGAGTAAACTACTGATGAATCTTTCTTAATGCGACTGTTCAAGCAAAGAAAAGCAATTCATTGAAAAGTGACTCTTCACTGAATTGCTTGTGTTGATTTTGTCAAAGATATGACAACCCAAATGCACACTATTATTTATACCTTAGACGATTTACCTTCCATCATTTCCAATCTGTCGAGCGAGAGGTTTGAATTGTGTATCAATAATTATTTTTACAAATATGACTTTTTCTTACGTTAAAATATGAGCTGATCAGAAGTTTCAGCGAAATTATCGAAAAAAATCTTGACAAATGGTTTGCATCATGTCACCATATGAATAATTTTCATGCCGAAATTTTAGTGTGATTCTTATTGTACGACATTAATTATTCTGATGTCCACTATTGCTGGAGACAGATTTTCTGTGATCGTGATTCTACAAATACTCTACTCTGGAAAATTCATTCCAGTGATTATTTTATGAACCAACTGTTTTGATATCCTTGGAGCAAAATGTGAAATCAATAATTTGAATAGAGATGAACACCAGACTCTCTCAAAACTTAAGGCCTTGATATAAATTAAGACTGTCACTTCTTGACAATACAGTAAATACTAATTTAGTTATCGAGTGTGCTGTGAAGTGGATTACTGCTCTGTATCACAAATGAATTCCACTTGTCAAGGTGTGATGAATTCAATCGAACATTCGATAAATAATGTTGAACAGAGAACTTACATAATAATAAAATATACCCAAGAATTCTTTTTGAAGAATTTCCAAATCACGTCCCTACAACCAAGATAATATTTCATTGGGAAATTTTATCTGTTCTTACACGAAAGTAAATAAGAGGACAACACCAGCTGTCACCATTATCATAATAACTGTATATATTGTGATCTAAGAATAAAATTACTCACTCATCAATCCATTTTCATCTTACCCAAATGTTGTCAGGGAAAGGGATTCGCTGTAACCTCTCGGTGGTATAATCAGAATTCCCATACGATGCATAAAACCGTGGCATTTTCCAATGAGCTGAAATTTACGAAGAAAATGATAGACGACAACGGCGCAGAAGTAACTTAATCACCTCAGAATATACATGATGAAAATGGACACATAGATTAGACTTTCCAAATATGCCAACCGAAAATATGGTGTGGATATGACTGTCAGATTATTTGAACATAATTCAGGTTCCGTAACACTTGAGAAATACACCTGTTTGCGAATGTTGATGAGATGGAGTCAGTGATCGTATGGAAGAGTGTGCTCTAAGAAATTGAGTGGGTTGGAGAAAATCTCATTTGTCTTTCTCATACACGATATCAACTTTGAGGAAACAGCCTACTGCAGTTTCTCTTCTGCATCATCAGAGATGAAAACTGGTTTCATTTGGCCATATATACAGAGTCAATATATGCATACAAGTATCAGACGATGACACCTTGCTACAAGACTGAGGAGGATAAATGCGAACATCAGTTTGCTCTATCACACCTCACAGAATTCTGAGTTTATTAGACATCTAGTCATCACACCCTCACATTTTACATTGATCAGATCCATAAAATCCAATTAAATTTGATTGAGCGTTCTTCCTATATTCACACTCAGGTGAAATATCTCGAACATGATCAAAGTCAGACTAAAATCGTCACCTTACTATTCATATTTGAGCAAACTTAGTAATAAGTCAAACAAACAGACAGCAAATGAGAGATGAGATATAACTGAAATTCACTTACTTCTTGTACCTCCGAGCTTCGAATTTTCGTGCGTTCGAGAATATTCTCACGTATTTTCTCATTTATATATATACTTGTATATATTCCGACTTCTTTGATGATTATTGACGCATTTTTACATATTGAAGGATCATAGTCCATTCTCACTCTAAATGTGATTCCACTTCACACAAAATGACTTTTTTCACATAATCGTCTTATTATGTATGTTGTTCTCATGTGGTTGTTTGTATGCAAGTATGTATGTAACACATTGTAACAGTAAGCACATTTAGTTATCTGAGAATTCAGTCAGGAGGCATATACTAATTACTTCATTTGAGAAGGCTATTGACCGAAGAACGACACGTATTTCAAATGGAAGAAGCAATTTGTGTCGAAATAATGGAGTTGATTCCTGGTTCATTTAGAGGCTTCTCCACGTAATTCTCTTCCTTGAGCTTGTTCATTTAATTGCGAAGCCGTTATCAGATTCACAGAAAACATCATCTGAGTTGAATCCAGTAGGTGTCTTATTTTGTCTGGCTTAATTGATTAAAATGAATAATACGGTGAAAACAACCGTAGATATTCTCGAATTTCTCAAACACTCAAATGGCCGACAGTGACTTATAGTAATTATTTCATTCCGAACACATAGTATGGGTTAACAGTGTATCTGGTTTATTGAATGATCCCAACAAAACTATGAAAACAACTTTGAATCGAATTCCTCTGTCTCATGGACTTGTCATAATCTGAGTACTTCGTGATGAAATTGGAAAGGAAAAGCTTGAGGCTAAGTGGAGATATCGTTTGGGTGATTTCATTTTCAGAAGTGGGACAATTGCACTTTCATGGATCAATCGGAATATCCAATATTAACATTATTTGGTTGGAAAGAGTGACCGAGAGTTAGAGATAGCGAGTAGGGAGATTATTACCTAATGACTTGAAATTTACTATCGTCTGTGTTTCAAGGAGGTGACGGGTGACAAATAGCTTTGATAATCGCATGGAAATAGAAGTAGTTTTTGCTGTATAAGAAGTAAACTCGGAATCATGAAACGAATTGTTGCTGTTTGTGAATTCATTTCAGAGAAGTCGTTTTGCTTGCGTTCCTTCTATTCGCATTCGTGTCGAAAATTCGATCACGACGAGTTGGTGTCTATGTCATGCTTTCAATTGTAGTCAGTGTCATATTATAAGCCATACAAGAAATTTTGAGGATGTAGGCTAACTTAATTTTGACTGAATGGATGTCATTTGTGGTTTAATTTGAAGGCGTCTACACCCACGAATACCTCGTCAAAGTGACCATCCCTGTGATTCACATCACACATCATTTTCATTGTTTCACTTATTGGCGATGTAACAATGACTGCGTGGTTTTACTACTTGCGCATGAGAAAGGACCCGAAAGCTGAGACAAGTTGTCTCTTAGAAACTCGTAAATGTGGAAACGTAAATCCACCTGTTCCGTTAACAGGAAGGGTATACTGAGGGACATCTTGAAAGAATCAATGAACTGGACCTCACGAGTAGTTGATCCTACATGACACACGATAAGAATTTTGACGATCTCCTTCATTCAGACAATTCAGTAAAATAAACTTACTGTATACCGGAAGCATTTCGAAGGAATGATCAAACTGTGGTCTCGATAAATTGACTCAACATGATGCAGAGTAAGACAACCGACAGTCTACTTCATTCACACAGTTGAATGAAAAGACATCTAAAACAGACTGGTGAGAAATCAAATGAAGCAGATTTTGAACTGAAGTGATATTCACATGTTGACGGACGCGTTTTGGACATCTCTATTGACTCGCCCGTTGATGTTTTCCATCCAACAGTAGGACAGAGAATACCAGCTCCGGAATTCAGATTATGATTCTATTTGACAAGAAAGAACTTCATTAGAATTCATCGTCATGATCCTCAACGATGGATGATGAGGTCATAATATTTTCAACTGATACAGACTAAGTCATTCTAGTTTTCAGGCAGTGCAGTCAAATCATAAAATGAATAATCACACAATCGACTTGTCATTCTGGAACTGGAATCATCTTCAAGGTGTGAGCCGAATTCTCTCTACGATTTTGACAATACGCAGACATCTGCTGATGTATGATCTGAAAGCCCACAGTGAATGTGTAGAGAATTCTTTATTGATTCAGGTGTCTATATTTCATCATATGAAAACAATCCTATCACATTGGCTAGATTATTATAATTAATTTACTACGGTGAAATATGAATTGATGTACAGTTGAGATGATCGCCTGTATTCACTCATCTCTGTCAATAATCTTTCTCTTTCTCTACTTTGTAGTTATTGTTCACCTATGTCAATAATGACGACGACATCACTTGGTGGATTGATTGCATTGCCGAAGAATTTACCACAGCGTTCATCATCTGGCTTTGTACGATCAACTTGTTCGGCCTACTCGAAAGTAATTGAGCATTGTTTTTCAAAGAAACAACATACACGGATAATTTGTAAAATGCTTCTTCTAGTTTATCTTTATTGATAGACAGTTGAATATGACGATGTCACTCTGTAGTCATCTTCAGTTTTATTCTCATTTTTGTGATTTCTTGTTCCCATTGATGACGATATGTTAATCATCGTTTCTCTTTCTCATATGAAGTGTGCCATTACTTGCACAAACATTCACACTGATATTCGTTTTCTGTAATACGAACACAAACCGTCTTTTTTCAAAATAACTAATTTCATTAACTACTGAACTAGAATATTCATTTTTCATTTGCGTTTATCGATTAAAGTACACTGGATATGATCAAAGTCAGAATAAAAATCATCACATGAGTACTCCTTCTTATGTGTGCAACAAACAAGTTATATATTACTGAAATTCACTTAGCTCTTAGCTGAGAATTTTCGTGCGTTCGAGAATATTCACAACTATTTTTGCATATATACTTCGATTCTTTGATTCATTATTGGCGCAATTTTGCATATTGAGGAATCAAAGTCCATTCTGATTCCACTCCACATGAAATAACTTTTGTCGCAATTATCGTATTGTGTATAGATTTTTCATGTGATTCTTTGTATGTATGTAACACAGGCTAATAATAATAATCTGCTTTATTCCGAAAACGGTAGTTACAATACAGAATGGAATTCTTAGTATTTCTCAAAATATTGTATCCGATTGACTCAAAATACAAAGAGAATTTAAAATTAAAACAAAATTAACTAGAGGAATTTTTCAGATTTACGTCAAAAATATTCGATGTACGAAATGAGAATACTAAATATAATAATAATAAAAATAACAGTGAATTTGCTTGAAACAGCATTGCCGATTCAGTTTGGAGATTTTCGCATGTTATCGAGTATTGAATCTAATGTTCTGTTGATACAGTGTGGTGAGGGGAAATACAAAATTAACAGTTATAACACAGCTTAAATGATGTTCACATTTATGAAAAAATAAAAACAAATAAAAAACACAAAATTGAGAGGATTATAAATATAAGAACAACAATAACAGTAAAGGTTGATGTTGTAAGGATGGAATAAATGGTTTATTTAATAGTCCAAAGAAGGTTAGTTAGTTCATGTCTAACACTATTTTCATCACATAAAGTAAGTGCCAAATATGGAATAGTGGAATATTTATACTTAGACGTACGTGCACAAAATCTTATGAAAATACTTGTTGTTTTACCTGAGGAGACACAAGGTTGGAGCTGCTCACAGTCTGAAAAAATTCCTTTAGCAAATCTGTCGCATGAAATTAAGTGCCTATCACTGACAATTTCAACGATATTGCCTTACGGGATACCACCCGCCCTACTGATAGTCTTCAGAATTCTACGAAGTATGACACAGTCTAGTTTAAGCAATCCAAGCAGGAATAAGAGTGAGCAGTAAAGAAGAATAGGTAAGATGCACGAGTTGACAAACTTTAACAGGAAAGGTTAGGTTATGCCTGAGTGCCTTAACTTCTCAATGTTAAGAGTCAGACGAAATATTCTTTTAGAAATCGGTAAGACATGGGAAGACCAGGATTGGTTAGAAGAAAGAATTATTCCAAGAAACTTTACTTCAGACTTGATTTCTATATCACTGTCATCAATTTCGCAACGGTCTTAGAAAATTAAGGCTTCATTGAACTTTCTTTTGCATCGGAAACTGAAATTAACAGTATGACATTTGGAAGGATTTAGTTTAAGTCCGACCATTACACAAAGACCATTTGCTTACTCTTGAAAGAAAACTGTTCATCTTAGTACAGTCTGGCTGGGAGTTAACAGACATGGAAATAGTTAGATCGTCGGCATACTTAACAAAGTTCACTCCGTCATCAGAGTGAGGCAAGTCATGCAATGAGAAAGAAAACAGAAAAGGAGAAATGACAACGCGTTGAGAGACACCAGCCTCAGTAAGCAATGAAATGGACGACTTTCCCTGACCTACAGTGTACTGCATTCCTCCTGAGAAATAAGAACTAAGCCATTTGACAATCCAACAGTCAGTTTGAGTTTAAGTAAGCTTCTAACAAAATGACCCTAGATACTAACTAATTCGAAAGTAGATGTGTAATCTAGGATGGTGCAGCGAACAAATTCAGTCCCCTTGTCTAAACTGGAGACAATGTTGTGAAGCAAGACTGCAGCTGCATCTAGAGTACTTCCACAGTGTTTATAGGTGGATGGTTTGATGTCATCAAAGGCTTTAAGTGAGGTTCGGAGATTGAGTAGGAGTAACTTTTTCATAGATTTAAGCAAAGGAGAGGTAATAGTAATCCGCATAAATTTAAAACATGTTCCAGTAGATGACTCTTGTATGGGTACAATTTCGATGTCGTTACAAACGGCTGGCACGACATTTCTGGAAAAGGATTCATTTTTGAGAGGATGACGCAGGATATCTGCACACTTTCTAAGAATAGCACTAGGTAAACCATCTGCATCTAAGCTACAAGAAGTGTTCAGCGACTGGAGACATTTTAGAACGTCATTTGTATTGAAACCAGGGAAGCAGGTTTCATCAGCACTTGTAACACTAGAAGTTGTTGCATTTGTGGGAGAATGCATGAAAGACTTGTTTAGTGTGCACACATCAAAGGAATGTGGAATACTATTCATCTGCTTACCACCAGTAATTTCTCTGAAACATGTCCATATATAAGAGGCATTTTTACAGGATATAAACTTCTCGTTATAAATTGAATTCAATCGGTGCATTTCAGACTTTATTAGGTTGTTCATTCTTCTCACACCAATGATATCCTTAATTTGGTATAACATTTAGTTTTGCTTGCGAAGCTTTTTAAGTTGAGGAGAGGAGAAACAGTCAAATCTGATGAAGAGCGTTTCTCTAGAACAACAGGTGACGAGACAAAATTTGACATAATATATGTTTTTGGAGATAGTGTCATCAAGAGAGTTTTCGTTAAACAAGTGCCACCTTGTGTTTTTGAGCATACTCCTAAGATTCAGAACATTCTCCCTAGAGTAACATGCATGTACAAATTTCTTGGAGAGGTGTTAAAAAGTTCTCTTTCGTAACTTTCCATAAATTTTGGGTACAATGATCGGAGTTTAACAGTGTGTGATATCCTCAGGGGACGAATTTCAGCATCTTCGAATACAACATTCTTCGCAGCAACACTATGAGTAGTGCTCTTCAGTTTTACATTGAACTTCAGAAGCCTTTCTGACACGAAATCTCATCTGATCTCTTCTGTGTGCATATATCAGTTCACCTGTTGCTGTGGAGCCAATCCGGTACATTGGTCACTCGACGCGTACTCCGTCCAAAAGGGTTCATGAACACTATCCCACAGCATGACTACAAGAAGGTAATAGTGGCTGTATAAGTTGTGCGATCATCGAACATCTCGTCAACACTGGTCATTCATCTCACCAAACGCCTCCTGCTTCAAAGCGATCTACAAAGTGAAGAACAACCTACCAAATGAAATACGCTTTCGTCTCGTTTGTATTGCTGAAGCCTTAGCCATTCATTCAGTTGGAGAAGCCACAGCTATCCGAACAAAAGCGAAATCAACCTAATTCCAACAACTAACCTATGGCTAGTCAGAAAGAAATGAGCGAGGATCAGAATACTGCTGTGTAGTGAGAAAGGGATAAATTCGGTGAGTGATTTAGACAGAGAAATTATGTTACTTCGAAGCTACCACTAAGGAAGAGGCTGATAATTCCTTGGTCATCTGTCATTCATCAACTTTCTATCTGCGTTCAACTTTATACTCCTCTCTACTACAAAGAAGCATATGTCAATATTTCACCAAACGTTTCAACACATAAATATTTATCACCACAGCTACCGATTTCTGTTGGAATTCATCTCACTCGCTGTGTATGCATATTCAATATGGTGTAGGGTAATCATCTTCTCATGGTTAAACTGCATTAACTCTGCATCTCCTTGAAATATCCCACTCTCTGTTGAACATTATTCATTAGAATCTCTGTATCCTTGCAGTGTACATTCTCGTGTAGATCACCGTAGGTACAGATGCGCTGTACCCCACCCATACTCACTCACAGTGATAGGGCATATAACGAAGTACAAACTACATCTCTCACACACCGAGGTCACAAGATTCTACTCACCATATTGCGTGTATTACAGTAGCGTATTTAACACAAATCCTGTCCAGTGGATTTTGCTTAAACCTAACTCAGACGACTGCCTTAAGTAATGACAGGTCCAGTCAGAAATTCTCACTCAGGATTTCATGGAAGAAATGTACATCACTGAAATATGCTTTAATGTTGCAATTTGAAGCAGTCTTGGTGGCTCGTAAGCAGAAGTATGGTGAGAGATTTGATACGGTGGGTGAACACAAGCTTAACCTTCTTTCTTTACGGCATGTTTATACTCTGCCAGGTAATCAAAAGTTTAGATAAGCGATAATGAATGATACAAGTAATGAGGAAGAGAAAATCGATGAGGAAGTCATTCGTGAGTGGTGATTGTATTTATTTATCATATATGTCTTAGTAAGCGATTACTTTTTATTAGCCATTACGACTTATTCTACAAAGACGTACATGAACTGTGCATCTGGCAATCAGTGGAATGTTCATCAATTGTTCAAATAATTTGAGTGACGAATATCAGTTACTTACAAAACGAGCGATTCAGTGAAAAACAAGAGCGTACATGTTGAGACCCAAAAGATGGTGAACTATGCTTGCGAAGGTTGAAGAGAGAGGAAACTCCGGTGGAGGACCGTAGCGATTCTGACGTGCAAATCGATCGTATAACGTGAGTATAGGGGCGAAAGACTAATCGAACCATCTTGTAGCTGGTTCCCTCCAAAGTTTCCCTCAGGATAGCTGGCATTCTGAGATATAAACAGTTTTATCCGGTAAAGCGAATGATTAGAGGCATTGGGGAGAAAACATCCTCAACCTATTCTCACACTTTAAATGGGTGAGAAGCTTAACTCGCTTAAATGGAGTTTTGCATTGAATGTGAGTGCCAAGTAGGCCATTTCTGGTAAGCAGAACTGGCGCTGTGCGGTTAAGATGTCTAGCGGGACGCTCATGGGATACCACAAAGGTGTTGGTTGGTCCAGACAGCAGGACGGTGGCCATGGAGGTCGGAAACCGCTAAGGAGTGTGTAACAACTCACCTGCCGAATCAACCAGCCCTGAAAATGGATGGCGCTCGAGCGTTGGACCTATACCGTACCGTTGCTGCAAGCTGGGCCTAAGCAGGGTGAGGGCAAACTGACTTGGTCCAGGCATGCAGTGGCGGCGACGAGTAGGAGGGTCGCTGTGGCTAGCGGGAAGCCTCAGGGGTAAGCCTAGGTGAAGCAACCACAGGCTCAGATCTTGGTGGTAGTAGCAAATATTCAAGTGAGAACCTTGAAGGCCGAAGTGGAGAAGGGTTCCATGGGAACAGCAGTTGGCCATGGGTCAGGCGGTCCTAAGTGATCCGGTAAATTGGAAAAGAGACGGGAACAGAGACGGAACAGAGACATTGTCCGCTTGCGGGCTTTGTTAGTATCGCTGCTAGAGTACTGTTGCAACGCAGCTTCCTGTAGCGAAAGGGAATCGGGTTAATATTATCGACCCTGTCCACGGAGAATGGTGCATGTTGGATCTTTGATTCAGTGTGTGCCCAGCGCGGTAACGCAACCGAACTCAGAGACGTCGGCGGGAGTTCTGAGAAGAGTTCTCTTTTCTTTGTTAGAAGTGCATCCACCCCCTGGAATCGGCTTGTCCGGAGATAGGGGGCTAGCCTCCGTAAAGCACCACCCTTCTTGTGGTGTCCGGAACGCTCCTGTCGGCCTTTGAAAATCCGAGTCAGACAGTATAATTTTCGTGGCAAGCCGTACCCATATCCGCAGCAGGTCTCCAAGTTGAACAGCCTCTGTCAATTGAATAATGTAGGTAAGGGAATTCGGCAAATTGGATCCGTAACTTCGAGAGTAGGATTGGCTCTGCGGGCAGAGTCAGACAGGCCGAGATCAGATACGTGTCGGTCCGGCTGGAGGCTGGTTTCTTTGCTGCTTTGATGCACACTGCTGTGGAGTTACTGGACTCTGACCGCGATCGATCGTGGGTGGTTTCAGCTGTTAGTGTTGTATGGCTAACAACGCGCATGGACTTGCTCTGCGTTGCGTCAAGCAGCTGTGCTTCCATTGTTTGGCGCGCGACGGCTAACTCAGAACTGGCACGGACCAGGGGAATCCGACTGTCTTATTAAAACAAAGCATTGCGATGTCCGCTGACCGGTTATGACGCCATGTGATTTCTGCCCAGTGCTCTGAATATCAAAGTGAAGAAATCCAACGAAGAGCGGGTAAACGGCGGGAGCGCTACATTCCGCTCTTAAATTACCAACTCTTGTTCTGTGGATTTTACATACAGAAACACATAAAGACTGTTCCATTTTCATATTTTACGCATATCAAAACCCTATACACAGACTTTACTGCTGGATTTATCATATTCACTGACTTACCCAGCGTGCGCTCCTTGAATACGACGTGCTTTTTCCTCTCTAACCGGAAAATACCTATTTTGTGAATTATCCGCTTGGGAAACCTGATCTCCCTAGCCGGTGAATTAAATTCAACCATTACTTACGTATTGAATCTCTGTGTGGTAAGTCCAGCTGTCTCGAACTACAGCCAAAGCTTCAGGTGCTATTTTTATAGCAGCATCTTCCTCACTCGTTCAGATAAACAAGACTTGTCGGTCTACCACGTGATTGCTGTGAAGCCAATCATCCAGAAAGTACTAGGTAAAGTCGAAAACCTTTTCTTTTCCTTGTCTTGTACTTTTTCAGTCTTATTCTTGTTCTTGTGGGTAGATACTGTTGTACTCTTATTCTTATACAGCATAAGTTTTAGCGATAGTTAATATGGCTGTAGAAAGTAACCTTAGAAATGGCACCAAAACACCTTACTCTGTAGTCACAAGGGCTTCAGCCAGAGAAGGCAAAAACCCAGGGACACCAACCCCAAGTCGCATACCCATCCTAAAGACTCGTGTAGGACTCGTCTGTCCTGATACTATGCCTGCATCGCCACAGTCTAGTACTGAAACGGCACAGGCAATACTAGGGGGACAGGATACTACACCTGCACCAACTGAAAGCCAATGTGTGAAGTATAACAAACCTAAAAGGAAACGCTCAAGACGTCATCAGACCTCGAAGGCGTCACCAAGTAAGGGAGACGAATGCCAGGCGTGCAATATCATTGTTTCTAAAGCTGACTCAGCGTTCGAATGCAATTTTTGCAAACGGTGGGTGCACTGCCGTTGCGACAAAGGTACCGAAATCATACTACGAGTTTATGAGAAATAACCCATGCCCGTGGTTTTGGTACATCTGTCCACTCTGTCGCCCTGGCATAGTCACACGGAGCGTGTCTGCGGGTAGCAGAAACAACACGCAGCCCTTGTGTCCCAACACGGCCTTATGTAGCTCCCCACCTGCAAACATCACATTGCCAAAACTTGGCACAGACAGTAAGAAGGACACTCCAGTCCTACTGACTGAAAATGCCAATTTTCACAAGGTGAAGATTCAAAAGGTTGGACCCAAAAAATCAAGGAAAGATAGAATTAGAGAAGCGCCACTTGCATCCACAAGCAAGCTCGGCAACACAATAAAGGCTGGCCAGAACCCGACGAAGCCTAAAGTTGCTGATGCTGCAAAGGAATAGGAGAAGCCAAAGGCCAAACCTAAGTCTGAGGTTAATCGGTCTAATTCTCTTATATTCTTTAAAGTACCTGTGAGCAAGGACAGCTTGCTTGAACAGCGGGCCCTGTTTGGTCAGGAACAGTGGTCCAACCTGTGCAATAAAGTAGGTCTGAATATTAGTTCAGTGAAATTGTGCAGGCTGTACAGGGGTATCCACACACCTCAAGGTAAGCCACCCCCATTACGGGTTACACTGGACTCTGCCGAAGAGGCCGAAAAGGTACTATTGATGGCTCAGGTACTAGCCATCGACAGAAGCTCTAACATAAGGGTGAGACAAGACAGACCATGGGCTGTCAGACAAATGGCGAGGGAGTCACCGGAACTTTTGCCTTCTACCTCTATGGTGGTACACGGTGTTCCGGAGCTGGAAACGGGTACTGCCTGTGAAAAACACATGCATGATGTACAGCAGTGGAGATGGCTGTCGTCTCAGATGGCCCTTGGCGCTTCTGGAACCATCTCCGTTTACCGACCACCTCACCTGCTCATCTCACACTGATTAGCTCCCCAAAGCTGCTAAGTGTCACATTCAACTCCCCAGAGCAGTCGGCCATAGCACTTCAACGGTGGTATGAGATCAAGGGGAAATTGGGAGGACATATCCGATGCTGCGAAAGCAGACCTCGAACCCTAAGGAGTCAGCAAACGGAGGCCTTAATACGTCCTCAAGCTTCAGTGACACTAGAGCGATGCAGTTCTGAGAATAACAGTCTGTGCCACCCAAGTGTCCTGCCTAAATCCAAGGGAAAAAACCACAATGGGCCGGTTCCATCGGAACTAGTCCCAACATTAAGTCCCCTACCAGCAGACAGCTTCACGTCAACTGCCCCGTAACACGCTGAGGTTGTAAGACTCACTGTCAGCTGCCTATATAGCAATGTGAGGGGGCTGAGAGGAAAAATAGGTGAACTCCGAAATCTCCAAGCACACCTACAACTGAAAATGATCATTCTCACCGAAACATGGCTAAACCCCACTATCACCGATAATGAAATCAGTGTAGGTGATATGGTTTTAGTCAGGAGAGACAGGGATAATAAGGAAGGAGGGGGAGTTGCCATGTACTTTGATAGACAACTTAAATGTGTGCGCGCAACGGACCCATCACTTATTGAACTCCCAGACTCCATATGGTGTCATTTCACCGTAGGCCACACCAAGCATTTACTTGGTGGCATCTACCGATCTCCCACATGTGGGGTAGAGCACAATCAGCTACTGCTCACCACTATCACAGGGAGACGAGACTTGGGCTATGACCAAATCACCATTGCTGGAGATTTCAATGCCCCATCACTGAACCTTGGCTCGGGGTATGCTAAGGGAAAATTCGGCCGAAATCTACTGCAAGCTATTCGGAACACGGGACTGACTGAGAACGTTGTAGACGACACTAGGTGGGGCCCTAGTGGAAAGTCATCAAAACTAGACTACATTCTGACTAGTGACCAACCTCTTGTCGAAAAGGTCCAGATCATGACTCCTCTAGGAAGTAGTGACCATGCAGTCATAGGTTTCGACCTCGTTCTCCGTGAGCATTTGCAGTGGGACGCTACGCAACCATGTCTGTGTTACAGCAAGGCTGACTATGCTGAAATGCGGAGGCTCTTGTCCGACGCAGACTGGCCCTTAGCATGGGATGAGCTGTCTGTAGATGAACACTGGGAAGCGGTAAAAAAGATTATTCATAGAGTAATCTCGAATACCGTCCCTTTAGTCACAACACAGTCCAAAAGAAAGTCATCATGGTTAAAGAGAGGTACGCAGCGTATTCTGCAAGCAAAGCGGAAGGCTTGGTTTACGTGGCGCGTATCTAAAAGCCAGATCGACCATGATGCATACCTGGAACTCAGGAACCGGTGCAATGCAAGAGGCAGGAGGGACAGGAGGTCATTCCAGGCTAACTTTGCCAAAAAACTCTTGGCAAACCCCAAGAATTTGTACCGATTCATGTCGGAAAGGAAACCAACCAACCAGGGGGCGTGCGCCTTAGCAGGCCAAAACGGTCAATATCTCACTAGTCTGGAGATGGCTGAAACATTTAGTTTAGCCTTCGCCAAACAGCTAAACAGCAATGTGGGTATTACCGTTACGGACCAAAATGGTGGCATGACTATTTCACAGGAGGAAGACCAAATAGCCACCCCCCCCCAAATAAACCCTGCAATAGTACTGAGAAAGCTGCAGCGACTCATACCTGTGAAGTCCCCAGGTTGTGATGACATCAGGCCATCTGTTCTGAAACAGTGCGCCGAAGCTCTCTGTAGGCCTTTTGCGACTTGTTCCAACACTCCATGGAATCAGGGAAACTGCCAAAGGAATGGAAAAGAAGCATCCTTTCTTCGATCTTCAAGGGTGGGGATAGGCAAAATCCCACAAGTTATAGACCAGTAGCTCTACTCCCAGTGGTATCGAAAGTACTGGAAAGTATTATTGATGATCACATCAGGGAATATCTGGATAGGTCTAAAATACTCCATGAAGCCCAACACGGTTTCAGGAAAGGGCGATCCTGCGTCACTAACTTATTATCAGCTTGGGACGACTGGACATCATGCTGGGATATGAATGTTCCAGTCCATGTGATCTTTCTAGACTTTGAGAAGGCATTTGACACTGTTCACCATGACCTTCTCCTACACAAAATAAGCCAAGTAGGGTTAGGTAAACCACTTCTGTCATGGTTGAAGGACTACCTAACTGAAAGGCAATTTTGCACCAAGGTCAATCGAGTTCGATCATCATGGCACAGCTCGTCATCAGGAGTGTCGCAGGGTTCTATCCTGGGACCACTGATGTTCTTGATTTTTATCAGTGATTTACCATGCCGTCTAAGCTGCCCGACTCTTCTATACGCTGATGACGTGAAGATATGGAGGGCAATAAAGTGTCCGGAGGACTCAGATAGACTGCAGGCAGATCTAAGGCTTCTGGAAGACTGGGCGGTAGCCAGTGGCATGACTTTCAACCTGAAAAAGTGCAAAGTAGTGAAGTTGCGCACCTGTAGACTGCAGAATGCAAGTTACACCCTGTGCAGTGAAAGCTTGTCCTGCTCAACGTCAGAACGTGACTTAGGTCTAGTTCTAACGGAGAAAATGGACACAAGCGTAAATTACACGGGGGATGTAGCGAGGGCATATGCGGTCATACACTTTACACATAGACAATTAGCTGCACTCACTCCTGAGCTCTTTCTAAGGTTGTATAAAACATACGTCAGACCGCATCTTGAAGTGCATAATATCATTGCACCCCCACTGCTTAAAAGAGACGCTAACCTCTTAGAAAGAGTCCAACGACGGGCAGCAAAAGGAGTGGTTGGTCTACGAAATAAATCATATGATGAAAGGCTGAAGAAATTAGGCCTATTCACACTTAGTTACCATCGTCTTAGGGGGGATTTAATTACTGCCTACAAATTAACAAATGATCAGAATCACCCAGACAAAGGTGTTCTGCCATTGAGTAGGTATAGGCTCCCTCGTGGAAATCCTAGAAGGATAGCTCATCAGAGGGCAAGGACCCGGGTGCGCTCCCACTTCATTTCCCTGCGGGTTTGCCGTCCCTGGAATTCCTTACCGGCAGATGTAGCTATGGCACCATCTGTGGACGCCTTTAAGCGAAGGCTGGACAACCACGCAGCGACACAAGGACTTCATCCAAATGGCCTATCCCCTTAAAATCGCATACACCATTCAAAGGTAGACAATTAAACTTGTCGTTTTACTTCTTCACATTCTCTGCAGTCTTACTCTCCTGACACCTTTAACTACACCTATTATTATTATTATTATTACTGGTATATATATACCGGTTGACTGACTGTTGTTACGTTTTCTTATTCTTTTTATGTCTGTTAGTCTGAATACCTTTACAAATTATATCTATTATTATTATTATCTCCTTTCTATTGACGACTATACCGAAGGACCAACTGGTGAAAGGATCAACTCCATTCACAGTAGTAACAGTCTTAACACACTTCATACTACAAACCACATATAATTAATCCCTGCACTACTCCTTTTGGAGTCAACCAAAGCTACGGCAGTCGAGTGGCGGGACGAGCCACGCAGACGTTTACCGAAGATCAGGAACCTCTACCTCACAATCAAGAGGCGAGCACAAAGAAATCAAATTGGTTTATACTAGCTCGTTGATATAAGAATAAAACTTGGGCACTGTGGTAGCGTGTAATTCCATTATGGGTAAATTTTTATTTTGATAGAGTCTCACAGTGTTATACAGTAATATTTACTGATGACGTTTCGAGCACAAACTATTGCTCATAATCATATCAAGTACTATACTAGCTCGCAAAAACGATATTGGATGCAGGTTGTGGACCTATAATTTATCGCATATTACAGGTGCAATTTGGTGAGTCCCTGCATTTTTCCGGCGTGTTGCGTTATATTTCACCTAGTTAATATTATTCCAGTGGTATTCTTCCACTTAACTATTGTTTTTCACAAATTCTATAACTCACCCCAATTGGCATCTTTGTGTTTTGCTATTATCTCTACTTTAGGGACTATTTCGTAACAATAGTTCTTGTATTTGTTTTTAATAACTTACTTTCATCAAATTAGCGTAGTCTATATAAGAAACCGGGTCTTTTTATCCTGATTTATCACTATTCTAAAGTTACCCCTAACCCCCTCTAGACCCTGTCCTCTAAAATTTACATTTTCATCTGTTACGTCTGAACCATTATATCTCTCATTCCCATTTTTTACTCAGTGTTACTACCCACTAAAAGCGTTCTTTTGAGATACATTTCGCCAAGCAATTCCTTAATTTGTCGATTTTCTCCTGTTAATTCCTAGTAACCTACCGAAAACATAACATTTTACAGTTTTTTCTAATTTACTCGTTCCTGTTCCATTTCTACTGCTTGCAGCTGTTACTATTAGTTGCAGCTCGATAAGCTGAATATTTCGATACCTAATTTATCTATATTATATGTATATTTCCCATTCTCACTCACAACTCTCCCCTTGCCAGAAGCCAATATAGAAAACTGTATGCTCGCACCAGCAAGTACAAAAACTCAACCATACCCTACTTAGCTCGTGTTCTGTGTGATAAAGAAAGCATTAGGCGTGACACCTATAATTCATTAAATAGTCAGTAGTACAACTGGATCTCGTCTTTCCAAACCACATCATCAATAGGTACAACATTTTCTCTCTTTCTTTTCTTTTTCTCTCTCTTCTTTTTCCGTTATGTGCTGCTTTGTCTCTTTCTCTCGCTTACGCCAGTTAATAAGACAGCTCCCACTTTTCTAACACCTTCAAACACTGTTTCAGCTTCACCTTTGCTACTGACATGCCAATGTATTGTTGTAATAATGAACTGTGGTTTCCTCAATCTATGTAGAATTCTATTTATTGATAATGTACTAACTGGATGCAATACTGTAGTAAAATGCTGAGAATTCCATTCTGTATCACAAGTACTGTTTTGGAATAAAGCAAATTATTATCATTATTATTCTGGCGGTACGTTCGAAATTGGTGACATTTTTGCACGTGTTTGCTCTGATATTCATTTACTGCTTATAGTCATATAATCCTTGAAATTATGGTCCAAATTTCTAAAAAAGACGTGTTCGTAGAAACACAGTTGTTCTAGATAGTGCCTCAATATCGGTTATAACTGCATTAACACCCTGTAATACAGCATTAACTACTAGCTCACAAAATGGCTTGAGTGCAATTCTCACTCCTGTTATACAGATGAAAGATGTTCTGTTAGAGAACTCTGAGATCTGTAAATTAGACCTCCTTGTGAAAGATATCCAAAGGCAAGTAAATGAACTTCAGGAAAAATTAGGTCAGTTTGATAGAATGTCACTGCCAATGTCAAATATCACGGAGAGCATTTCTGATATTGGCCAGGTTAAGTCTTTACTGGATGTAACTCAAAGCAAGCTTTCGGATTTAGACCCAATAGCCTGTCTGTTAAGAAAGCATCCTAAAATGTCTCCAGACACCCTAAATAAGGCTGAAAATCTGCTTGGCTGCGGAGGTGATGAAGCGTATAACCTCTTCTCACCAGGCTATAGTTTACAATGTCCCAGATTCTCTTCCTCTGAAGACTGTTAAACACAAAACCCTGATTTTTGCGGCATGGCTAGTGTTCCATGTGAATGCAAAAGACTTCGTAAAAAGTCTAACCAGGCTAACTGTCCCATTATTTTTAAGTTCAATAATTCCCTTGATTCTAGTAAGTTTATTAAATGTCAGGATCACCTAAGACTGAACAGCAGTTATAAGTCTATAACCATAGCTCAGGATAAAACACCTTGTCAGTGCAGAATAATGCGTAGTAATAACCTAGCCACCTCCTCTAGCTTAGAATTACCCAAAAACGATCGTGCACAGTAACAGTCACCTAATGCTGACATTAGCATTCAGCAAACCACGCATGGCAATGGAACTAGGAACTGATTTAGATACCAGTACCCCTGTAAATAACGTCTCACCCAAAGGTGTTAAAATAGGTAGAACTGCTGCGAGCTGTCCTAAGAAATTCTTACCCAAACGTGGTGACCTCACCACAATGAACAAATTTCGCCGGGTTGAGACTAATGATGGGGAAGAATACTTTGTATTCAATAAGCTTGCTGAGAGTAAGACTGTCAAAAAACCCTCACCTCTTACGAAAAGTTCCTCTCGAAACACAAGTATATCTGGTGGTTTTCAGTATGCTCCACCTTATAGAAAGTCAGGCCCCAAAACCCCCAAAGTCTTACAACCAAAGCACCTTCCCTCTCAATTTCCTTTAAGTTGTAAAACTAACAAGAAAGTGTGTACCGGTATGACGGATAGCACGTGGATGGGTAGACCATTTGATGCTATGCTTTTTAACCGTCAACCCAGGCCCAACATCTACTATCCTTATATCCAGGAACAAATGGTAAATTTTCCAAGTGTCCCGAATCCCTGGTACGACCCATGGCACCTAGGACCACCTCACTGCACTCTAACCCCGATGTACAGACACCCAGTCCGACCCCCGTATCATTCATAAACTCTTGCGTTGTTGATACACAAACAGAGTTAGGTTATGGTGATATCTTAAGCCAGTTTGTAGTATCCCGTGACTTATTCACGATATTGCTAATTAATGCACGTTCCTTAATCAATAAGATATCTGAACTAAGGGCATTATTAATCACCAAGCCTACTGTAGCTCTGATTACTGAATCATGGTGCTCATACTCTGTACTTGATGTGCATATAGGCATAGATGATTACATTGTACACCGTGCAAATAGAGATTGCAAGCGTGGTGGAGGATGTCTCATATATATACATAACTCATTCGTAGCCAGTAAGGTGGAAGATGAAATACTGAACGAGGTACCTGATTCACTCTGGGTCGTCTTACAAGGAGATAAGTACAAGCTTCTCATAGGCTGTGTTTATCGAGCACCAAGCTCAACCAAAGAAACTGATGCGTTATTAGCTAAATCATTCGCACACGCCTCATCGTTTAGTACTAATTACAAAATAATTGCAGGGGACTTCAATCTTCCAGAAGTCAATTGGTTAAGTAGTTCCGGCCCCCAACGCTTCGACGAATTACTTGCCACTATCGATTGTTATGGATGGCAGCAACACGTCCAGACACCTACTCGTGGTGACAACATGTTGGACCTTGTGTTTTGTCATGACACAATCCCAGTCTCCACCTATGTTGGTAACAGATTTTCCAGTAGTGACCATAGAATGGTACTCTGCTCTCTGCCTTTCTCACCACTAAATACAGGAAACAAACAGGATTCAGGGAGCTTGATTTGTCGTAGTTACAAACATACAGACTGGGGATTAGTCCAAGAACTCATTCGACTCTGTCACTGGGATGAATATTTTACCACTGACTCCCTGGAGACTGTAGTATCCCTATTTTACAGGAATGTTATCCTTTGTCTAGATACTGTTGCTCCTAAGAAGGTAGTGAAATTAAGTAGACACCAAGCTGAATACATTCCGAGGGCATGCCGCAATAAGTTAAGGAAGTTGAAGAAACAGTACTATTCCACTAAGGATATATCACTACTGCACTCAATCCATGAGTCTCTTGAATCTATCAAGCGCCAACGCTCTCAAAAGGACCTCGACGAAGAATTAAGGGCACTTGAAAGCACCTCCAAAGTTTATAACTTAACAACACTTCTTAAAAAACGAATGCAGTCGACGAGGGACATCCCCCATTTACTTCATGACAAAGTTATCTACAATGTGCCTGCCACCATCTGTGAAATATTCAGTGAGTGGTTTGCAAACTTCTGTTTAGAAAGGCGCATTCCTGGTGAAACCGATCCCCTTACTAGCTATTTCCTCGGAAGCATAGTGTTCACCGACCAATTAATAGAACAAGCAGTTAAAAGCCTGAAACCTTCCACTAGCACGGGACCAGATGGCCTTGCTTCTATAATTTTCAAAAACAGTGGGTGTGATATACCCCTACTACTTCTTAAATTCTTCTCAATATCTATGGACACTGGCACTTACCCTAATGAGTGGAAAACTAGCTTCATAATTCCACACTATAAATCCGGTGATAAGGCAAACGTCCGCAATTACAGACCTATAAATATAACCCCAGTTGTCTCGCGAGTCATTGAGAAAGTTGTCAAAGATCAATTGTCAGACTATCTACTTAAGGAAGATCTTGTTACAAGGTCTCAACACGGATTTCTCAAAAATAGGTCTTGCGTTACTTGCCGCTTCGACTTTTTCAACTGCATCACTAGTAGTCGCGAAGCACGTAAGCTAGTTGTTGTTCTCTACTTCGACATATCTAGGGCATTTGACATGGTATCTCACAGTATTCTCTTTGAGAAGCTGTATTCATGTGGGATTCGCAATCCATTACTGAGCTGGTTAAAATCGTTTCTAAGCAATAGGGTAAAAATAACCAAGGTTGGATCTGTATTGTCTCATCCTAGGCAGATCACAAGTGGGGTTGTGCAAGGTAGTGTCCTAGGTCCACTTTTATTTACAGTATACATTAACAGCATTTGCAACTGCTTCACCTCAGGTAAATCATTCCTATATGCTGACGACCTCAAAGTCGTTTACTCCTGCTACGCTCATGAACTAAGCGATATGGTAAATAAAATACATCTTGAACTAAGTGGTCTCGCAACATGGTGTACTGAATCCTGTCTAAAGTTCAACATTGACAAATGCGGCTGGATTTGTATCGGAAACAGTAACCTTGACCTGAATCTTGAAATAAATGGGCGTAAACTAGCCAAGCTCAACTCAGTCGTAGATCTCGGTATCAGATACTCTAGTAACTTAACGTTCTCTGAACAATCTGATTATGCCAGACGTAAAACACGAAGGCTCCTAGGATGCATAACTCGCAATTTCTTTTGTTGTGAAACTAGGGTTTTATTATATAAAGTATGTGTCCGACCTATTTTAGAATACTGCCCGTTTATTCTTAGCGGACTCAGACAAAATGACAAGCTTAAGTTAGAAGGAGTGCAACGGCAATTCACCTTAAGAATTCTTGGTTTAGAAAGTGGTCTCCAATACTATGAACGTTGCGACAGACTAAGTTTAGAACCACTCTGGAAAAGACGTCTTAAGCTAAACCTGACTTTTTACTACAAGCTAACTAATCTGCTCGTGCACTCCTCCGAGCCAATAATTAAACCTACCGCTGTCATCAGTTACAATCTTAGAAATCATCACAACCTAGCTGCTATAGAGCATTGTCAGACTTACATGCGGTATAATTTCTTCTTAAATAAGTTTTCAGTCATTTGGAATAGACTACCAGCTGATGTGCGCGATGCAAACACACTCGCAGTGTTCATCTCCTCAGTCACCAGACTGCTCAAAGATGACAGTGCACTTCTGCGTCTGAATCCTACACCCACTTTTTCGCCCAACATAGATATTTTAAGTTCATTAAACGTGTAGTTACAACAAACTACAATTATAAATTTTTATGTTATTGGAAGTACATGATAGACATTTTTACACAGGACAATAATATTAGTTCACACAATATAAAAGTTAGCATCACGGGAATAGTTAGTTAGTGCACCAAAATAACTATAATTACTAAACAGAATATAAATGTATATATACATATTAATCTCTCCCTAAGTACTCCACTTGCTTTCTTTTGCGTTGTTGTTGTTTGTCTTCTTTTGTCTCTCACCATTTCAGCTTCCATTTAACTTTTTGAATGAGAATGAAGAATGTAGATATCTGCCCATTTACAATGACAAATGATCTGCAAACATTATTGGTCCCATATCTTACAATTCCCTCGTGAATTGCGCATTGCCTTCACCAACGATGCAACCTGGATTACAGTTGTGAAATATACCTTTATACCAATAAAAAAGTATTGATTTATAATACTACTCGATTGTAACTTACAACATAACTGATCTTGTCTGCAAAAATAGCTTGCATTTCTTGAAAACACCCGTTTATAAGAAAATATAAACTGTCATTATTATTAGTCTACATTGAGTACAATTCACTTGTGATGTTACGAAGAAAATGCTGACAAAAGTATACAAGTGTATTGCTTATTTTAAATTGTTATCAAACTTGGATATAAGTCAAGAAAAAGACTCGATGCCGTACACACCAAAGTTATATGGAGGAAATACTTCAAGCTTTATTTTTTTCCCAAGTATTTGTAATCCATCCAAAACATACTTGGGTTTTTTTGTAAATGCGAAGACAATATTTCTATATTTCTTGATGTGCTCCATTGAATGACTAGTTATCATATTGTTCCCATAGACAAAATGACTGCAACCTTATAATTTTACCATGAACCAAATTTATGTAATTTAAATAATACCTATCCATGCCTGTACAATTGGTGTGTCCTACACAGGTAGGAAAAAATGTATTTTATTAAATTACTATTATTAAATATGCCTACTAATCGTATATGTAATTTATCATATTGATGATGCCTGTAAACTGGCGTCCCTCATGTAAAAAATGAGAACATACTTTTCCTTATATATTTAAATTGTTTCCACTAATTTTCGTCATTTTCGTCAAAAAGTACCTTGGACTCATCTACCGATTTTTCAATATACTAATTTTTACACCTCCACTTCATATTAATCATCTCCCCTGACCTATCTAGTGAGAGGGGAGCTACTTTTCATCCAATTATTTCCTATCGCTGCGTCCCCAGGTAACCTTTTGTCATACCTGTTCCTAATTGACCCCTGGGTTTTCGAATTTTCGCACCCTTTTCCTTCCTCTCTGAATATTACCGCTCAGAATCGTCTCAAAATAATTTCTATCATCATTCTCCAACTTAGGAAACAAAATGCCTCAAGCTCCAACCGTTTCTTTGAAAGCTGTGAAACTTTATTCTCTTACGTAACACCCCTCACATCGATTTTTCTGTTGCTCTTAGAAGCAAGCACAACTGCTAATTCACCTTTGATTCGTACCTTTTTTACATCATCCCATCATTTTCATCAAAAATTTCTGAACGTTCCGCGCTTTCCCGATCTTTTAACAAGGTGTACATTTTTACCGTAAATTACACAATTTCCGTAATTTTTGGCCTACCCCTGAATTTGTGACCCCATAACTTATTCCCCTCTGAACCGTTACTCAGCTTTTTTATACTCTGTTTAGTATCCTCTTACAATACCTGGGTCGGTGCCTTGTAACCTGCTTGATTGAGAGACCCTCCAATTTGCGATTTTCGCTATTTTTCACCTGTTATTTAATGCTTTCTCTCGACTTTGTCATTATATAACTCTGCTCTTATAAAGCCTTTGTACAGTCTTTTAGCCTCTCTCAAACCTGCTCAATCTACTCTTCAAAAGCATTGAAAATCCGAAACGCACACTGGTAACCTATTCGACTGAACAATCGTCCTTTCCACAATTTTCGCGAATTCCTCATTGCTCCATCCCCTGCCGTTTCTTGACAAATAGTAGATTGTCTACAAGTTAATAATGTTTGAACAGCTAAATATTGTTATATATATAAATACACTCATTGTCTGACCCATGTGGTATCATTATTGAATTAAACAGTAGTCCTCCAGGTTGCGCAGGAAAATCGACTTCGTTTCGTTTTCAACCCGTAGTTGTAGGCATACGATAGCCAACCAATATTGAGGTAAGTACAACGTTTACAGGGGATAGTAAGATTATCACTTTTTCTAAAAGTTCAAATTGTTGAATTTTATAGTACAAGCAATCGGAACAGATTCTTATAATTGTTAATTTGTAAATCTTCCACGAAGGTTTCCATCGAAGTTGAGCGACAACCACGTGCTTGAACGCTATTTCAGGAAGAGGAGAAAATCCTGCACAGCTACAAAGTGGTATAAAATGCAATTATGAATAATACATTATTGGAAGCATATTTACAAGAAAAATACAAGAATAAGCTATACAGTACTTGATATGATAGTGCACATTTGCAATGTATGATGTTAACCATATTGGTCTTACCGTAGAAAACTATGACGTTTTCTATGAAAATAAAGTTATTCTCAAACATGAGTGCTGTTGTTATGTTTTTTTTACCATCAGAGCAACCGAACTTTATGCGAGAGAAGAGTGTGAATGAGAAAAAAGAAAAACAAAAGAGTAAATTTCAGCTTTACTAAAGGCCTAGGAAGTTGAGATAAAATAGAGTATAATAGTAATTAGGTAGAAGGCCCATGGGATAGCATCTTGACAAGAAACTGAGCAGACTTGTAGATGTTAGGAGCGAAAGCATTATTTTTTTTACAAGCTAACACTGTACAGTCATTATTGTTTTAGATAGTTTGTTCTTTTAAATTTTTTTTATAAAGTCAATTTTTTTATTATACTTTAAGTATCTAAACTCATGTTTAGTTCTCGAGCTGCCAAAATAATGCATGTTGCTGTCCTACAGATCGGAGCGATTCACATTTGTGACCACTACCAAATCTGCTGATCAGCATGTAATTTCCATTGAGCTATTTCTTTTATTTTCGTAAAAGTCACGGTGAGGGGTCTATGAACGATCCGTGACACAACCCTGCTCCACAGTTGTTGTCCCTCTTCGACACGAGACTGTATACTTTACACTCTCCTGTTAAGATCAGCTATGCTTCCTCCCTACCCGCCTACCTCCGTGGCCTCTGCTACGGATCATGCTGATACTCCTCGTCTGGATTCCTCCTTTTCCTCTTCTCCTCCTTCTACACCTGTCAACCATGTATCACCCTCTTCGTCTACTCCCCTCCAATCCAATTCCCCCGTCGTAGCTGGCTCTTCCACCTCCTCAACGCGATCTACTGGCTCAAGCAGCTCCAGTTCTATGTTAATATCTCGCTATAACTGTCCCCACTGCCAACGTGACTTCTCCACTTCAATGGGTTTTACACAACATCTTCGCCACGCTCATCCTATCGAATACAATGAGATTCTGTTAGGTAGAATCACGTGTGTTAATAGACCTCCGCGAAACTGGACAGCGCAAGAGGAACTATCTCTTATAACTATCGCCAACGTCAATGCCAATCGCTTCGGCCTCAAGTCCCAGTTATATATATTCCTGCACAGTCTGCTCCCACATCGCTCCATTGAAGCCATCAAGAGCCGTCTCAAAATTCTACGTTGGTACGTCTCTTCCTCCTCGTCCTCTCCCGCATACAGTTCCATCTCATCCTCCACACCTCTTCATCATCAGAATCATCACCCTCTTTGGCTACCTCCTCTTCTCAATCTTCTCGTCCACCTGCCCGCAATTGGTCTCCAGACGATGAACAACTTCTTCTCACCTCTGCCTGTCATCTCGATGTTCCGTCCCTGACCAACGCTCAACTACACCGTATCCTGGCCGATCTATTTATGGATTGGACTACTGAAGCCATTCGGCGGCGGCTAACTAGACTTGGTTGGCACCGATCATTTTTACCTGCATCACTGGTCATCCAGCTCAACTGTCTTCCTTTGATCTGCTCCAACCTGCTTTGTGACGGCGAACCCTATGATGATGATGATGCTATTAATGCCTCTTGTTCCAATGATCCCCTCTCTCCTGATGATGTATCAGGAAATATTCAGTCCTCTGACTCTACAACAACTTCATCTTCCTCACCACCCCGCCTGAGTCACCAACAAATTCATGCCACGATCCGATTGCCTCCCAATTCATCAGATTCAGAAGCCTACGACGATTCTGACTCCTCTTCGTCATCGATGTCATCGCAATGTAATGTCTTCGTCCCCTTTAATCAGATACCCATTCATTCCTCACGTCGATTACAGCAAGCAACGCCGACAATCATTATCTCTTCTGACTCAGAAGAAGCGACGGAGTCAGACGACGCCGATAACTTATGCTTTGGCTCGATAAAATTCCTCTACACGAAGCAAAACAACGTCAATATGATCGAGCCACCTGAGCACTCCACTGCCTCTATCTCTACGATCCAACATCATCTCAATGTCTGTATTCGGACAGTGACTGCAACCATCCAGCATGACGAACGACCGCCTGACGAGAGCCAAATCAATCTTGTTGATCTTGACGACATGCAATTCGATGACTCAGCTTCTCAACCAACAACAGTCCTCGCACTGCCGCCTATCCACAACGTCTACTTTGATGCCATCTGTTTGCTCGACTTTGACCACATACAAGTCAACCTACTAGCTGCAATCTTTCAACAACTTACCAAAAGGAATGATCGATTAAAGACCGATATGATTTTACAAGCGGCTAAAAGTTTCTCTATCAAAGAAACGTCATCAGGTGACTTTTGTCACCTACTGGACAGCCACTGTAAAGATGTCTTCCCTGTCCTTTGGAAGCCATCCAAAATGCAATACCCTAATGGTCTTCCGCCCAACCTTAACAGCAAGAAGAAACGACGTGTTCTATATGCGCACATCCAGACCCTCTATCATCGATCACCCAAAGATGCCGCCAACACTGTGTTGGACGGTCGTCGGCGTAATCCCTTCGTCTGCAGCCCATCAGCTATTGGTGACTTTCATGAGTTTTGGCAAGAAACCTTCACGAGATCGGAATTACCAGACATCCACCCCATCACAGATGCAATCTCTATTAACAATGATCTCATCTCTCCAATCACTCCAGTTGAAGTAAGATGGGCGCTCAATGACATGATCAAATCAGCTACTGGTGCTGACCGCATATCCGCGAAGGATCTTCGAAAAATTGACCCCTCGTGCATTGCTGGATACCTCAATGTCCTTCTATTGATGAACCACCTTCCTGCACCACTCAACATCTCTAGAGTTACTTTCGTTCCCAAAACCACACAACCTGACTCGCCCACTGACTTCCGACCGATCTCAATTGCACCAGTTATCACCAGGTTCCTCCACAAAATCCTTACCAAGAGATGGGCTCCGTCGTTTCCAACTGAAAAATTGCAATTCGCATTCCTCCAACGTGACGGCTGTTTTGAAGCCACCAATCTTCTACATTGCATCCTTAGCGAGGCACACACCAACCACCAAGGCTGTGCTATCGCTATGTTAGACGTCTCAAAAGCTTTCGACAGTGTCCTCCATGAGACAATACTTCGATTCGCTGAAAGATACGGTGCCCCTCATCTTCTTCGTCGATATCTGGCCAACTATTACGAAAAGTCGACTTCCAATTTTAGCAACATTAACTGCCACCCAACACGCGGTGTAAAACAAGGCGACCCGCTGTCGCCACTGCTGTTTGTCATGACTATGGACGAGGCATTGACGGCCATCGAGAACCTCAACCCAATCTACATTGGTGATCAACCCCTCTCCACTATATGGCCTACGCTGATGACATTATCATATTTGCTCCTGATGCATCATCCCTCCAAATGAAACTTGACGCACTTACAACATCGCTCAGAGCAGCGGGACTCTGCATCAGCCCCACCAAGAGCAGATCCCTTCACTTAAGCGTCACACTGGCACCCACCATATTTACACTTGACTGTTTACAGATCCCTGCAATTTCCACTCAAGTGTAAATTTGGTGGGTGCCAGTGTGACGATTAAGTGAAGGGATCTGCTCTTGGTGGGGCTGATGCAGAGTCCCGCTGCTCTGAGCGATGTTGTAAGTGCGTCAAGTTTCATTTGGAGGGATGATGCATCAGGAGCAAATATGATAATGTCATCAGCGTAGGCCATATAGTGGAGAGGGGTTGATCACCAATGTAGATTGGGTTGAGGTTCTCGATGGCCGTCAATGCCTCGTCCATAGTCATGACAAACAGCAGTGGCGACAGCGGGTCGCCTTGTTTTACACCGCGTGTTGGATGGCAGTTAATGTTGCTAAAATTGGAAGTCGACTTTTCGTAATAGTTGACCAGATATCGACGAAGAAGATGAGGGGCACCGTATCTTTCAGCGAATCGAAGTATTGTCTCATGGAGGACACTGTCGAAAGCTTTCGAGACGTCTAACATAGCGATAGCACAGCCTTGGTGGTTGGTGTGTGCCTCGCGAAGGATGCAATGTAGAAGATTGGTGGCTTCAAAACAGCCGTCACGTTGGAGGAATGCGAATTGCAATTTTTCAGTTGGAAACGACGGAGCCCATCTCTTGGTAAGGATTTTGTGGAGGCACCTGGTGATAACTGGTGCAATTGAGATCGGTCGGAAGTCAGTGGGCGAGTCAGGTTGTGTGGTTTTGGGAACGAAAGTAACTCTAGAGATGTTGAGTGGTGCAGGAAGGTGGTTCATCAATAGAAGGACATTGAGGTATCCAGCAATGCACGAGGGGTCAATTTTTCGAAGATCCTTCGCGGATATGCGGTCAGCACCAGTAGCTGATTTGATCATGTCATTGAGCGCCCATCTTACTTCAACTGGAGTGATTGGAGAGATGAGATCATTGTTAATAGAGATTGCATCTGTGATGGGGCGGATGTCTGGTAATTCCGATCTCGTGAAGGTTTCTTGCCAAAACTCATGAAAGCCACCAATAGCTGATGGGCTGCAGACGAAGGGATTACGCCGACGACCGTCCAATACAGTGTTGGCGGCATCTTTGGGTGATCGATGACAGAGGGTCTGGATGTGCGCATATAGAACACGTCGTTTCTTCTTGCTGTTAAGGTTGGACGGAAGACCATTGGGGTATTGCATTTTGGATGGCTTCCAAAGGACAGGGAAGACATCTTTACAGTGGCTGTCCAGTAGGTGACAAAAGTCATCTGATGACGTTTCTTTGATAGAGAAACTTTTAGCCGCTTGTAAAATCATATCGGTCTTTAATCGATCATTCCTTTTGGTAAGTTGTTGAAAGATTGCAGCTAGTAGGTTGACTTGTATGTGGTCAAAGTCGAGCAAACAGATGGCATCAAAGTAGACGTTGTGGATAGGCGGCAGTGCGAGGACTGTTGTTGGTTGAGAAGCTGAGTCATCGAATTGCATGTCGTCAAGATCAACAAGATTGATTTGGCTCTCGTCAGGCGGTCGTTCGTCATGCTGGATGGTTGCAGTCACTGTCCGAATACAGACATTGAGATGATGTTGGATCGTAGAGATAGAGGCAGTGGAGTGCTCAGGTGGCTCGATCATGTTGACGTTGTTTTGCTTCGTGTAGAGGAATTTTATCGAGCCAAAGCATAAGTTATCGGCGTCGTCTGACTCCGTCGCTTCTTCTGAGTCAGAAGAGATAATGATTGTCGGCGTTGCTTGCTGTAATCGACGTGAGGAATGAATGGGTATCTGATTAAAGGGGACGAAGACATTACATTGCGATGACATCGATGACGAAGAGGAGTCAGAATCGTCGTAGGCTTCTGAATCTGATGAATTGGGAGGCAATCGGATCGTGGCATGAATTTGTTGGTGACTCAGGCGGGGTGGTGAGGAAGATGAAGTTGTTGTAGAGTCAGAGGACTGAATATTTCCTGATACATCATCAGGAGAGAGGGGATCATTGGAACAAGAGGCATTAATAGCATCATCATCATCATAGGGTTCGCCGTCACAAAGCAGGTTGGAGCAGATCAAAGGAAGACAGTTGAGCTGGATGACCAGTGATGCAGGTAAAAATGATCGGTGCCAACCAAGTCTAGTTAGCCGCCGCCGAATGGCTTCAGTAGTCCAATCCATAAATAGATCGGCCAGGATACGGTGTAGTTGAGCGTTGGTCAGGGACGGAACATCGAGATGACAGGCAGAGGTGAGAAGAAGTTGTTCATCGTCTGGAGACCAATTGCGGGCAGGTGGACGAGAAGATTGAGAAGAGGAGGTAGCCAAAGAGGGTGATGATTCTGATGATGAAGAGGTGTGGAGGATGAGATGGAACTGTATGCGGGAGAGGACGAGGAGGAAGAGACGTACCAACGTAGAATTTTGAGACGGCTCTTGATGGCTTCAATGGAGCGATGTGGGAGCAGACTGTGCAGGAATATATATAACTGGGACTTGAGGCCGAAGCGATTGGCATTGACGTTGGCGATAGTTATAAGAGATAGTTCCTCTTGCGCTGTCCAGTTTCGCGGAGGTCTATTAACACACGTGATTCTACCTAACAGAATCTCATTGTATTCGATAGGATGAGCGTGGCGAAGATGTTGTGTAAAACCCATTGAAGTGGAGAAGTCACGTTGGCAGTGGGGACAGTTATAGCGAGATATTAACATAGAACTGGAGCTGCTTGAGCCAGTAGATCGCGTTGAGGAGGTGGAAGAGCCAGCTACGACGGGGGAATTGGATTGGAGGGGAGTAGACGAAGAGGGTGATACATGGTTGACAGGTGTAGAAGGAGGAGAAGAGGAAAAGGAGGAATCCAGACGAGGAGTATCAGCATGATCCGTAGCAGAGGCCACGGAGGTAGGCGGGTAGGGAGGAAGCATAGCTGATCTTAACAGGAGAGTGTAAAGTATACAGTCTCGTGTCGAAGATGGACAACAACTGCGGAGCAGGGTTGTGTCACGGATCGTTCATAGACCCCTCACCGTGACTTTTACGAAAATAAAAGAAATAGCTCAATGGAAATTACATGCTGATCAGCAGATTTGGTAGTGGTCACAAATGTGAATCGCTCCGATCTGTAGGACAGCAACATGCATTATTTTGGCAGCTCGAGAACTAAACATGAGTTTAGATACTTAAAGTATAATAAAAAAAAATTGACTTTATAAAAAAAATTTAAAAGAACAAACTATCTAAAACAATAATGACTGTACAGTTTTAGCTTGTAAAAAAAATAATGCTTTCGCTCCTAACATCTACAAGCCTGCTCAGTTTCTTGTCAAGATGCTATCCCATGGGCCTTCTACCTAATTACTATTATACTCTATTTTATCTCAACTTCCTAGGCCTTTAGTAAAGCTGAAATTTACTCTTTTGTTTTTCTTTTTTCTCATTCACACTCTTCTCTCGCATAAAGTTCGGTTGCTCTGATGGTAAAAAAAACATAACAACAGCACTCATGTTTGAGAATAACTTTATTTTCATAGAAAACGTCATAGTTTTCTACGGTAAGACCAATATGGTTAGCATCATACATTGCAAATGTGCACTATCATATCAAGTACTGTATAGCTTATTCTTGTATTTTTCTTGTAAATATGCTTCCAATAATGTATTATTCATGATTGCATTTTATACCACTTTGTAGCTGTGCAGGATTTTCTCCTCTTCCTGAAATAGCGTTCAAGCACGTGGTTGTCGCTCAACTTCGATGGAAACCTTCGTGGAAGATTTACAAATTAACAATTATAAGAATCTGTTCCGATTGCTTGTACTATAAAATTCAACAATTTGAACTTTTAAAAAAAGTGATAATCTTACTATCCCCTGTAAACGTTGTACTTACCTCAATATTGGTTGGCTATCGTATGCCTACAACTACGGGTTGAAAACGAAACGAAGTCGATTTTCCTGCGCAACCTGGAGGACTACTGTTTAATTCAATAATGATACCACATGGGTCAGACAATGAGTGTATTTATATATATAACAATATTTAGCTGTTCAAACATTATTAACTTGTAGACAATCTACTATTTGTCATTATATCATACTTGATCGTGCCTGTAAAAATGGCATGCATTTTCATGTAAATTCATGTTTATATGAAAATATAAATTATTATTATTAACTAGAAAGATGTGTAATTTGTACAGGAAAGCCAGATGCAAAGCAGAAATAGGAAGAGGGGTGGCGGGGAAAGATCAGATGGAAAATTCACCTCAGGGGAGAGTTGCTATATGATGAGGGAAACTGGGTCAAAAAAGCCCAGTGTAGAGTCGAAAGATGGGGTGGAATATGTACAGGAAAATATTTATGTCAAGAGCAGGAGCCGCCTTAGCAGCAAGCAGAGCGGAAAATGGGCAAAAAGTGAAGTTCAGGGGCTCAGGAAACGGCAGGGGATGGAGCAATGAGGGAATGTGGGTGATCAATGGATAGAGGAGGAAGAGTACTATCGACGGAGAGGGGAATGGTGAGAAAGTGGATAGGAAGGATGGGGCAGGAAGGTGGCGAAATAAGGAAAAGGCTTAAAAATTACTGTAAGAGTGAGGGCTGCTGGACCAATCAGAAGGCCTGATTAGTCCAATGGATTCAGATCAATAAAATTTCAATAGGGTCTATGGCAGGCGTCTTTAGCAAGTTTTCGGTCAATGCGAGAAAAGCTGCTAATTTGCAACACTAGAAAATGAGTAAGAGTTGCAGGTTCTCGGAGAAAAATTGGTTTGGTATGGGAATTTAGGGGCAATTATTGGGAGGTAGAAATTAGTTGGGGGTAAGCTGCTTACTGCCTTCTATAGAGTACTGTGAGCACTATGAGAGGAATGGGGGAACTATGGATGAGTCTGGAAGAACGAGCAGAAAATGCAACCCAAAGTTGGAAACTTGCAAGAAATTTGGGTGAAAAATTCGCGAAAATTGTGGAAAGGACGATTGTTCAGTCGAATAGGTTACCAGTGTGCGTTTCGGATTTTCAATGCTTTTGAAGAGTAGATTGAGCAGGTTTGAGAGAGGCTAAAAGACTGTACAAAGGCTTTATAAGAGCAGAGTTATATAATGACAAAGTCGAGAGAAAGCATAAAATAACAGGTGAAAAATAGCGAAAATCGCAAATTGGAGGGTCTCTCAATCAAGCAGGTTACAAGGCACCGACCCAGGTATTGTAAGAGGATACTAAACAGAGTATAAAAAAGCTGAGTAACGGTTCAGAGGGGAATAAGTTATGGGGTCACAAATTCAGGGGTAGGCCAAAAATTACGGAAATTGTGTAATTTACGGTAAAAATGTACACCTTGTTAAAAGATCGGGAAAGCGCGGAACGTTCAGAAATTTTTGATGAAAATGATGGGATGATGTTAAAAGGTACGAATCAAAGGTGAATTAGCAGTTGTGCTTGCTTCTAAGAGCAACAGAAAAATCGATGTGAGGGGTGTTACGTAAGAGAATAAAGTTTCACAGCTTTCAAAGAAACGGTTGGAGCTTGAGGCATTTTGTTTCCTAAGTTGGAGAATGATGATAGAAATTATTTTGAGACGATTCTGAGCGGTAATATTCAGAGAGGAAGGAAAAGGGTGCGAAAATTCGAAAACCCAGGGGTCAATTAGGAACAGGTATGACAAAAGGTTACCTGGGGACGCAGCGATAGGAAATAATTGGATGAAAAGTAGCTCCCCTCTCACTAGATAGGTCAGGGGAGATGATTAATATGAAGTGGAGGTGTAAAAATTAGTATATTGAAAAATCGGTAGATGAGTCCAAGGTACTTTTTGACGAAAATGACGAAAATTAGTGGAAACAATTTAGTGGAATAAGGAAATATACATATAATATAGATAAATTTGGTATCAAAAGATTCAGCTTATCGAGCTGCAACTAATAGTAACAGCTGCAAGCAGTAGAAATGGAACAGGAACGAGTAAATTAGAAAAAACTGTAAAATGTTATGTTTTCGGTAGGTTACTAGGAATTAACAGGAGAAAATCGACAAATTAAGGAATTGCTTGGCGAAATGTATCTCAAAAGAACGCTTTTAGTGGGTAGTAACACTGAGTAAAAAATGGGAATGAGAGATATAATGGTTCAGACGTAACAGATGAAAATGTAAATTTCAGAGGACAGGGTCTAGAGGGGGTTAGGGGTAACTTTAGAATAGTGATAAATCAGGACAAAAAGACCCGGTTTCTTATATAGACTACGCTAATTTGATGAAAGTAAGTTATTAAAAACAAATACAAGACCTATTGTTACGAAATAGTGGGGACAATTAAAAGTGAGAGTAGTAATAGTAACAATTGACTTAATAAGGAAGAGTATACAAATTGAATAGACAAAAATGAAAAATGAAGAATTGGTAGAGCTAAAATATGATTGGGGAGTACCATACTTTAGCATAGAGGGATTAAGACCATGAAAGTTGGAGGGGTTGAACGAACTTTTTCTGTACACAGAGATCTGGCTTTTCTGTTTCGATAGCCAAAGCTTCAGCAATACAGATAAGTCGGGTACGTACCAATTCTTCATTTTTTTCGTTTTTGTCTATTCAATTTGTATACTCTTCCTTATTAAGTCAATTGTTACTATTACTACTCTCACTTTTAATTGTCCCCAGTATTATTTCACTTGTTCCACTTATCATTCTAAATCAATTCCTTTATGCAACATTAAATTCTATACTATTAAATTTCACACAATATTACGTAACGTTTTTATTTTTTCGATTTGTCTACTAACCTTATAATTGCACACCTTTTTCAAGATCTATCCATCCTATGAATTATTCTATATATGACATTAATTTGCTTTGCCACTTGACATTTAACTACGATTATAATCACAAACATTTTAGTTTTAGTTGCATTTCATATTATTATTATTTTATGCATTCACACCTATGATTCAATTCCCTCACCGGATATAACTTCTTAAAAACCATATATATACGATAGTACAGCTTGATGATAAATTCGTTGAAAAGAGTCTCTTCGCTGAATCATTTGTTTTGATTTTCTATAATAGAAAAACACAAAGACGCCAATTGGGGTGAGCTATGCTGATGCTGCAGGATTGGACTTCACCGACCCCTAGATTAGAAATAGGAAGTGAAGTGGTAGAGCACGTTGACCACTTCACTTAATTGGGAAGTACTATCAGCCCCAATGGGTTGATCTCCGACGAAATCTCACCACTAATACAGAGGGCTATTTTCGCATATGCCAGTTTACGCCGTCTCTGGCGTGGACGTGATATCCGACTATCGACCAAAGGGCGTGTGTACTGCTCAACAGTCCGCTCCGTCCTCCTTTATGGCTGTGAGACATGGCCATTGAGAGCAGAAGACATGAAAAGATTATCTGTGTTCGATCATAGGTGTCTTCGTTCTATCTCCCGCGTGAAGTGGTATAATAAGGTGAGCAATATTGAGGTTAGGCGTCGAGTGCTAGGTAAGGAGGGGAAATCAGTCGACGAGACTGTGAAATTACATCGACTGAGATGGTTGGGACATGTGTTACGTATGCCTAGTCATCGCCTTCCTCGACGGGCAATGTTAGCTGATATAGGGCCAGGCTGGAAAAGAGCTAGCGGCGGTCAAATGAAAACATGGCACCAGTCAATGAAATGCACAACAGTTAGTCTAAGCCACGTAGGAAGATGTAGACTTCCTGGTTGGGGTCCTCGGGAAGGTAAAAACCAATGGTTGGAAACAATTGGTGACATGGCTCAAAATCGTTCTCAGTGGCGCAGATGCATCCACTCCTTGTGACTTATGATTTCCAATGAAACTGTTTTGTTCTCCGTTATTACTATTCCTTTGTCTCACACCTCTGTTTACTGTCTATATTATGTATTACTTCTACTTTCTTCTCTTGCTTTGTGTGCTACATGGAGTGTGGCGACTTGAACTGCCGCACATATGTGCAAAGTTCTATGTCGAAAACCGAGAGACCAACAGACGGAGTAATGGAACTTGTGAAAAACAATAGTTAAGTGGAAGAAAACCACTGGTATAATATTAACTAGGTGAAATATAACGCAACACGTCGGAAAAATGCAGGGACTCACCAAATTGCACCTGTTATATCCGATAAATTATAGGTCCACAACCTGCATAAAGCAGGGTAATTGGTAAGTCAGTGAATATGATAAATCCAGCAGTAAAGTCTGTGTATAGGGTTTCGATATGCGTAGAATATGAAAATGGAACAGTTTTTATGTGTTTCTGTATGTAAAAATCCACAGAACAAGAGTTGGTAATTTAAGAGCGGAATGTAGCGCTCCCGCCGTTTACCCGCGCTTCGTTGGATTTCTTCACTTTGATATTCAGAGCACTGGGCAGAAATCACATGGCGTCATAACCGGTCAGCGGACATCGCAATGCTTTGTTTTAATAAGACAGTCGGATTCCCCTGGTCCGTGCCAGTTCTGAGTTAGCCGTCGCGCGCCAAACAATGGAAGCACAGCTGCTTGACGCAACGCAGAGCAAGTCCACGCGCGTTGTTAGCCATTCAACACTAACAGCTGAAACCGCCCACGATCGATCGCGGTCAGAGTCCAGTAACTCCACAGCAGTGTGCATCAAAGCAGCAAAGAAACCAGCCTCCAGCCGGACCGACACGTATCTGATCTCGGCCTGTCTGACTGGGCCCCAAGAGCCAATCCTTCTTTCGAAGTTACGGATCCAATTTGCCGACTTCCCTTACCTACATTATTCACTTGACAGAGGCTGTTCAACTTGGAGACCTACTGCGGATATGGGTACGGCCTGCCACGAAAATTATACTGTCTGGCCCGGATTTTCAAAGGCCGACAGGAGCGTTCCGGACACCACAAGAAGGGTGGTGCTTAACGGAGGCTAGCCCCCTATCTCCGGACAAGCCGATTCCAGGGGGTAGATGCACTTCTAACAAAGAAAAGAGAACTCTTCTCAGAACTCCCGCCGACGTCTCCGAGTTTGGTTGCGAACATGAGAACATGAAGAGAACAATAATATTTTATGTATATATAAATGTGTATCATTGTATAGTAAACACTACCTATAATCTAGTTGTTTTTTTCATGTATTTTTCCGAAGTCTTAGAGTTTATTTAGTGTCATAATATTTAGTAATGAGTCTAGGCGTTATAGCGTTCTAATAGCTCATGCGTTTTCGAAATAAGTGGTGCGGTCTGATTGGCATAGTCATTGGGATGAAACAGTTTATATAGCAAGCGTTTGAAGGTTATAATAGAGTGACAGGTCCTTATTTCTAGGGGTAAACTGTTCCAGATCTTAGAGTACATGACTATGAAGAAGTTTGCACGGAGTGCTGTCTTACAGTTTTTCCTAGATACTGTGCACGTTTGGTTACGAAGGTTGTAAGAGCCTTCAGGTGAGAACTGTATCTCCTTACTGTCTGAGAATGATATTTTATGCAAGATTTTAAAGAAGAATGTTAGGTTAATGCTCAGTCGTCTCATCCAGAGTGGGTCGATACCTAGAGTTATACACCTTGATGTGTAGTCCTTTTCGCAGTCAAATCTTAGTAGTTTAGACGTGAAGTATCGTTGGACACTTTCTATTTTAAGTTTGTCACTTACGCGAGTGCTGCTGAGAATAAATGGACAATATTCAAGTAGTGGTCTGACACAAGTTTTATATAGTAATAGTTTCGCTTCGTAGTTGTGGAAATTCCTGAGTATGCATCCTAAGAGCATCCTCGATTTACGCGTCTGTGTCGCCACTTGCTCAAAAAACGTCAGGTCACTAGAGTACCTGAGTCCTAGGTCAACAACACTTTGGAGTTTAGGCAAGTCAATAGATTCAAGTACCAGTTTAATATTTATTGAGGGTGCACCGAAACAGATCCAACCACATTTTTTGAGGTTGAATTTTAGGTTCCATGTGGAGGACCATGCAGTTACTCGATCTAGTTCTTCCTGAACAGCTTTCTGGAGGTTCCCAAAGTAAAGATGAGATTTGAAATAGCATTTGAAGTATTTAAGTTCGTTAATCAGCCCCGAATGTGGTTCAGCACCCAGTAGTTATGGTTGACATGACGACCCTATGTTAATAGGAGTTTCAACATCATGGTCACCTATGTCTATCGAGTTGGTGTGTGCTGTTTTCGGTGAAGAATTAAGCGTTGGAGTGCTGGATGTGCGAAGGCGTTTTTATTTTTAGTTAAGCTAGAAACGGGGGTTAGGATCTTTATTTGACCTTTACTTGTGCATGCATCAAGTGTGCTTAGTGGATGCGGGTGAACTAGGCTGTTCCTATATTCATGCGAAGGGGGAGCCAGCACTAGCGGTTTAGGAGTGTTAACATCCCTACCAGTTGTTTTTTCAACGCTGACAGGGACGCAGGGGATAAAAAATGATTGGGACCTTGTGATGAACATGGTTTATTATTCCACTTATTGTTAGGTACTAATTGTACCCTTGTATTGGTTTCGTGTGTACTGCTTTGTGGGTAAGTTCCTAGCATACTTGTACCATATATCTGATCAAAATTTATTTGTGTGCCATACTGTGAATACCCTGAGTTGTTGGTGGTCGAGTTCTGACTATTGCCACTTGTAATATTGATGGTGGCATTGTTGTGGCGTTGGTTATCAGTGTGTGCCATGGTGCTATTTCGCACGTTGTGGGTGCCAATACTATTGACCGTGGGGAATGTGGGCTTATTTATACTGCCATTTTTGTTGTTGGCATTATTTCGGGTCATATTTTCCCTTTTCTTACCAACGGACTTATGGCTAGGAGAGGACAGGGTCAACTTTCAGGGGATTTTGACATTTTTTCCGGGATTATTTGGTGATGGCCTGACAGTTTCAAAAGGAGCCTAGAAAAACATATTGACATGTCCACCCTAGCCCTTCTAAATGATCTCAACTGCTGGTAGAGTGGTGAAACCATGACATTTCAATATTTAACTACAGACAGTACACTAGTTCCTAGACTAACCTAATAATACTTAGTAATTATGCATGTTCAATACTTGAAATTAGATTATCATTAAAATACTTAAAATGATTACTTACGCAGCAAATGTTCTCTTAGTTTATCACTCTTATTCCCCTTATAACATTCAGTTTTTGAGCCTAATACGAATTATAACAATGATTACACTCTTATTGTATATAGATTGATTTACTTTACGGCTACCTGTAAGACTCACTAACTTTCTGTAGTATTGTTAACCAAATGCTGAAATTTTGTTGGTTCTGCTAATATCTTTTTATAATATATGTAGACAGGTTACTTTGCAATGTCAAATGTTTACTATATATAAAACTGACATGATAATTTAGTACACTTGGTCCTGCCAACCGACCTTACCTTCAGTTCATACTACCTATATTGAACCCTAACTATATTGTTCTGCTGAATCTTGTTCCACTATTCACAAAACCGATTCTTGTTATTCTTCAAGGTTTTTGTCTTCTTCTAAAGTAATCTGTTCATTAGGACGCATGCATACATATATAATATGTTCATAAAGATGTACGCGGGGACCTATTGGAAGCACTCATTAAGAAAGCTAGGGAGATGGAATATGGGGTACGAACATGTCTGGTACCAAGCAATATATATGCGGTAACCATAATAATCATAGTCTCAGAGCCTAACATCAAAAAAGGTGGGAGGGTGGAGTTAGCTGATCAGTAGATATGGTGGTGGACACTAAGGTGAATCGCCCCATTCTGCAGGAACAGCATTAAAAAATTTGGAGGCTCGAGATATTTCTGGTTTTTATGAGGGCTTAAATCTTTATCTTGAAAAAGATAACAATGAACGCCTTGACAGATCATGCTTCTACCTTTAAATATATACCATTCACCCAGCCTATTGTTGAGATGCGACCATGTGGGATCTGCTCAGATTTATGGGGCATCTTATAAATTAACTTGCTGTCTATCGTCAGATCTTTTCATACCACTCCACAATGTCTTATCTCATTTATTTTCTGACAACGTCTTCACTTGATCCTCATTTTACTCCATTAAACTTAACATCTTATAGCTCTTCATTACTTATTATACTCCTACTCTCTGAAGGGTACGGTTGTGCACTAAATGCACAAAAAGGTATGAAATAAAAACAACTGGCATGAGGATAATTGTATTAAAACCAAAAGTGGATATCATGATAGTTTGTGATATATCTGTAGCATTATACATTGCAAATGAATGTTGTTACCCTAGGGTGTTTCCTTTATTAATGCATTTATTAATGATACTTGCACTTACCTATTTCATTACAATTTAATGATTCACCTCAGCACTTTAATTTTTCTAAAACAGATTCCAATCCCTTGTAAAAGGTGTACTTACCTCAATATCGGTTGGTTATCGTATGCCTACAACCACGGGATGAAAACGGAACGAAGTCGATTTTCCCGCTCAACCTGGAGGACAACTGTACAATTCAATAACTATACGGCCTAATTCAGAAAATGAGTGTATTATATGTATCGAATATTTAACAGTTGAAATACGATTAACTTGTAGACAATCTACGATTTGATATTATATCATACTTGATCGTGCCTGTAAAAATGGCATGCATTTTCATGTAAATTTGTAAATTTATATGAAATACATTATTATTATTATTATATCTACGGTGATAGGTGGTATAGTTTTATTGGCTATTTGATTACAATTGAGTGGCCTTTCGGTTGGTGTCGCTCTCTGAGAGGATAATTCTGTGTGGTTTGAGAGGGGTGGTGCGGTGGATTCTACGGTATCTCTCAAAGGGTTGGGTATAATTGCTGCTTGCAATGTCCTATTATTTATTCCACAATTAGACTCAGTGAGATAATTATATTCGCGCCTTTCTATGACTGTCTTGTCCACCGCAACCTTTATTAGTTTGTAATTTTTGGCTTGCGATAGGGCGTGTTGGGAGTGGATGAATTTTCTGGCCTCTGCCGGTGTTTCGAACTGAAAACGAATAGGACAACACTTTTCATGTTGACTATTCTTCAGCCTGTAGCACTTAGTCTTGGAGTTGGGCATTTTCGCCTCACTAAGTAAGATGCTCTGTACCCTTGTTAGTGCCTCATTGTCCGGAACGTTGTAGACAATAGCATTCAGTTTAGCATCGAGTCGTTTTGTTACTTCTGTAGTAACAAAGTTAATGAGGTTATCCACCTTAGATACCGATTCCGTGTCAAGTTTGTTAAGGTCCACAGTTTTCATGAGGATAGTTAAAGGTGTCAGTTCACAGACCTGCGATCTGATATCGCTGATGTGATCTGATAATTTTGATATTTTGGTACTGGTTTCAGAAATTCCAGGATTTACTGACTTATTGTTTTTTATTTCCCTTAACTCGGCCTGAAGTTCTCCTATAGACAATTTTAGAAGTTCTATTTCTGATGATAGTACCGAAACAGAGCTTGAAGGCTGGAGCTTTTCGATAAGCACATAAGGTGTAGGGAGAGTTTCTGTGTGAGCAGAGGGTACTGAGTTTTTGGGAGTAGTGCTAATACTAGCTGTCAGTACAGTTTTATCCTCAGTTTCAGCTCGACGCTTACGACACACAAGTGGGTTATGTGACTCACTGTAACCATTTGTAGGGAGTGTGTAGCAGTCAACGACTTAAAATTATCAACAGATTTACAGGGGATTGAGTTCGTTGCTTTTTACTTTGGTTAACCATAACTATTTGATATGAGAGTTAATAGTTATAGGTATGGAGGTAGTAGAGTACTTGTTCAAGGATTACAACAAGATAAATTTTATGTAACGAATCACGCAAAAATGTAATGCAAACGCTGGACGTACCGCGACTCTCGGTTAAGCCATAGACTATGTATAGACCTCCAATGAAGCCGTTTATTTATAACTGCAGTCACGATAGGTCATGTACTGTCGAGCGTTTATATATATGTATATCGCTAAGCTACGACTCGAGCACAACCCGCCGTGGCGACTCAATCAGAAGTTCTTCACCAGACTAGGCTGTGGCCGGACAAATTAGGACGGAGCCTTTGACCAGCAACCTGCGTTGATATACGGGTATACACGCCGGCAGGCACTCGCCCAATCCACGACTTAAAGTGCATCGTGATAGATGGAAAGCCGACCCTCGGACTGACAGACGTGGCCACAGGATATCCCGTAGCCGCAATATGCGTTCAAGATGTCGATGTTCAAAGCAGTATGCAGTTCACATTAATTCACACAGTTGGCTGCACTCTTCATCGACGCACGAGCCGAGTGATCCACCGCTCAAAGTTGTACTCCAATAATCCTACACATCGGTTTCCCAGGTGCATAGAACTAAATGTTCGAGGCTGTAACCCGGGCGCAAGTCTACCAGGCCAGCGTACATGCAGTCCAGCTTAAAACCAGGTGCATGCGGAGCAGCAAACCCGTGAATGGCAAGCCAAACCGGATCGCGTAAACAGTGTAAAATGAAGTAAACCTTATCAGGGCGAGGCGTATGCAAATAACACACAGCCTTCTTCAAACCTTGCACACAACCATTAGGTCGCGTACTATCCCATCGCCCTTGGCAGATCTGGCAACAAAAGTCACGAGAACACCATCAGAGCATATGACAGGTTAGATGCCCCGGTCAAAGAATCGAAATTCCGTCAATTCCTTTAAGTTTCGGTTTAGCAACAGTACATTAGGGATGATTGACTGCGAGGCCCAGTCTTTATGAGTACTTCACCCATTTCATTTGTGCTGATTGGTTTCCCAGGCCAAAACAACTCATGATTTAATCTTTCGGGTACACATGCTTGTGTAGTCTTTGCCTACCAACATCTAGGCTTGGGTGCCGGTCGACTAGTCAGGCCAACCAACACCCACTGGCGTGTCTTAGCACATCACAACAATATCCGTGCTTCAATTGGGTACATGTTTGAGAATCTTGTAATGATCCTTCCTCAGGTTCACCTACGGAAACCTTGTTACGTCTTTTACTTCCTGTAATTAGTCAAGTTAGGTCGTCTTCTCGGCATCAGTCGAGCGGCAAAGCCACTGCAACGACACCAATCCAACGGCTTCACTAAACCATTCAATCGGTAGTAGCGATGGGCGGTGTGTACAAAGGGCAGGGACGTAATCGGCGCAAGCTTATGACTTGCACTTACCAGGAATTCCTCGTTCACGGGGAATAATTGCAAGCCCCGATCCCAGTCACGACGGTGATGAAACAGTTTGCCCAACCCTTTCGGGCCAGGTTTCCAGACTCGCTGGCACCGTCATTGTAGCGCACATGTGGCCCCGGACATCTAAGGGCATCACAGACCTGTTATTGCTCAATTTCGTACGACTTCGATGTGCCGTCTGTCCCTCTAAGAAGTAAAAGCTGGCACCGGATCACGACCACACTACTCCATAAAGAAGCAATAGAAGCCGTGCCCTGAACGAGCACAGAGGACCAATCTACTATTTAGTAGGTTAAAGTCTCGTTCGTTATCGGAATTAACCAGACAAATCGCTTCACCAACTAAGAACGGCCATGCACCACCATCCACCGAAACAAGAAAGAGCTTTCAATCTGTCAATCCCCACAGTGTCCGGGCCGGGTGAGTTTTCCCGTGTTGAGTCAAATTAAACCGCAGGCTCCACTCCTGGTGGTGCCCTTCCGTCAATTCCTTTAAGTTTCAGCTTTGCAACCATACTTCCCTCGGAGCCCAAAGACTTTGAAGGTTTCCCGGGGACTGCCCGCAATGTCAATTATGGAACCATCGCGGATCGTCAGTTGGCATCGTTTATGGTCAGAACTACGACGGTATCTGATCGTCTTCGAAACTCTGACTTTTGCTCCTGATCAATGAAAACATTCTTGGCAAATGCTTTCGCTGTAGTTTGTCTGGCGATGATCCCAGAATTTCACCTCTAACACCGCCATACAAATGCCCCCGTTTGTCCCTCTTGACCATTACTTCGGATCCGATATCCAACAAAATAGAACCGAAGTCCTATTTCATTATTCCATGCAAGAATTTTTAGGCGCAAAGGCCTGCCTTGAGCACTCAAATTTGTTCAAAGTAAAGATGCCGTCCGCTCCCGACACCCGGTTAAAGGCATCCGGAAGCATACCAACAGATAGCGGGCAATACAAGCTCCCCATCTCCGTCAGCACCCGTTTACACGGATACGGCTGAAAGGCTGCACAACCACTACACCGAGCCAAACACAAGTTCTGATCGTAACCAAAACCGCGAACAAGCAACGGCATGTGGCCGCACAACCCAGGTTCAACTACGAGCTTTTCAACTGCAGCAACTTTAATATACGCTTTTGGAGCTGGAGTTACCGCGGCTGCTGGCACCAGACTTGCCCTCCAATCGGTCCTCGTTAAAGGATTTGAATTGTACTCATTCGAATTACGGAGCCTCAATTGAGTCCCGTATTCGTACTTTTCGTCACTACCTCCCCGTGCCCGGAGTGGATAATTTTCGCGCCTGCTGTCGTCCTTGGATATGGTAGCCATTTCTCAGGCTCCCTCTCCGGAATCGAACCCTGATTCCCCGTTACCCGTTATTATCATGGTAGGCAGATCACCTACCAACAAATTGATAGGGCAAACATTTGAAAGATCCGTCGCCGACACAAGGCCGACTGAGATCATTAAATTTATCCATATTCATCACAGAATTCAACAGAGACAGCCGAAACTTCCCCCGGTTGGTTCTGTTCTAATAAATGTACCCGTTCCCTTGCAGATCAGGGCATAATTGCATGTATTAGCTCTAGAATTACTACAGTTATCCATGTAGCATATATGATCTAAGGAACCATAGCTGATTTATTGAGCCATTCGCAGTTTCACCGTATTAAGGTATGTACTTAAACATGCATGGCTTGATCTCTGAGACAAGCATGTGACTACTGGCAGGATCAACCAGTTTATTCACACAGTGATACACCCATTGACTGGGTATTGGTTTTCAGGTGAACAAAACACACCCATCCCTGCCTCTTGCGAGACGAGAATGGCATGCAGGATCATCATTTGGTGCAACCACTCGAGTGCCCGCTTCCTCGGTGGACCATTCGCACCTTTAGCATAATAATGATAGGTAAGCATTGTTACGCCGATCGTTGATCGCGTCAATCAATTATGCACTGCATAGACAAGCCCAATAGAACTCATTTCACATAAACGACCAGCCAAACGTATTATTATATGCAAAAGTAGCACGCATAACAACGCTATAGTGACAATAGGCCCCTATAAAAGAAGCCTGCAGCCACCAAATTCAATGAAATTGTTATCCCGGCCAACCAATTTAACATGCAAATAGCTTCTATACGTCTACCAAGACTAAAGAAAACCATACACAGTCATATAAGCGAGCAATGAGAACTGGTCAACTCATGCTCATATCGCATATATAACTTATGCTCTGTTTACTATAGGATTTTTAGGGTTTTAAGTGCATTTAGGGTTTTAGTGCATTATACACAGAGTGAGACAGATGTGTAGATTGACGGATAGATTGATTGGTGCAGAGAGCGACCACAAATGACATGTTGTGTGCAGATGGACAAAGAGAGATGGAGCTTGATTTCAGATTCAGATTTATTGTTTGAGGATAGAAGGCTTGTAGCCTATGTTAATCGCTTTCTAGTAGATTTCTGTGGTTGTCCAAACCCTTCTTGAATGAATCAATTGAGGTTGCAGACACCACTTCTTCTGGGATTCGGTTCCAGAAGTTTATGACTCGGTGTGATAACCAGTAATCTACAGCAATATGATTTCTTCTTGGCTTTCGAACTCTCCTGTTATGTTGTCTAAGGTGGCCCGACTTGGTGGGAAGGAAAAGAGAGAATAGGTCAGGTCCGTGGTCATCATTTAAAATTTTAAACATTGTGATTAAATCTCCTCTCTGCCTACGGTATGACAGGTATAAAAGATTTAAACTATCTCGTCTTTCCTCCTATGATAATTTAGTCATGCCGAGTACCATACGTGTTGCCTACCTTTGAACCCTTTCTAGAATGTGTGAGTCCCGTTCAAGACAAGGACTGGCTGTCTGGATACAGTTTTCTACTCTTGATCTCAGCAGAGATGTATACAAGGAGGTGAACATATTTCTAGTGATTCTAGTAAAGGTTCTGAGAATGGCCTGTAAGGATCTGAAACTACGTGCAGTCACCGCGCGACAGTGTGCTGTAGTTTTTAAATCGTGGCTAACTATGACACCTAAATCCAAATGAGTCTGAACTGATCGGAGTGTTATCCTTTCTAGTTCGTAGGAGCTGATGCTTGCTTGTCCGATACGCATGGTTGCACATTTCGCTACATTGATCGGGAGCATCCGTTCTCTGGACCACTGTGACAATTTGTTGAGGTCCTCTTGCAACGTGAACGTATCACTGTTGCCCTTCAGCTCTCTCCAAATTTTCAAGTCATCTGCGTATAGGACCATAGGGGAATTGGTGAGCAGAGATAACTCATTGATATACAAAATAAATAGGAGAGGTCCGAGTACATGCCTTGTGGTACTCCACTACGCACTGCTGTCCAAGAACAGAGTTTCGAGTTGATCCTAATCCTCTGCCTTCTGTCTGTGAAAAATTCCCTGTGCCAGTTTAGTGACCCGCCTTTGAGAGCAAGACTTTCCAACTTCATGAGTAGTCTTTTGTGAGGAAGTTTATCGAAGGCTTTGCTGAAGTTTTTGGAGACGACGTCAACATGTCTTCTGTTGTCCCTTGATTTGACCCGGTTTTCTCTTGCAGAGAGGAGATTTGACAGGCATGATAGGTTTCTTAGGAAGCCGTGCTGTGCTGTGGATAACATTTCATTGTTTTCCAGATATGCCATGTTACGTTTCTTGATGATTCTTTCCAGTGTCTTGATTAAAGTGCTGGTGGGACTAATAGGCCTGTAGTTTGAAGGGCTTTGTCTCGATCTCTCTTTGTGGATGGCGGTTACTATTGCGTCTTTCCAGTCACGCAGTTACACTCCACTTAGAAAAGAGAGCTTGAAGATCGTGATCAATGGGATGGCTATGTGAACTGATAGCTCCTTGAGAAGCCTTGGATGAAGATTATCAGGACCTATTCATTTCCCTGCATCTAGTTTCATTAACCAGTTGAGCATGATGCCTTGGTTGATGTCAACGGAATCTATCCGGTGCTATCTGGTGCAGTCAGAGCTGATCTTATATATGGAAGGATGACTCCTGTCAATGGAAGTGAACATTGAACGTTTGTTTTATTGGAACTGGCAACCATTGGCGGCCAATTGAAGGCGCGAATGGAACGATCGCTTGCAAGTTGAAGGAAGACTGGATTTCAATACGAATAAAAGTACTTTATAACTTTATTTGTACTTAACATTTGTTTGCAGACTTTGTAGTTTTCTTCAATTTAATTGCCAAACAATATAATTTCGTTCAAGGAATACTGGTGTTTTGGATTTAAAGTTGAAGAAAGCGCATAGTATTTATCGGCTCAATCGCTTAAGTCTTCATTACGATAGGAACTTAGGGCTAAGTTCCTTGACAGTTTTTATTCGTTTGTTCGTCTTCGGGAACAGTTTTCATTCTTCGTGGGCGCCTTCTGGAAATCGTCTGGGTGTACTTACTAGATCTGCAGCCAGCTTCTCTTTGGACAAGGATTATCAACGCAGTTTGGATTTTTTGGTGACGTGGATAATGCCTGGGTCAAGAAAGGGATGTGGCACCATGGAAGCAGACAAAAAAGTAAGTAACGATGAGTTGCCTGTTAATTGTAATGAAATGTATGATGCTCAGCATGTTAAGTTTGATGTTCACGCTTCACCGTTAAGGGATAGTAAGGGTTTAAGATTGCCTAAGTTTGAACCGCGATACTTCGATGGAAACCCAGCCGACTACCCACAGTTCATCAAAGAGTTTGAGGTCATGCTGAGTGGTTTTGTATTAAATGATGAAATGAAGTTAATGTATTTATTGAGATATTGTACTGGTGTGGCTGCAAGAGCCATACAGTGCTGCAAGTTTATGCCCCCGAACGAAGGATATACCGAGGCAATGAAGATACTACGTCAAAGGTTTGGAAAACCATATATGATATCCCGTAGTATTTTCGAGACAGTGAAAGGTAACGGATCACAGTTAAACGATAATGCAGAGGAACTTGCAGAGTTCTTTGATAATTTGATGGTATATAGAAATACACTCATGTCTTTTAACTGCGTAGATGAATTGAACTCAAGTTCCGTGCTTGAAACTGTTGCCAAGAGATTACCTGTTCGTCTACAAAGGAAGTTCATAAAGGTTTGTTCACGTCTAGAGGAGGAGGGTTTAGAGCCCGGGTTGGATGACATTGTGAGCCTGGTGAAAGACAGTGTCAACCAAGCTTTGAGCAAGTTTGCTAGTATACTGCATCCTACCCCTGGAATAGAGAAATCAGAGAGCAAAATGCAATCATTTATGACGAAGGGGTCTCAGCGTAGTGGATATCGAGAAAGCTGTATGGTGTCTAGTAAACCTAATGATTGTGACAGCTTTAGTGAGACATCCCCAACGGATAAGTTACAAGCTGCAAGACAAACACGGTTGTGCTTCGTCCGTTTGCAAGAAGTGCATACAAAGGCGAACTGTGAAGCAATGAGCAAGTTTAGTGGCAAGTTAAATGTGAAGTCAGCATCATCATGTTCTGACTCCGAATCGTGTATCGATAATGGTGCGGTGAAGAAGCCTGTAGTCGTAACTGGTAATCCATTGTTGAAAAGAGTGTCTCAGACGACACCTCAGTTTGTGCATACGAAGAGGGTTACAGTTTCAGTGTCCAGTTCTCACTCCACAAGTTTACAAGGTAATACTAGTCAAAGTAAAGGAATTAAACCTTTAATGATTCATGAGGAAGAACCTGAGTCATCTACGGCTGTTATTAAAGAGTGTGAAAATGATGAAGTCGATCATACAGGCGGCGGTATAGTGAGTATTTCTGACAATGGTCACGGTAGTTCACATTTGTCTGTAGCTGATCATGATGAGATTAGCGGAATGCCTACTACTACTGAGTTGACTGAAGGTTCTGTACAACTTGAACGTGAAGCAGAATTAAAGGCAGATGCGGTTGGAGAAGGTATGGATACTCGTGAGGCCATCACTGTAAGTGATCCGAGTGTAGCCCAACTATCGACAGATGTTAAAACTGAACTGGAGCCAATAATAAAAGATAGCAGTGGTGGTAATCCTGTGGTTAGACAACCTCCTAAAGGTCTAACAACAACAGCTTCTGATACACCGCTAAGTTCATCAACTGGTGTCAGCCAGTCGTCGTTGGTGTTGTCATATGCAGTAAAAGAGCCGTTCATGAATCAACGTGTCTTATGCAGTGACTATGCTAGTGTTGGTCCGTTCGAAGGGACGAAAGTCAATGGCCAGTTTAGTGACGATAGGCCAACTGTGTACAAGAGGGTAATCGTTAGACTGACTTGCACGAATAAAGGCATTTCAGGTTTCAAACTACTATTTGAATGTTATTATCTTTGGTGCAAATTACTCTGTACATTCGCTTGGTTGGTCAGATACGTCGTATGTTTGTTAGTCATCTACCTTCCACGATACAATGTCATGGGCGTGTTACCATTCAGAGTCGAGGATATAGATGATGGAAGGAGGTCAGCAAATGAGCTCAACGACGATTTTCCAACTTAAGGGCGTAAACCTGAGAAGGGTTGTAGGCGTACTGCTGTAAGTCCTACAATTCTTCAAGGGTAGTACGTCGAAGAGCAGTCCATCGTACTTGGTGTACATATGTTCATGTTGTATATAATGAATTGGTATCATCCCTCTTCTATCTGTTGATTAATTTTGTTTGTATCCGGACGTCTTCCACTTGGATCGTCAACCTGAGAAGAAATGTAGGCGTACTGCTGTAAGTCCTACAGTTCTTCAAGGGTAGCTCGTCAAGGCAGAATCCACAACATTTGATATATTGATTGTACATATGCTTGTGTTGAGTAATTCAGTGGGTTCCGATTCATCTGATTGTCGGTTAATTTTATAGTTGTCGCATTGTGTGAATCATCTTGTAATGTTTTTGTAAGTACTTCTGAATTCGCTTCTAAACTTGTGAACGAATCGAGTAGAGTTAGAGTCAGCGTACGCGATTGGATACGCCGGGGAGAGGATTGGGCTAGAGTGGAATGAAGCAATCGATACTTTGTGAACGAGATCAGTGGTGGTATTGTCGTCAGACAGCGTAGACCCCATGCGCCGGGGAGAGCGTGTCGGTGTGATGTGGTATGTTTGCTGTGTGTTGGGCTTTTTTGTCTTGCTTTTCCAATTTTAGCCTAGTCCCGATTGGCCCAGGTTCCCGCATTGGCAGTTCAGTTCAAGGTTACCGCCGTTGTGGAAAAAAGGGATGGACCCTTTTTTGCCGGGGAGTGTCAATGGAAGTGAACATTGAACGTTTGTTTTATTGGAACTGGCAACCATTGGCGGCCAATTGAAGGCGCGAATGGAACGATCGCTTGCAAGTTGAAGGAAGACTGGATTTCAATACGAATAAAAGTACTTTATAACTTTATTTGTACTTAACATTTGTTTGCAGACTTTGTAGTTTTCTTCAATTTAATTGCCAAACAATATAATTTCGTTCAAGGAATACTGGTGTTTTGGATTTAAAGTTGAAGAAAGCGCATAGTATTTATCGGCTCAATCGCTTAAGTCTTCATTACGATAGGAACTTAGGGCTAAGTTCCTTGACAACTCCTGTGTGAAGACTTGGGGGAAGTAGTCTGCCATTGCTCCTGCTTTTTCTTGATCGCCTTCGATTGTGTCATTGTCAACAGTCAGGTTTGAGACACCATTGGATGTTTTATTCCCGAAGTACATTCATGGACGAGAAGATTTTCTTAGGTTGTGCCTTTGCATTTTGAGCCAGATGTGCTTCGAACTTCATCCTTGATTGGCGGGTTTGCGCAATGGCTTTATTCCCAGCAGTGCTATATAATTTCCTAGTCTAAGGAGTCTCAAGTGTGGCAGACAAGTTCCAACATTTGTGTTTACGTCTGAGTAACTTACGAATCCCTCGTTTTATCCAAGGGGCAATGTTTCCAACCTTCTTCCTAAAAGAGGAGGATGTTGTATGAGGTCCACATCCTCACTGTGGGAGAACACTAGGTTCAGATTTGGGGAGGGATGCTGTGAGTCATAACGCGTGAGGTTAATGACGTGTTGGACTAGGGCTAGCGAAATACTGGATTCCGGCAGTTTATGATCGAAGGAGTTGTCTGAAGATGGCTTTGTAAGGCTCGTTCAGTCAACTGTTGTGGCGTTGAAGTCGCCGACTACGAGACTTCGACATTTCGAAGTCCAGGAGCCTAGCTTCTCTATTAGGAAGTCATCTGCACTGCAGTCAGTGATGCGGTATATAGCAATGAGGTCAATATCTTGGCCTATGCATTTAAGTATGCAGCGTAGAAGTTCTCACGATTCACTTTCGTGAGCGAGTGCTTCAATGCCACACATGGTTAAGCATTTCTTGAGGTAGATGACTACGCCACCTCCTTTGCGGTTAAGTCGGTCTACCCTATGCACTTCGAAGTTTGGCAGGTTAATTTCATTGTCAGTGACATCGGGTGTGAGCCATGTCTCTGTGATGATAATTACATCCGGATTTCCGGAGTCCATCATATTTCCCAGCTCAGTCCGTTTGTTCAACAAGCTGCGGGCGTTTGTGTAGCAAACTGGCAACTCTGTTTGCTGCATCTTTGGTCGACCCCCAAAGGTTTCGGGAATATCAGACTTAGAACTCTGACAACCCGGAAACCCTAAATATTAACGTCCTTTCAGCCATTTCGGCGTCGTCCGCTTAATTCTAATGCCGCAAACTATCTTTTGGCACTGTCTGCTGGCCTAAGTCGTCAGAGACATATATGCCTGGTGCTTTAAGAATTTGAGAGTTGCTTAGAATGGCATCCCTGTCTTCTTTGGCGTTTAGTACGACTTTGAGGAGGCGTACAGGCTGATTTGCTGTAGGGTCAGCATTTTGGCCGATTCTATATACGCTGTATATTGTTATGCCTGATACTGTTTTTGGCAGTAGCTTATCTAAAATGGGCTTGGCCAAGTTAAGGACATGCTCGAACCTGGCCTTGGTTTCGGAAGCCAGTGACTCTTTCACTTTGTGGGGAATGAGCAACCTGTCAGAGAGATCGGGTTCGCATACCGTGGCTTTCTTTCTTTCTTTGGCAGGTTAACTTCGTTGTCAGTGACATCGGGTGTGACCCATGTCTTTCTGCCATTCGTGGGCAGTGTAGCTGATGTGTTGTCCATACCTCGCTTTTGTGAGAGACTACATTGCGCCATTCATTGTCATCCTCCTCGCTAGTCGTAGTCGATTTTATCTGCCTGCTATCCACCAGTGTGGACGAGACTTGATCTCCCCGCACCTGAGTGACTTGAGCTGCAGGTTTCCGTCCCCTGGTATGCCTCTTCCTAATGCCAGTCTCTCCACTACTCTCACTGAAGGGCTCTCCGGTATCGTGAGAGCAACCTGGGTGTCTGGAATGTGGTGGGTACTCTTCTGTGCTGAAGGGCACTCATTCATTGACAGAGACTCATCAGGAACATGTATTGTTTTGTCGATGACGCTGGCCCCGCCATTGATGTCTGAGCAGTAGTCGGTCTTCTCCTATGGTGGAAGACCCATGCAGTCCATGAGCTTTAGAGCCCCACTGAGAGTGACAATATTTTCTGTCATACGAAACTTAGTCGTACTGCAGCAGTCATTGCACAGCCAGTTCGCCAGAGGTTTGCAGCAGCGCTTGCATGCTGCAGGAGTTGGGTTTGTGCACATGCTATGAAACCACCTCATGCAGTCAACACACTGCATTCCCTCATCAACTGGAAATTGGCATATAACCTTTCCACAGCGGTTCATTTTGATCGGCATGCTTTACAGAGGGAATTCGGGCAAAAAGATTTAAATCAGTAGAAAACAAAACCAATGAGTGCACAGAAATGGATATGTGTTAATATTTAGTTCTAAGAAGAAAACTTCCTATAGGAAAAAAATCAAACCTAAACCATCAGAATAAACAGATGCAAATTAAATCTTTACAAATTTCTAGCGCGAAACATAATAAACCACAAACTAAAAAATCCGTTTAAAATACAGCCAGATTCAAATTTTGTGACAACGAAGATAATGCAGTCAGTGCGATGTAGATGGTTGTGTTTGGCGTGGTGTATTGTCAGCGATTATCGGTTATTTGTATATTCGAGTTAGTCATCTCACTCAATCTCCACCTCCACACTGTTTTATGAAATTTAATTAGCAGCACTTTATCGCTTCGTAATGTTTGTTTGTGTGTGATTCTACGTGATACAACTGCTGAGCATTTTTCAAAATAACTAATATCATTAACTACTGAACTAAGATATTCATTTTGGTATGCGTCTATCGAGTAAAGTACACTGGATATGACGAAAGTCAGAATGAAAATCAATTTATTGTGTCTGGTTTTTACATGTGATTGTTTTTATGTAACACAGGCTAATAATAATAATCTGCTTTATTCCAAAAACAGTACTTACAATACAGAATGGAATTCTCAGTATTTGTCACAATATTGTATCTGATTTACTCAAAATACAAAAGAATTAAAAAATAAAACAAAATTAACCAGAGGAATCTGTCCACATTTACTAAATTAAGTCAAAAATGTTCGAAGTTAGAATTGAGAATAATAAATACAGTAATAATAATAACAACAGTGAGTTTGTTTCAAGCAGTTTTGTCGATTCAGTTTGGAAATTTTAGCATGTTATAGAGTATTGAATGTCATGTTCTGTTAATACAGTATGGTGAGGGAAATACAAAATTTGCAGTTATAACACAGCTTAAATGACATTCACATTTATGAAAAAATAAGCAAATGAAAACACAAAATTGAGAGGATTATAAATATATGAAGAACAATTACAACAAAGGTTGATGTTGTTAGGGTGGAGGATATCGTTTATTTAATAGAGTAAAGAAGGTTAGATAGTTCAAGTCTAACACTATTTTCATCATACAAAGTAGGTGCAAAATTTGGTATAGTGGAATTGTTGTACTTAGAAGTACGTGCAAAATGTCCTCTGAAAAGACTTCTTGTTTTACCTGAGGAGACACAAGGTTCTATGAAGAATGACATAGTCTAGTTTAGGCAATTTAGGAAAGAATAAGGGTGAGCAGTAAAGAAGAATAGGTAAGATGCACGAGATGACAAACTGTAAGAGGAGAGGTTGGGTTATGCCTGAGTGCCTTAACTTCTTAATGTAAAATGTCAGACGAAATATTCTTTTAGAAATCGCTAAGACATGGAAAGACCAGGATTGGTCAGAAGAAAGAATTATTCCAAGATACTTAACTTCAGACTTCATTTCTATATCAGTATCATCAATTTTGCAACGGTCTTAGAAATTAACAGCTTCATTTAACCTTCTTTTACATCGGAAACTGGAATTAACAGTCTGACATTTGAAGGAATTTAGTTTCAGGCTGTAAGATGAAGACCATTTAATGACGCCTGATGGAAAGCTGTTCATCTTAGTGCAGTCTAGCCAGGAGTTAACAGACATGGAAATAGTTAGATCCTCAGTTTACTTTACAGAGTTCACTCTGTCATCAGAGTGAGGCAAGTCATGCAAGAAGAAAGAAAACACAAAAGGAGAAAGGACAACGCCTTGAAGGACACCTGCGTCAGTAAGCGATGAAGTGGACGACTTTCCCTGACATACAGTGTACTGCTTCCTTCCTGAGAAATAAGAATTCATCCATTTGCCAATCCAACAGTCAGTTTGAGTTTCAGCAAGCTTCTTTAACAAAATGTCCCTAGATACTAACTAAGTCGAAAGCAGATGTGTAATCTAGGAAGGTGCAGCGAACAAATTTAGTTTCCTTGTCTAAACTGGAGACAATGTTATGATGCAAGACTGCAGCTGCATCTAAAGTACTTCTACTGTGTTCACAGGCGAATTGTTTGTGATCGTCGAAGGCTTTAAGTGAAGGTTGAAGATTGAGTAGGAGTAACTTTTCCATAGAATTAAGAAAAGGAGATGCATAGCAATAGGTCTGAACTTAAAACATGTTCCAGTAGATGACTTGTGTATGGGTACAATTTTGATGTCCTTCCAAACGGCTGGCACGACATTTCTGGAGAAAGATTCGTTAAATATATCCATGAGAGGATAACGCAGGATATCTGAACACTTTTTAGGAATAGCACTAGGCACACCATCTGGATCTAGGCTACAAGAAGTGTTCAGCGACTGAAGTCATTTAAGAACATCATTTGTATTGAAACCAGGGAAGCAGGTTTCATCAGCACTTGTAACACTAGAAGGTGTGGCATTTGTGGGAGAATGCATGAAAGACTTGTTTAGTGTACACACATCAAAGGAATATGGAATACTCTTCATCTGCTTACCACCAGTAATTTCTTTGATGAGTTTCCATATATTCGAGGCATTTTTACAGGATATAAACTTCTCGTTATAAATTGAATTCAATCGGTGCATTTCAGACTTGATTAGGATGTTAGTTCTTTTCACACAAATGTTATCCTTCATTTTATATAACTATCTTTATGCCTGAGAAGCTTTTTAATTTGAGGAGAGGAGAAACAGTCAAATCTGATGAAGAGCGTTTCTCTGGGACAACAGGTGACAAGACAAAATTTCAGATAATATGTGATATTTGAGATAGTGTCATCAAGAAAGTCTTCCTTAAACAAGTGCCACCTTGTGTCTTTGAGCATGCTCCTAAGATTCTGAACATTCTCCTTAGAGTAGCATGTATGCACAATTTATTTGGAAATGTGTGAGAAAGTTCTCTTGTGTAACTTTCCATAAAGTTTGGGTAAAACCAGTATAATACAATGATCGTAGTTAAACGGTGGTGCTATGTTACGAGATTCGTATATTCCACAGTCATTTATAAAACCGAGATCATGAGATGTATCCAGTCTGGTGGGATAGTCAACGACATTTTCATGACTTAACACTGTAAGAAAACTGCAGTCACAAGAATTAAAATCACATGTCACTATGGACAATGAGTTTCCAAACGATGTGGCAGCAAAAATAGTGAATTCATCAGCAAACAGATAGTTCTGAAGTGCTACAACAAGGTGTGACATAAATGTTCGTGATAAAAATGAAGTTGTACTTAGACAGGTGTTTCGCTCGACATGTAACATTTATACAGTCAATATTATCATTTGAGAATTTAAAGCAGACGTTGTTGGCAAGAGACCACTGAGAATTGATAAAAATAGCAACACCACCACCTCGCTTCTTCCCTGAACTGCTTCGGTCTTGTCTGTACATATTGAAAGCACTCAGGGAGATTAAATTGTCATCATATGAATCGTGAAGCCAAGTTTCTTCAAGCATTATTACACCTGTATTACGATAATAATTTGAAAATAATAGAGCATCCAAGTAATTAATCCTGTTCGATACTGACCTGCATTTTTTGCTTATAATCACAGGAGCAGTCAGCTGACGCGTTGGAGTACACTTTAAGGATCGTTCCCACCCACCATGATGCTTTTTATTAAGGTTTTTATGAACTCGTAAATCATTAGGTTGAAAACATTTTAAATAATCGCGAGAGTAAGTATTACGATTTGGACACATAATTGAATAATTAAAACAAAATACATCCAAGTAATCATATGTAATATAAGTGACGGAAAATTTTAGTAGCCCAAAGTTTCAGCAGAACAGTTGGTTATCTGAGAGTTCTGGCAGCAGGGATGTAATAATCAGTCTGACTGAAAAGGCTTTTAATCGAAAGATGATGCATATTTCGTATGAAATAAGTACTTTGGATTAAAATGATGGACTTGACTTGCGGTTCATTTGGAAGTCTTTCGATACCTTCATGTTGTCCGCGACTGGGGATTTAATTGTGAAGCTTTCATTGACATTCCAGAGAACAACGCACCAGCAGGTTTCCTTTGGTGTGTCATTTATCTGGCTTTATTAAATAGCATGATTAGTATGGTGAGAACAACCGTAGTTATTCTAGAATTTCTCAAACGTCCAAATGCCTCAGATAAACTGACAATAATTATTTCATTTCAAACAGATAATGGGGGTAAATTCATTACCTGCATTATCAAGTGATCCCAACAGAAATAAGAAGACATCTCCGAATGAAATTCACCTTCCCACAGGCAAAAAGATGCTTGAGTCTACTCAGAGATTTCTCCTCGGTGATTCCCCTTTCGAGAGTTGGAGAACTTCATTCGTTTACATCGGCTGAATAGTTAAAGTCATTGTCTCATTCAAGAAAGTAGCATAGGAAGAATTAGGAGGTTAACAGTTCTTGAATAGAAATCCGAGTCCACAATTCAACTTTCACCACACCAGCGAACTTCAATGCCCAGTCGAAAATCATTACCTAATTTAATCTCCTGTCGTCACTGTATTCAATTGATTATTGTTTGTAACTATTCCAAGTGATTAATTCGATTGATTCTGACTATCAGTGAAATTCATTCACTACTCACTTCTCTATATCATAGAACTTCATGGTTAGTCAGCATCTATTCATCTGAGCACCCAGAGGTTAGAAATCAGTCTCCATTTGGTCATATAATCTCATTTCAGACTCTGGAGGAGACACATGCAATCAGCTCTATGTAAATTCCAACTACCGACCTATTACTAATCAGAAAGAAATGAGCGATGGTCAGCGTCCTGCTGTGTAGTGAGAAAGGGATAAATTCGGTGAATAAGTTAAGCAGAGAAATTTTGTTACTTCGAAGCTACCAATTAGGAAGAGGCTGTTATTTCTTTGCTTATCTGTCATTCATCACCTCTCCATGTGCGTTCAACTTTATACTACTCGCTAGTAGAAAGTAGCATATGTTCATGTTTCACCTACGATTTTATTATTTAACTTTGATTAGCGTACCTATTGATTTCTTATGGAATACATATCTCACCTATTGTATGAATAACCTCGTCTAATTAACAAGCTTGCTAGTTTTCTAGCTTCTGCCAAGCCTGAGTAAAGAGGAAGCATTGAACGTGGAGCCTCAGAAAAAAGGAAAAGATTTTCAAAAATAGGAAAAATTGGAAAAACGAAAGCATTCTTGAATGGTATCGGAAAGGTGAAATGACAGAGCAAACAGCTGTAAGCCTTCAAGAAACCAGTCAGCCAATGTGCATTCCCTAGTTGAAAGCAAGAACAAGAATGGGGGCGTGAAATTTCCGTACAGTGTACGAGGCTGAGAAGGCTGTACAGATAGGCAAAGGAATGGGAAATGGTATAGAAGTGTTGGGAATCTGAGAGAGCAGATGGTAAAGATGAGGACTTTCAAAACTATTGACTGGTGAGTCACTAATCTACTCCGGTCTGGTCACCTAGACCAGACAACAACCATGAGCACAATGAGGCAGTGAGTGGTTATCATGATGTCACTAGTGGCGGCCAAACCCTAATGCAGTGCGAACCAATCTCATTCTCCAGGATTATGACAACAAGACTCAACTCAAAATGCAGGAAGGAAGGTTACAATCACCCAATGCTACGCACGGTTCTACAAACAACGCGGAACAAGAGAAGAAGGGAGGTTTTCATAAACAACTACAGGCAGTAATGGACTACCCCTCGGAGAAATGAATGAAAACGGAGAGTTATTCCCTGACTTCTGCGCTTTCAATGATCTGGTGATCGGTGTCAGCGTGTACAAACACAAGAATATACACACAGAGAGCGACATGGATTTAGCCTGACTGACACACCACAAATCAGATAGACTTCATCTCAATACCGCTCAAGAAAATGCAGTCGCAGTCAGCCTGCTGGATACAAAGTGGAGAAGGGAAGCAGATATGGTCCAACTCAGACCATCATCTAGTTCAACGAACCTTCAAGATGAAGCTGAAATCCTTCAGAACAGCTGGAGACAGGCCACTGTTATCCAAGTTCAGCATTCAGAAACTGAAGGACAAAATCACAAAGGATGGCTTCACTACAGACCAGTTCAGGGCATATTCGGAGACACTACATAGCACCAAAGAGGAAACCTCTGAAGGTGATATTGATTGAAACGTGTTCAGCTGTTCTGGGGAGAAAGAAGAAACACGAACAGGAACAGCTCTTAACACATACCTGGAAGCTAATGGAAGAGAATAGAGGAGAATGGTGATGAGTCAATGGAAAGATGGACAACAGAAGGAGAGGCTACTTTTCATGTACACTGAACTTCACAAAGCGAGAACCGAAGAAGAGTACTACGAAAGACAGACGACAATTCCATGACACACTGGCTGGCGACTGAAGCAGAACAGGCAGGCAGGCAGGCCACAGGTGGAAGAGACTTCAGAACATTATATCAGAAAACCAGGTCTCCAAATAAGAAGAGATCAACTGGGATGATGAAACCAATAAAAGTTGGTTCAGGGAGCCTGCTCACCAAAGAGAAAAAACAAATAAAACAGTGGGTTGATAACTTTAAAAGACACTTGAATCGATCATCACCCGTAACCTCCCAGAAATATCAACAACAAAAACAGCACACACAATGAACTGCCTGGAAGTGAACACCAATCTGCCAACGAAAGCAGAAATCCTGAATGCAATCATGCTACAGAAGTCTGGGAATGCAGGAGAAGCAGAGAGGATTCCCTCACTACGAAGCAGTGAAAACGGAGCCATGCCAGATATTCTCATGCCATTACTGTAAACGGTTTGCAAGGAAGACTGACTAATTTATCAAGCCGCCAGGGAAGGGCGACCTACGCCTCACTCTAGAAAGAACTGGCGTGGTGAAGGTCAGTAAGAGAGTGCTGGTGATGTGTTGTCAAAATACATAGTTATTAACGTTAATCAACGCATAAAAGAAGTTGAATAAGGATAATACATCTATGTAATAAGATGAATAGTTAACTGAGTGAGTAGTGATTAGGAGGCACATAGAATCAAAGGAAAATATGAAATTATGTAAGAGTTCTTTCTATGAATCACAAATTTTATAAGGAGTTCGAGAAGAGAACCAACAAGCACACAAATATGAAATCAGTAGATAGTGACACGTTTGTTACCATGATAGTAGAAGTGGTTGGGTGATTTTGCTTTTGTATGCATAGCTGTGGCTTCTCAAACTGAATGAATGGCAAAGGCTTCAGCAATACAAACGAGACGAAAGCGTATTTCCTTTGGTATGTTGTCCTTCACTTTGTAGATCACTTTGAAGCAGGAAGCGTTAGGTGAGATGAAATGACCAGTGTTGACGAGATGTTCGATGATCGCACACCTTACACAGCCACCATTACCATCCTGTAGTCATGCTGTGGGATAGTGTTCATGAACCCTGTTGGACAGAGTACATGTCGAATGACCAATTTACCTGGTTGGCTCCACAGTAACAGGTGAACTGATATATGCACACAGAAGTGACCAGAAGATAGATCGTGTGCTCTCGGCTTCTGAAGTTCAATGGACAACTGAAGTGCACTACTCATGGTGTTGCTGCGAAGAGTGTTGTTTTCGAAGATTCTGAAATTCTTTTCTTGAGGATATCCCAGCCAAACTGAGTCCCCCTTCAAATCCAGATTCATGTAAATTATCTCTTTAAAAACGAGTGATGTTCGTTGTCGTGGTCCTTTGGTTTGATATTCTTGTCGATGTATCTTGATGGGTACCCATTTAGGATGGAGGTTTCATTCAGAAGATCCAATTCTGCTTCCCGGGTGTCTCGAAAACTATACGATCATGATTTCGTGCTTGAGTTCCCATACTGTCCAAGTTTATTTTAGATTTTCAGTTAATAAATTAGGTCGGATCAGAAGAATTCACGATTAGGAAAGTAGTCGGGAAATATATGAGCTGCATTTCATCGAAGACATATGTGATCAGGATAAGTGTAGAAACACGTTGAACTGAGCATCCTTATTTTAATTGGGCAGTTATTATCCCACTCGATGTCCCTTCGTCAGTCTCTTGAATTAAATTGGGATTATAGCTCTTCCAGCTTATCCATAGAAATGCAATTGTCCCACTATTGAGAATGAAATCACTCTAAAAGATATCTCTGCTAAGTTTCAAGCTCTTTTCCTCTCTAATTTCATCAGGTTGTGGGATAAAGACGATTAAAAGCCTGTGAAAAAGATGAATTTGGATGGAAGATTTAATCATGATCTGACATAGGTTAGAGAACCAGTGGAAAATCGAAGAGTGCTGGATGGTACTCTTCATCAGTACGCACCCACCGAGGTTGGAACACAAGACATCCTGGTTACATGGCGGGCTCGTTAAACATTTAGCCACTGGGACCCGATCCAATAATCCATGATGAAACTGACTCGCAGTTGTTTTCACAGTTTTGTTGAGATCATTCGACAAGGCAGATAATCAACCCACACTATCTATCTTAAATGAAATAATTACTATCCGACCATCTGAGTCATTCGAATGCCTGAAAGGATATTTCGTTAGAGAAATTCGCCGACAACAATGACTGTTTTCATACCATCATTCATTTTAATCAATAAAGACAGATACATGAAACACCTACTGGCTTCAACTCAGATGACGTTTTCTGTAAATTCAATAAGGGCTTCCCGATTAAATCATTAAGTGCAGAGAACGTGATCATGTTAGAAAAACCTTCAAATAAGCTGCGAATCAACCGCATCATTTTAACTCAAATTAATTTCTTCATTTGAAATATGCATCGTTATTCAGGTAAAAGCCTTCTAGAACTGAGTAGATAGTTAACTCCAAAAGAAAGAACTCGAAGATAACTAACTGTACTTACTATTACCCTGTGGTACATACATACGTGCATGCAAACAACCACATGAAAACAACACACATAATACGACGATTATGTGACAACAGTCATTTCATGTGGAGTGGAATCAGTTTGAGAATAAAAATGGACTACGGTAATTGTGTTGGTAATAACCAATGAAATCGAAACATTAAGGTGAAAATACATGTGAATATTCTCAGAAGCAGTGAATCTCGAAACTAGTAGCTACAGTTAGTAAGTAGATTTCAGCTACATCTCACTTCTTAGTTGCTCACTTAAGGAGGAGTAATCATGTGATGATTTTCATTCTGACTTTGATCATATCCAGTTTACTTTTCGTTACTCGGTAGATGCATATCAAAATGAATATTTTAGTTGATTAGTTAATGAAATTAGTTATTTTGAAAAATGTTCAGCTAAGGTTTCACGTAGAGTCACACACAACCATATATCGCGATGCCTCAAAGTGCTACAAATTAAATTTCATAAAATAGTGTGGAGTTTGAGATTGAGACCTGACGCTTTATTCAACTGATCAACCGAGTACCGGCTCAATACGATTGACTAGACACCTATCCGAGACATCTGGAGAATTCTATTAACCAACCTTACAACAAACTTGGTAAAAGACAGTGGGAATATACAAATCGAGTTTCGAAGTCGTGTGATTATAATTGATGTGTTCGAGACGTCACTCAGTCGATGAAACTATTCCACTTTGTGATACATCCAATAATCAAACTAGTGTGAGATGACTAACTGGAATAACTTAAAATTCTCCATTTGACAAAGGATGTTCTGAACTAGTTCAAAAACAGAATACTTATGAGAGGAAGATCATTTTCACTTCACCATCCAATTCCCTGGAGTGCTGTTTCTGATTTCGTCATCACATAGCCACCCACCCTCAAATTCCGTAGAGATATCTGCCCATATGTAATTGCATGTCTCATCAAGAATGAAATCCTTCATATTATTTCCATCCTCATACGTACAACCACTTGAATATTACTTAATTCGGAGATTATCTATGAGAAAGGAGATTTATGTCTATCTATACGGAACAAAGATTTCATGTGATACAAGCACATACGAACATTTTAACTTGTCAGTCTTAGTAGAAGTCTGATCCCACTGATATCATCCTTACATCTCTACAATATCCTGTCTACAGTCAAAAGAATCCACATAGACACATTGCGAACATCTTCATTGGCCTGAGTCATTCATTGTCAAACACGATATTTATCCTTCATGGTGTCGACACACACACACACACACACGAGACTACTCATATCGTGTGTAACACTTCGTTGAGTTCGAAAGCTTACAAAATATCACTAATGAATTATTATTCGTATGCTCAACTGATTGGTGAACCTTTCAAGCATATGCATTCAGGTGACACATTCGCTCTGCCCTGAAACCTTTCACAACTATGTATCTCTCTTCCAAAATTATATGAAAGTTTGAGTCTCTGAATCGACCATATATCTCTGACAACGTATATCGATCGTCGCACTCACTGATGCTTGTGGTATGCTAGGCTGAAAACTGGATGACCGCTCTCACATTAAATCTTAATCACTGACAAGATATTTGTTGTATTCAGAAAGGGTAAATCGTTTTGTGACCACTGTATCACTCCGCTTCTTCTTCGTCGCCTTCTCAGAAATGTTGAAGTGTAGAGTCAGTTTGAAAACAGTCATATATATATTTATAAATGTGCATTTGATGGTGTTGATGTTTACAGGTATATTTTATTTGTTTTTCTTACAGCAGAACACTGAACACAGTGTGAATGTCTGTGCAAGTAATGACAAACTTCATATGAGAAAGAGGACCAATGATTATCATATCGTCATCATAGGGAGAAAGAAATCACAAAAATGAGAATAAATCTGAAGACGACTAAAGAGTGACATAGTCATATTTAACTGTCTACCAGAAAAGATAAACCGGGGGAAGTATTTCCCCTATTATCCGTGTTATTTGTTTCTTTGAAGAACATTGCTAAAGTACCTTCGAGAATGCCGTACATGCTTATCGTACAAAACCAGATGATGTAAGCTGTGGTGAATTCTACTGCGATGAAATCCATCCACCAAGCGATCAAGTCATAATTATTGACGCAAGTGAACAATAGCTACAAAGTAGAGAAAAAGAAAGATTATTGACAGAGATGAGTGAATACAGGCGATCATCTCAAGTGTACAGCAATTCATATTTCACCGTAGTAAATTAATTATAATAATCTAGCCAATGTGATAGGATTGTTTTCATTTGATGAAATATAGACACTGTCGGCTTACAGATCATACTTGAGCAGATGATTCTAAACTTATTTGTCGATTAAACGTGGGCGGTAGTTTAATAAGAACTATTTCTCGAATAGTTTCAGTCTTTCGAATACATCTGGTGATATTCATCACTTCTAGTTTGATTTACTGTCTCAATTTGCTTGGATCGTATTATCTTTTATCCTCTAACCAACTAGACAATGTTCCTCCAGAATCACTACCAGACTCATGGACTGATGAGAAATCGCGACTAATGTCTGTTTGCTGTCAATATTGTAGTGAGAATTCAGTTCACACCTTGAAGAAGATTTCAGTTGCAAAATGACGGGTCCAGTATGTCATTATTCATTTTATGATTTGTCAGTCTCACATGCACAGTGAGGTTGTTGAAAATCCCTAAATGTAAGTGCGTAATGCTGGTGAGGGACTATGAAATCATTGACAAACAGCATTCAATCTAAATAATACAAGCTGCCTAATAATCCAGCCATTTCCCACACACACACAACCCGAATTCGTATGATACAATCACTAGGAGCTAGTTGTCGAATTATTCAGAACTCGCATAAATTCGAATCATGACTAATACATCTCAGTGAAAAGCGTGAATCTACCATAATTTCAGTGATTTAGAAATCCGTCAAGTGCAACAGTGTACAACGTCATCTACTCTGAAAATGCACTCTGAAATATCGTGCCTCGTGATGTAATATGAACACAAATCGACTCAGCAATACTGTGATTCACACTGGAATTCTGCGACTATCAAATAACTGATGTGATTCGTGTAATTTACTCGTCAAAATAAACATGGTTGATAAAACGATATAAATAATAAACTTACGAAGAGTATGAATAAGATACAGAAAGCTACTGCCAGAGCTAAAATTATCTGCGAGGAAAATACGAGGAGAAAGGAATAAATCATCAGGGAAGAGGTACACTCAAGCTTTGTTAATCTATGCAAATTACAACATTGACATATCTACTGATCTGAGATCTGTGGACACTGACTATTATCGAAACATGCTGACAGTTGAATCACACCTGTCAGGGACACTGGCTGCATGTAGTGAGGCTGAAATATGCGAATGTATTTCATTCACTCAATAAATATAACAACTGCATCACTTCACATTTTTTATCTGACAACAGAAATGTGATTATTCACTAGGCCAATTCGACTACAGTCGCATCCCTGCTAGTCCAATATATATTCCGTGGAATGTGACAGTCACATCAGAGAAATGTTGCCAAATGAGCTATATTCCATACGTATACGTGACAAGGAAATTGACGAGGTTAGGTGCTAATATATCAAGTCGTTCTTCACTCTTCCAATCAAAATGTAGAATTCGAAGAGACAGCATGAACGACAAGTGTATCAGGATGAAATGATTTCGTTCATCCTCTCACGCCTTACCCTCCAGGTGCCTAAAACCTGATCCATTCAAAAATATGGAGTATATGGAAGATTTCATGTAGTTGTGAGGCGATGATAGGCAGTAGTGGATGGGAATTATTACTGACATTATCCCGGAATGATGTAATCAGTTAAATATGTCCAATATTCGAGAGTGTTGACTATTTATAGGATGACCAGTAGGATATTCTTGAAACCAAACTCACTGTAAGCTGTTTTGAATGTTAACAATATTTGACATGCATGAAAATGAGGATGCAATTGGTTACCTAACTAGCGAAAATGACCTTTCATAAACCAGCAGGTCAGAAGCAGTCAGACTGACTTTGAAATGAGAAAGTGGAGTCTTCTGGAGTGAACAAGAGGCGTCAGTAGAGAAACCATGACATGATTGACATTCTACTACTTGGCTTTGTGAGTTTAATGGGCAGGATAGTTCAAGGTCTAACACTGGCTATTTTTGCGCACATAGTTTTGATTTGAATCGTTGGATTGAGGAAATTGGAGCAATGATGGTTTCCGCTGGCAGTTTTCGCCTAATATTCTCTAAATACAAATTTCATTATTCGAGGAATTCGTCCCTGATGCTCCCATCAGTTGTTCCTTGTCACCCCACTAGGAGACACTAGGAAGAGACTGTGAAATGATAAGAGCAACGTTAGTCTCAGTGTGAACAGTGTTCATATAATGCACAGAAGTTTCAGTGGAAAGCATCGCATAATAGTTTCCACTTGTCCAGGATCTTTAAATACAGTAGTAAGTGACAGTAGATGGTGGGACACATAGCTGTCTGGCTTAAAGCGCAAACCAATTCCTTATGAGATCTCTCCCTCGTTTCATACACGAAATGACGTCATCTCATCCTCTTATATTCGACGTTCCTGCTTCGCTCTTCCTCACAGGAGGAATCAAATGAGATTCCAAAGTGTGGAATTAATACTGGAATTCGGATGCAGTGGGATATTTCTGAATGAAGTAGAGATTTCATAAGCTTTGACAAATAACATACAAATAATTTATGCATTATAGACATTAATTCATGCAATTACTTGTTGTTCGAAGAACACATAGAAAACGGTCAAAATGACTCCCACAATCGCCAACGTCCATGCCACAGAGTTAAACACTACCAACCCCTTCTCATTCATTCGAGGCAAGAGCAAAGCCGTCACAACTGTTGGAATTTCCACCACAAGTATACAGGCCAGAGATATGAGTCCAGCTTTCAGTCCAACAGGTGACAAAATATCAGCCAATACCACAGACAACGTTGCGATCTATGACAAAAGAGAAAGCGAAATGAGAACATGTGATCACACTGGATAGATTCATAGACATATATAAACACATATTTACAATGACCACTGAAAATACAATAAATTCTCAACCCTGTATAGACAAACAGATGAGCCACATTCTTATCACTCACAATCACTCAAAAATAAACAATTCGTTCGAAGTCACTGTCATCCTGTGAACCATGGATCATCCCATACATGTCGACATGAGTTACCTCTGCAAACTGCAGTTAGCTGCACTGGCTGACTAATTACCGCCTGACTACTAGAATGACTAAGCCTACAGCAGTTCGGAAAACGCTTCATCTGATTTCTCACGAATCTCTTTTAGATGTCTATTGTTTCGACTGTTAGAATGAAGTAGACCGTCGATTGTCCTATGCCAGGTCATGTAGAATCAACATATAGAGACCTCCAGTTTATTGATTCCTTCAAAGTGCTTCCTATTATACAGGAAGTTTATTTTAGATGTTTCTTCACTGAATTATCTAATGAAGAGAATCGTCAAAACTCTTATCGTGAGTCATGCAGAATGAACATTTCGAGACCCCCAGTTTATTCATTCCTTCAAGCTTTCCCTCAGTATACACTTCCTGTTCATGCAACAGGTGGATTTACGTTTCCACATTTACGAGTATCTAAGAGACAACTTGCCTCAGCTTTCAGGTCCTTTCTCATGCGCAAGTAGTAAAACTATCCAGTCCTTGTTACATCGCCAATGTGTGAAATAATGAAAGTGGTGTGTGATGTGAATCACAGGGATGATCACTTTGACGAGGTAGTAGTGAGTGTAGACCCATTCAAATACCCCGCCAAATGATATCCATTCAGTCAAAATCAAGTAAGCCTACATCCTCAAAATTTATTGTGTGGCTTATAATGTGACACTTACCACAATTGAAAGCATGACATAGACACCAACTCGTCGCGATCGAATTTTTTCCACGAATAAGAATATCAAGAACACAAGGAAACCGACCCCTCTGAAATAAATTCACAAACATCAAAAATTTGTTTCAGATACAACACAGTTAATCAGAATTGTGCGTTATTTTGTTTGGTGCATCACAGTTCATAATAATCAAGTATGCAGAAGTTGCATTTTGAATAGAAAGGGTTTTCAGTGTGATGGTCTCGGTATATCGATGCCATTCTTCGTTTGCAACGTCAGTTTCGCATTTGTCAAACTCTCCATTGGCATAGTGCTTCATGCAATCACTCGTTCTTTTTCACTGTAGGCGGAAATCTCTGATTTGATGATATGGTAAACCTCACCGTTTTCTAAGGAACGGAAAACATAAAAGCTACGGTATCTGGCTTAATCTCTCTGCTGAGTCGACAAATGAGTGAAAACAACTCGTCGCATTTGGTTCACAAATGACATAGGAATATGAAAGCAAGTCAGAGACTGCTGGGTTTGAAAAGTTTCCCGTTCTCAAAAGCCCTTGAAATGCGGATAATTTAACTTAATGTTAGACAAAGCGAACTTAGTTAAGGTTGTGGTGGAATCGAAAATATTTAATGATCGGTAGAAAAAAAGTTTTTCCTATACAAATTATGATCAATATTTGACTGAATATAAGTTGGCGAAAACACAACAGAACTCAGACAAATTATTTCAACCTCATCAGGGTGAGAAAATATTCATGGAAAACCGTAGCAGTGAATTCTGCGAAATAGATGACGAGACAGAGTGAAGGGACAGTTTGCAAGGAGTGAAAGCTGAAACAAGCAAAATGTCCGAGTTGTTAAACGAAGAAATCGAAGTGTCACTGCAGAGATAACCTGCACCAAAATGTTTCCATCGGTGTAGATCTTATGAATTTCAAAATATTTACAAACCAGATGTTCTGTAACGTCTATCTTTATAACCTACTAACTGTCTAACACACAACTTCTCAACATACACTCCTTGAATACCGAAACCATATGAAATGCAAGGCGTATATTGAGTGTGGAATTTGTATGAATCTGAGAGCAGAACTGCATCAATTTATATTGCATGAGACAAAAATATTTCTAAGTCTTCTTCAATCACAAATTTCAGACAGTGGACTATGCGGTCGACGTCTTGCAGGCGCAGATGAAATTATGAATTCACTAGAAGTTTGTTCATATCAAACAGTGTTCAAATTTAGAGGAGATTTCCCACGTCAAACAGATGGTATTGTTATGAAACAACCAGTATCTCCCTCACTGACCAGTCTGTACATCCACTCATTAGAAACAGCTGCAATTGTGAGATGCTCTGATCGTCCAAGTAATGGAGATAACACTTTTGGACATCATTAAATGTAGAGTCTCACATGAAAATCTTCACCTGATAAACAACATACCCAATAGTGTTAAGCTTCAGAAATATGTTGAGCCGTTTTCCCACATAACTGATGTTTCTTAACTGGTTTGTCGGACGACAACCAGATGATAGTGAAAAGCCTAATATCATCTGTAAGCGAAGACATTCGGACAGATACCCCAGTTATCACTGTCATTATAATTCGGCGAAACTCTTTGTCACCAAAGTGACTGTTTTTAAGACCCGAATTAACTTGGCTGAACAACTATTACCTGGAGTCGAAGTAAGCCACAGAAGGTTGAAATTCGTTGTAAACTGACTAAGGTTGATCCACTGTCCAGTCCTAAGTAGACTGACGGATGTGGAAAGTGTAAGCTAACAATTCAGGCCTCCTCCATGGTTGTTTATAAATCAGCTTGGTCCTGTGTGGCTAGTTCTACTGACCGTCAAATAAAATACAAAAACTTCCCAGTGCATCTCTGAACATTATCAGACGTGGTTATCAACATGAGACAATGATTCACTAAGACCAAAGCAAATGATTAAATATATAGACACTCAGAAGACATTTATTGAGTACACTACATCTGGAAACCGTTTCACAGAACTCTAGTAACTCAGAAGTCCTCAGTAGTCGTGGACATCACAATAATCAATATCATGTGTCAAGAATTCAACTAAAGTTTCATCATGAATATTATTCATATGGTGACATGATGCAAACCATTTGTCAAGATTTTATTCGATAATTTCGCTGAAACTTCTGATCAGCTGATATCTCAAAGTAAGAAAAGGTCATATTTATAGAAATAATAATTGACAAAGAATACCAACATCTCGCTCGACAGATTGGAAATGATGGAAGATACAACATCTAAACTATAAATAAAAGGGTGCATCTGGACCCTAATATCGCTGACAAAGTCAATACATGCGGCTCGGTGAAGAATTCATTTTCTTGACCTGCACAATCGCATTAATAAGGATTTATCGATAGGAAACCCACATGTAATGACTGAATTGAATGCTAACAAAGGGAAGGATCGTCACAAGAATGGCTGATTATATTAACAAGTGCATGTAAGGAGTTGAATAAGATTGACAGAAATACGTAGTGAGATAGGAAAGTTAATATGTAACTTTTTATATGCATGCACATGGAAACAAAGGAAATACTATGTTCCATTCATGGCCAACGACATCTTCTACAGACAACAATATGGGTATTCGATGAAATTTCACTTGGGTTCACTGCTAGCAGCCTGTGTCATGGCATGTCTCAGGAATGGTCCACGTAAGTTAGATACTGATAGGATTCCATTGTGTCCTAGATATGTGGATGACATTTTTATTATCCTTGATGATAGTCATGATCACAATTAGTAGTGTTACACACGTTCAACAGCTGCAGTCCACCGACAAGGCTCACTGTTTCAGTAGAAGATGAATCTTCACTGTCTTTTCATGAGGTTGAATTTACATGAAGAATCTGCGGGTCTTTAGGAAGATCGATCATTAAGAGAACTACATGGGACTGCCAATTGATAAGTTTCTCCAGCTGAATACCAACTGAACATGAATCGAACCTAAATATTTCTCTAGCCACTCGCGTCACACACAACTGTAGCTCAACTTCTCTGAAAGAAGAATTAGACGTTTTAGAAAGAAATCATCCAAAAGAGACATACAAAATGCAAAAAATGAAAGTTTAGATGAACTTTGACTTTAAGAGTAACCTAGTTGGTGATGGTCTTAGGAGAGGAATTTCGGTTTCAGCAAGGGGAACTTTATTCACAGAAACGCTAAGAGTGGTGTTCGTCAGTTGGCCACTGGTGTGGAGGAGCCTAAAAGACGGGATCTCACATCCGGCCACTTCTATGTGCATACGTTAGTTCACCTGTTCCTGTGGAGCCAGATATATGCATCGTTCAACGCATCCTATTATTTATAAGTTAGGTGTTTTAACTTCAGTTGTTTCCAATCCGTCGAGTGATTTTTGGAATTACTTAGCAACTATTAATTTTACATATATGACTTTTACTTACGTAGAAATATCAACTGCTCAGACGCTTTAGCAAAGAAACTGGATAAAAACACCAATAAATGGCTTGCGTCGTCTCACCATTTGAATAATACTCATGCCAAAACTTTAGTAGAATTCTTGAAATATGGTATTGACTATTGTTATGTCCACTACTACTGGAGATATCTCTGTTACTGACGTTGTGTGATCGTGTTTCTACGAAAACTCTACTCTGGAAAATTCATTCCAGTAATTATTGTATGAACCAATTGTTTTTATATCTATCCTTGGAGCGTAAAAACACACTTTAGTGGATTTCAACCTAATTAACAAAATGTATAATGGATTATCCGAATACAGAATAACACCGGAATCTCCCGAAACTTGAGGCCTTAATATAAATTAAGACTCCCGTTTGCCTAACAATTCAGTAAATACTAATTTAGGTCTCGAGTGTGCTGTGAAGTGGATTACTGCTCTGTATCACAAATGAATTCCACTTGTCAAGGTGTGATGAATTCAATCGAACATTCGATAAATAATGTTGAACAGAGAACTTACAAAATGGTAAATTTTATCCAGAAATTCCTTTCGAAGAATTGCCAAATCACGTCTCTACAACCAAGAGAATATTTCATTGGAAAATTTTATGTATTCTTACACGAAGGTAAATAAGAGGACAAAACCAGCTGTCACCATTATCATAATAAGTGTATCTATTAGGATCTAAAAATAAAATTACTCACTCATCAATCCATTTGCATCTTACCCAAATGTAGAAACGTGAAGGAGTTCGCTGTAGCCTTTCGTTCTTATATGTGGAATTGTCATACAATTCATAAAAGGAAGACATTTTTCAATGAGCTGAAATTGATGACGAAAATTATAGATGACAACGGCGCAGAAGTAACTTAATCACCTCAGAATATACATGATGAAAATGGACACATAGATTAGACTTTCCAAATATGCCAACCGAAAATATGGTGTGGATATGACTGTCAGATTATTTGAACATAATTCAGGTTCCGTAACACTTGAGAAATACACCTGTTTGCGAATGTTGATGAGATGGAGTCAGTGATCGTATGGAAGAGTGTGCTGTACGATTTTGAGTGGGTTGGAGAAAATCTCATTTGTCTTTCTCATACACCACATCAACTTTGAGGAAACAGCCTACTGGAGTTTCTCTTCTGCATCATCAGAGAAAAACTGGTTTCATTTGGCCATATATACAGAGTCAATATATGCATACAAGTATCAGACGATGACACCTTGCCACAAGATTGGGGAGGATAAATGCGAGCATCATTCCCATACCTCCAACCTCACAGAATTCTGAGTACATTAGACATCCAGTCATCATACACGAAGAATCCACATTGACCAGATCCATAAAACGAAATAAAATGTGATTGAGCGTACTTCCTATATTCATACTCAAGTGAAATATCTCGAACATGATCAAAGTCAGACTAAAATCGTCACCTTAGTATTCATATTTGAGCAACTAGTATAAGTACAAACAACGCAAATGAGAGAAGAGATGCAGCTTAAATTCACTTACTTGTTGTACCTCCGAGCTTCGAAATTTACTGCGTTCAAGAATATTTTCACGTATTTTCTCATTTATACATATATATATATATTTCGATTTCTGTAATGATTATTGACGCATTTTTACATATTGAAGGATCATAGTCCATTCTCACTCTAAATGTGATTCCACTTTACACAAAATGACTTTTTTCACATAATCGTCTTATTATGTATGTTGTTCTCTTTGGTTGTTTGTATGCACGTATGTATGTAACACAGTGTAACAGTAAGCACATTTAGTTATCTAAGAATTCAGTCAGGAGGCATATACTAATTACTTCATTTGAGAAGGCTATTGACCGAAGAACGACGCTTATGTCGAATGGAAGAAGCAATTTGTGTCGAAGTAATGGAGTTGATTCCTGGTTCATTTAGAGGGTTCTCCACGTAACTGTGTTCTTTGAGCTTGGTCATTTAATTGCGAAGCCGTCAGCAAATTTACAGAAAGCATTGTCTGAGTTGAATCCACATGGCGTCTCATTTTGTCTGGCTTTATTGATTAAAATGAATAATGGAGTGAGAACAACCGCAGTTATTCTCGAATTTCTCAAACACTCAAATGGCCGACAGTGACTTATAGTAATTATTTCATTCCGAACACGTAGTATGGGTTAACAGTGTATCTGGTTTATTGAATGATCCCAACAAAACTGTGAAAACAACTTTGAATCGAATTCCTCTGTCTCATGGACTTGTCATAATCTGAGTACATTGTGATGAAATTGGAAAGGAGAAGCTTGAGGCTAAGTAGAGATATCGTTTGGGTGATTTCATTTTCAGAAGTGGGACAATTGCACTTTCATGGATCAATCGGAATATCCAGTATTAACATTATTTGGTTGGGAAGAGTAACCGAGAGTTAGAAATAGAGAGTAGGGAGGTTAATACTTAATGACTTGAAATTTATCATCGTCTGTGTTTCAAGGAGATGACGGGTGACAAATAGCTTTGATAATCGCATGGAAATAGAATTAATTGTTGCTGTATAAGAGGTAAACTCGGAATCATGAAACGAATTGTTGGTGTTCGTGAATTCATTTCAGAGAAGTCGGTCTCCTTGTGTTTCTTCTCTCCGTATTCGTGTCAAAAATTCGACCACAACCAATTGGTGTCTATGTCATGCTTTCATTTGCAGTAAGTGTCATTTTTCAAACCCTGCAAAAATTGTGAGGATTTATGTTAAATTGTTTTTGACTGAATGGATGTCATTTGTGGTTTAATTTGAAAGCGTCTACACCCACGAATACCTCGTCAAAGTGATCATCCCTGTGATTCACATCACACATCACTTTCATTTTTTCACTTATTGGCGATGTAACAATGACTGCGTGGTTTTACTACTTGCGCATGAGAAAGGACCAGAAAGCTAAGACAAGTTGTCTCTTAGAAATTCGTAAATGTGGAACCTAAATCCACTTGTTGCATGAACAGGAAGTGTATACTGAGGGAGATCTTGAATGAATGAATAAACTGGAGGTCTTGAGAAGTTGAATCTACATGACCCGTTATTAGACAATCGACAGTCCACTTCATTCAAACAGTTGAATGAAAGAACATCCAAAACACATTCGTGAGAAGTCATATGAAGCTGTTGCTGAACTGAAGTGATATTAACATATTGACAGACACGATTAGGACATCTCAATTGACTCTGCCTTTGATGTGTTCCATCCAAGAGAAGAACATGGAATGCCAGCTCCGAAATTCAGATTATGATTCCATTTGAGAAGAAAGAACATCATAAGAATTCCTCGTCATCATCCTCAACGATGGATGATGAGGTCAAAATATTTTCAACTGTTGTAGGCCTAGTCATTCCAGTTGTCAGGCTGTAATTAGTCGGCCAGTGCAGCTAACTGCAGTTTGCAGAGGTAACTCTTGTCGACATGTGTAGGATGATCCACAGTTCACAGGATGACAGTAACTTCCAATAATTTGTTTATTTGTGATTGATTGTGAGTGATGAGAATGTGGCTTATCTGTTTGTCCATACAGCGTTGAAAATTTACTGTATTTCTGTAGTCATTGTAAATATGTGTGTTTATATATGTCTATGAATCTATCCAATGTGATCACATGTTCTCATTTCGCTTTCCCTTCTGTCATAGATCTCACTGTGGTCGATGGGCTTGGCTGCTCTTTTCTCACCTGTTGGACTGAAAGCTGGACTCATATCTCTGGCCTGTATACTTGTTTTGGAAATTCCAATAGTTGTGACGGCTTTGCTCTTGCCTCGAATGAATCTGAAGGGGCTGATAGTGTTTTCCTCGATCGTATTGTTTTTAGCGATTGTGGGAGTCATCGTTTTCTATGTGTTCTTCCAACAACAAGTAATTGCATGATTTAATGTTTATAATGCATAAATTATTTGCATAAGTTATTTGTCAAAACTTATGAAATCTTCGCTTCATTCAGAAAAATCTCACTGCATCCGAATCCGTGTAATAATTCCACACTTTGGAATCTCATTTCATTCCTCCTGTAAGGAAAAGGGAAGCAGGGACGGCAAATATAACAGGATGAGATGCGGCGTTTCGTGAATGAAACGAGGAAGAGATCTGATAAGGAATTGGTTTGCGCTTTAGGCCAGACAGCCATTTGTCTCACCATCTACTGTCACTTATTATTGTATTTGAAGACCTTTGATGAAGTGGAAACTATTATGTGATGCTTTCCACTGAAACATCTGTGCATTATATGAACACTGTTCACACTCAGACTAACGTTGCTGTTATCATTTCACAGTCTCTTCTCCGTTGGCTTCAGCATCAACAGTACGAAAGTATAAATCACATGGAAGATTTCAACACACTCCTAATGTGGTGGTTAGGAATATTTGATGGGGGTATTAGTGAAGAATTCCTCGAATGATGATATCTATATTGAGAGAATATTAAGAGAAGCCTGCCAGCGGAAACCTGCATTGCTCTGATTTCCTCAGGCAGCCACAATCCGACGATTCAAATAAAAGCTATGTCAGCAGAAAAATGGAAGACCTTGAACTGTCTTGCCCATCAAACTAACAAAACCAAGTATTACAATGTCGATCATGTCATGTATTTTTCACTCACATCTTTTGTCCTCTATAGAAGATTCCAATTTCTCACTTCAAAGTCAGTCTGATTACTTCTGACCTGCTGGTTTATGTAAGGTCATTTTCGCTAGTTAGGTAACCAATCGCATCCTCATTTTCATGCATGTCAAATATTGTTTACATTTGAATGAGCTAACAGTGACTATTGAGCATATTTAACAGCTTATATCATTCCGAGATAATGTCACTAATAGTTCCCATCCACAACCGCTTATCGTCACCTCAAACCTACATGAAATATTCCATGTACTCGATATTTTTGGATGGATAAGGTTCCAGCCACCTGGAGGGTACGGCGTGAAAAGATAGAGAATAAAATCATTTCATCCTGATACATTTGTCGTTCATGCTGTCTCTTCGAATTCTACATTTTGATTGGAAGAGTGATGAGCAAAATTAATATATAAGCAGGTAACCTTGCCTACAGTAAATTGCCTTGTCACGTATACGTATGAAATATAGCTCATTTCGCCACAGTTCTGTGGTGTGACTGTCACATCCAATGGAATATATATTGGACTAACAGGGATGAGACTGTAGTCGAAGTGGCCTAGTGAATAATGACATCTCTGTTGTCAGATAAGAAATTTGAAGGGATGCAGTAGTTGTTTATATTGAGTGGATGACATATATTCGCATATTTTAGCCTCACCACATGCAGCCAGTGTCCCTGACAGGTGTGATTCAACTGTCAGAATGTTCCGATAATAGTCAGTGTCCACAGATCTCAGACCAGTAGATATGTCAATGTTGTAATTTGCAAAGAATAACAGAGCATTTGAGTGTACCTCTTCCCTGATGATCTATTCATTTCTTCTCATATTTTTCACGCAGATAATTGTCACTGTGGCAGTACATTTCTCTATATTATTCATACTCTTCGTAAGTTTGTCATTTTATCGTTGTATCAACCATGTTTATTTTGACGAGTAAATTACATGGAGCAAATCAGGTGTTCGATAGTAGCAGAATTCCAATGTGAATCACAATATCGCTTAGTCGATTTGTGTTCATATTACATTAGGTGGCAAGTCAATGTATCCTCGATATTCGATAGTTTATTTACAGTGTGGATGATGTTGTACACTGTTGCACTTGACGGATTATATGCTTTTTGTCACTGATTTCATGTTCCCTCACCATGCATACGCAATTACATTTAGGGATTTCCAACAACCTCACTGCACATTTCAAACTGACAGATCATAAAATGAATAATGACACACTGGAACCGTAATTCTGCTCATGTATTATCTGAAAGCCGACAGTGAATTTGTAAATAATTCTTTACTGGTTCAGGTGTCTATATTTCATCATATGAAAAAAACCTCATCACATTTGCTTGATTATTATAATTAATTTAATACGGTGAAATATGAATTGCTGTACACTTGAGATGATCGCCTGTATTCACTCATCTCTGTCAATAATCTTTCTCTTTCTCTACTTTGTAGTTATTGTTCATTTGTATCGATAATTACGGCGTGATGGCTTGGGCGATGGATTTAATTGCCGTAGATTTTACCATAGCGTTCATCATCTGGCTTTGTACGATCAACTTGTTCCGTCCTACTCGAAAGTAATTTAGCATTGTCTTACAAAGAAACAACATACACAGATAATTTGTAAAATGCTTCTTCCAGCCTATCTTTTTTGGTGGAGAGGTGAATAGGACGATGTCACTCTGTAGTCATCTTCAGTTTTATTCTCATTTTTGTGATTTCTTGTTCCCATTGATGACGATATGTTAACCATTGTTTCTCTTTCTCATATGAAGTGTGCCATCACTTGCACAGACATTCACACTGATATTCGTAATCTGTAATAAGAACACAAACCGTCATTTTTCAAAATAACTAATTTAATTATCTACTGAACTGGAATATTCATTTTTGATATGCGTTTATCGATTAAAGTACACTGGATATGATCAAAGTGAGAATAAAAATCATCACATGAGTACTCCTTCTTATGTGTGCACCAAACAAGTTATATATTAGGTTAGCTCTTAGCTGAGAATTTTCGTGCGTTCGAGAATATTCACAACTATTTTTGCATATATACTTCGATTCTTTGATTCCTTATTGGCGCAATTTTGCATATTGAGGAATCAATGTCCATTCTGATTCTCAAATTGATTCCACTCCACATGAAATAACTTTTGTCGCAATTATCGTATTGTGTATAAATTTTTCATGTGATTCTTTGTATGTATGTAACACAGGCAAATAATAATAATAATCTGCTTTATTCCAAAAACAGTAGTTACAATACAGAATGGAATTCTTAGTATTTCTCAAAATATTGTATCCGATTGACTCAAAATACAAAGAGAATTTAAAATTAAAACAAAATTAACTAGAGGAATTTTTCAGATTTACGTCAAAAATATTCAATGAACGAAATGAGAATACTAAATATAATAATAATAACAGTGAATTTGCTTGAAACAGCATTGTCGATTCAGTTTGGAAATTTTAGCATGTTATAGAGTATTGAATGTCATGTTCTGTTGATACAGTGTGGTGAGGGGAAATACAAAATTAACAGTTATAACACAGCCTTAATGATGTTCCCACTTATGAAAAAATAAACAAATAAAAACACAAAATTGAAAGGATTATAAATATAAGAAGTAAAATAACAATAAAGGTTGATGTTATAATGGTTGAGGAAATAGCTTAGTGCAAAGAAGGTTAGTTAGTTCACGCCTAACACTATTTGCATCACATAAAGTACGTGTCAAATATGGTATAGTGTAATTTTTAAACTTAGACGTACGTGCACAAAGGCTTCTGAAAAGACTTCTTGTTTCACCTGAGGAGACACACGGTCGGAGCTGCGAGTGCTGCTGTGGATGCTGACAGTCTGACAAAATTTCTTTATCAAACTTGTCGTATGAAATCAAGTGCTGTTCATTGACAATGTCAGCTATACGGCCCAACGGGATAGCACTCGACCTACTGACAGTCTTCAGAATTCTACGAAGTATGACATAGTCTAGTTTCAGCAATCCAGTAAGGAATCAGGGTTTACAGTAAAGAAGAATAGGTAAGATGCACGAGTTGACAAACTGTAAGAGGAGAGGTTGAGTTATGCCTGAGTGCTTTAACTTCTTAATGTAAAAAGGCAGAAGAAATATTCTTTTAGATATCGCTAAGACATGGGAAGACCAGGATTGGTCAGAAGAAACAGTTATTCCAGGATACTTTACTTCAGACTTGATTTCTGTATCAATATCATAAATTTCGAAATGGTCATAGTAACTAACAGCTTCATTTAGCTTTCTTTTGCATCGGAAACTGAAATTAACAGTCTGACATTTGGAAGGATTTAGTTAAAGACCGACCATTAGACAAAGACCATTTGCTAACTCCTGATTGAAAGCTGTTCATCTTAATACAGTCTAGCCAGGAGTTAACAGACATGGAAATAGTTAGATCGTCGGCATTCCATCATCAGAGTGAGGCAAGTCATGCAAGAAGAAAGAAAACAGAAAAGGAGAAAGTACAACGCCTTGAGGGACATCTGCGTCAGTAAGCGATGAAGTGGATGACTTTCTCTGACCTACAGTGTACTGCATCCTTCCCCAGAAATAAGAACTCAGCAATTTGACAATACAACAGTCAGTTTGAGTTTCAGCAAGCTTCTCTAACAGAATATCCTTAGGTGCTAACTAAGTCGAAAGCAGATGTGTAATCTAGGAAGGTGCAGCGAACAAATCCAGTCCCTTCGTCTAAACTGAAGACAATGTTATGATGCAAGACTGCAGCTGCATCCACACTTCTTCTGCTGTGTTCACAGGCGAATTGTTTGCGATCATTGAAGGCCTTTATTGAAGGTTGAAGATTGAGTAGGAGTAACTTTACCTTAGATTTTAGAAAAGAAGAGGTAATAGCAATCGGTCTAAATTTAAAACATGTTTTAGTAGATGACTTGGGTGTGAGTACAATTTTAATGTCCTTCCAAACGGCTGGCACAATATTTCTGAATAAAAATTCGTTAAATATGTCCATGAGAGGATAACGAAGGATATCTGCACACTTTATAAGAATAGCACTAGGCAAACCATCTGCATCTAAGCTACAAGAAGGATTCAGCGACTGGAGACATTTTAGAACGTCATTTGTATTGAAACCAGGGAAGCAGGTTTCATTAATACTTGTAACACTAGAAGGTGTGGCATTTGTGGGAGAATGCATGAAAGAATAATTAAGTGTACACACATCAAAGGAATGTGGAATACTATTCATCTGCTTACCACCAGCAATTTCTTTGAAACATGTCCATATACTAGAGGCATTTTTACAGGATATAAACTTCTCGTTATAAATTGAATTCAGTCAGTGCATTTCAGACTTGATTAGGATGTTAGTTCTTTCCACATCAATGTTATCCTTAATTTGGTACAACTTTTCGTTTTGCCTGCGAAGCTTTTTAATTTGAGGAGAGGAGAAACAGTCAAATCTGATGAAGAGCGTTTCTCTGGGACAACAGGTGACAACACAAAATTTGAGATAACATGTGTTGTTGCAGATTATGTCATCAAGTGCGACCTTGAGTCTTTGAGCATGCTCCTAAGATTCTGAACATTCTCCTTAGAGTAGCATGTATGCACAATTTATTTGGAAATGTGTGAGAAAGTTCTCTTGTGTAACTTTCCATAAAGTTTGGGTAAAACCAGTATAATACAATGATCGTAGTTAAACAGTGATGCTATGTCACGAGATTCGCATATTCCACATTCATTTATAAAAACAAGATCAACGGAGGTATCCAGTCTGGTGGGAAAGTCAACAACATTTTCAGTACTTAGCACTGTAAGAAAACTGCAGTCACAAGAATTAAAATCACATGTCACTATGGACAATGAGTTTCCAAGAGTGGTGGCAGCAAAAATAGTGAATTCATCAGCAAACAGATAGTTCTGAAGTGCTCCTGTGACAGCAGAAGACAAGAGTCAGGCAACAGATCGTTTATTGAGGAAAATCAACATATATTTATAGATTTTAATGTACATTATTGTAGATTATTCTCAGTAGAAAATACAGTCTTTTGATTGGCTGTTTCTCCCAGAAATTTAACTTTGCATCTCTTTGTGGCTATGTCAGAGCATCCATACGCTAACTGTTTCCGCCTACGCCAAGCCTTTATTCTCATGTTCTCACCACCAATATTGGGACAAAAAAATTTACGTCAATTATTGTCTACCAACTTTGGCTGGCAGCCAGCTCTCACCACACAACAACAAGCTGTGACATAAATGTTCGTGATAAAAATGAAGTTGTACTTTGACAGGTGTTTAGGTCGACAGTGAACAATAATCAAGTCAATATTATCATTTGAGAATTAAAAGCAGACGTTGTTGGCAAGAGACCACTGAGAATTGATAAAAATAGCAGCACTATCACCTCGCTTCTTCCCTGAACTGCTTCGGTCTTGTCTGTACATATTGTAAGCAGTCAGTGAAATTAAATTATCATCAAATGAATCGTGAAGCCAAGTTTCTTCAAGCATTATTACACCTGTATTACGATAAATATTTAAACACAATACAGCATCCAAGTAATTAATCTTGTTCGATACTGACCTGCATTTTTTCCTTATAATCACAGGAGTAGTCATTTGATGCATTGGAGTACACTTTAAGGATCGTTCCCACCCACCATGATACTTTTTGTGAAGGTTCTTATGAACTCGTAAATCATAAGGTTGAAAACATTTTAAATAATCACGAGGGTAAGTAATACGATTTGGACACATAACTGAATAATTAAAACAAAATACATCCAAGTAATCATATGTAATATTAGTGACGGAAAATTTTAGTAGCCCACGGTTTAAGCAGGGCAGTTGGTTATCTGAGAGTCCTTCCAGCGGGGATGTATTAAACAGTCTGACTGCGAAGGATTTAATCGAAAGACGATGCATATTTCGTATGAAATAAGTACTTTGGATGAAAATGATGGACTTTACTTGCAATTCATTTGGAAGTCTTTCGATACATTCATGTTGTCCGCGACTGGTGATTTGATTGTGAAGCTTTCATTGACATTCCAGAGAACATCATCCCAGCTGAGCCCCTTCGGTGTGTAATTTAACTGGCCTTATTAAATAGCATGAAAAATTTGGTGAGAACAACCGTAGTTATTCTAGAATTTCTCAAACGTCCAAATGCCTAAGATCCACTGACAATATTTATTTCATTTAAAGCAGATAATGTGCGTTAATTCATTATCTGCCGCATCGAATAATCCCAACAGAATTATGAAGACATCTTCGAATGAAATTCATCTTCTCCTCCGGCTTGTCATCATCTGAGTATATATTGTGATGCAACTTGAGAGGAAAAGCTTGAATCTACTCAGAGATTTCTCCTCGGTGATTCCACTGTCAAAAGTTGGAGAATTTCATTCATTTACATCGGCTGGAATAGTTAAAATCATTGTCTCATTCAAGTGAGTATTGTAGGGAGAAATAAGAGGTTAACAGTTCATCAATAGAAATTCAAATCCTTAGTTCAACTTTCACCAAATCGCCGAAATTCAGTAGCCAGTAGAAAATTATTATCTAGTTAAATCTCCTGTTGTTATTCCGTTCAACTGATTATTGATTGTAACTATTCCAAGTTAATAATTTGAATAATTCTGACTAGCAGTGAAATTCACTCAGCACTCACATCTCTATATCACGGTACTTCATGGTTGGTCAGCATCTGTCAACCTGAGCACCCGCAGGTTGGAAATCAGTCGCCAGTCGGCGCACACAATCTCATTTCACACTCTGGAGAAAGATGCATCCAAGGGACACATGGAGTCAGCTCTATGTAAATTCCAACAAAAAACCTATGGCTGGTCAGAAAGAAATGAGCGATGGTCAGCATACAGCTTTGTAGTGAGAAAAAGATAAATTTGGTGGATAATTTATACATTGAAGTTATGTTACTTCGAAGACGTTACAATGGAAGAGGCTTTTAATTCCTTGCTTATATGTCATTCATCACCTTTCCATCTGCGTTCAACTTTATACTACTTGCTACCAGAGAGTAGCATAGGTTCATATTGCACCAAACATTTCAATATATAAATTTCTGTCAGCATAGTTATTGATTTCTTTTGGAATTCATCTCACTCACAGTGCATGCATATTAAAGGTTAAACTGCATTTCCTCTACATCCCCTTGAAATATCCCACTCTCTGTTGAACATTATTCATTACAATCGCTGTATTCTTCCAATGTACATTCGCGTGTAGATCACCGTAGGTACAGATGCGCTGTACCCCAACCCTACTCACTCACAGTGATAGGGAATATGACAAAATGCAAACTACATCTCTCACACATCGAGGTCTCAAGTTTCTACTGATCTTATTTGTGTGTATTACAGTAGCGTATTTAACACAAATCCTGTCCATTGGATTACGCTTAAACCTAACTCAGACGACTGGCTTAAATAATGGGCAGTTGAGTCAGAAGTTCTCACTCAGGATTTCATGGAAGAAATGTACATCACTGAAATATGATTTAATGTTGCAATTTGAAGCAGTCTTGGTGACTTGTAAGCAGAAGTATGGTGAGAGATTTGAAGACGGTGGGAGAACACAAGCTTAGCAGTCTTTCTTTACGGCAAGTTTATACTCTGCCAGGTATTCAAAAGGTTAGATAAGCGGTAATGAATGATACAAGTAATGAGGAAGAGAAAATCGATGAGGAAGTCATTCGTGAGTGATTTTTTTTCCTTCACGTTCCCCAGTGGAACATAGGGCTTCAAGCTAGTGGCTTGAAGTTTCTGTAGCAGTGTTTATTTCACAGGATGGGGTTGCTAGCCTCATGCCCTACCTTTCCTCTACACCAGCTTTATTTCTGGCTTAGTGAGGTAAGGGGGTGCGTCGGCCGGGGATCGAACCCCGGACCATGTGCATCGTCGGTGAGCGTCCTAACCGCTATGCCACCGACGCTCATCTTCATTCGTGAGTGATGATTGTATTTATTTGTCATATGTCTTCAAGTAAGCGATTTATTTTTATTAGCCATTACGACTTATTCTAGAAAGACGTGCATGAACGGTGCATCTTGCAATCAGTGGAATGTTCATCAATTGTTCAAATAATTTGAGTGATGAATATCAGTTACTTACAAAACGAGTGATTCAGTGAAGAGACTGTCTTCAACGAATTTACTACCAAGCTGTTCACCCATATATTCATGTGTATGTGGACATATTATTCCTATTGGTAATGGGAATTCTGTCAAAGTATTTGTGATTGTATTCGTGGTTAACTATAAAGCTATGAACTGGGTTCTGCACTGAATGGATTGATTCATGGAGTATGAAAGAAAAGGCGTTAATCGAAGAGTTACTTCTCTCTTCAGCGATATCATCCTCTAGCTGTTCAATCGAATACATTCAGTGAATTATCTTAGTAACAAAAGAAACATCTCCAGAGATGTGTGTCATTAGAGTTGTGAGTTGTTTACAGATAACAGATTACCTAATGTAGAAACAAGTTCTATAATACCAAGACTTTATGGTCTACCAAAGATACACAATGTTGGTCTCTTACTTCGTCCAATTCTGGATTTGTCAGGCTTCCCTTACCACTCTATTGTAAAATGGCCGATAGATATTAAGGAACTTGTAAGGAAACAATTATGTACGCACTCGCTCCGTGACACCTTCCAGTTCATCGACTGCATACAAGACCTGAATGTATCTAACAAAATTATGCTGTCGATCGACACTGAGTCACTTTTCACCAATGTCCCATTCACGGAAATGGTCTGCTTTATATGCAAATATATAGATGAGAACCATCTCAATATTGGAATACCAACAACATATCTGAAGGAATTACTGCTGAGGTGCACTCTGAACGTCCAATTCACTTTCGACGACACCATCTATAGACAAAATATGGCATTGCAATGAGATCTCCATTTGGTCCATTACTATCAGATTTCATCGTGGAAAGCCTCTAGAAATGTTCACTAAAGCCGAGCATTGATGATTTACGACTGTATGAAATATACGTAGACGACATGTTCATTATTTGTGACAAAAACAATGACCCCAATATACTGCTGAAGACATTCAACTGTTGCCCTCCAGCAATAAAATTCGCTCTTGAAATGGAAAACGACTCAAAAATTCTGTTTCTTGATATGGAACTAACAAGTAGAAGTGATGGGAGCCTAAGAAGATCAATCCATGCAAAAGCTAATTGGAATTTTTTTCCTTCACGCTCCCCAGTGGAACATAGGGCTTCAAGCTATTGGCTTGAAATTTCTGTAGCACTGTTTATTTTACAGGATGAGGTTGATAGGCTCATACCCAACCTTTCCTCTTCACCAGCATTATTTCTGGCTTAGCGAAGTAAAGGATTGCGTCAAACGGGGATCGAACCCCGGACCATGTGCATGTCTGCCGAGCGTCCTAACAACCATGATCAACTAAAAGGCTTCTATAACTGGGTACCCATTCAACAAAAGTGGAATTTAATTACATCACATGCCACCCGCATCCGATGCATCTGTAGTTCCGATGTTCTAGAAACGGAATTAGATATTCTGGGAGAAATCTTCATCTAAAATGGATACCCAGTAAGAATATTTGATAAAAATATCAAACCAAGAGTTTGGAGGAATGAAACCTCACTTGCGCCTAAAAAGAAACCCTCCATGAATTTGGATTTCAAGGGAGATTTAACAGGCGATATTCTCAAGAGAAGCATCACATCATCTCTGGGAGGAGCATCCTATGCAGTGACGCTAAGAATAGTGTTCTGCAGTCAACCACTGATCTGCAACCAACCATCAAAAGCAGCCACAAATCCAGAACAAATAACCACCAGCGGGACGGTTTTAACAGATGTTACTTCCTTCACTTTTCTAGGAACCACGGTTTCAAACACAGAAGAAGGTGTCAAAGGCAGCCAGCCAGCCAGCCAGCCAGAACAGGAAAAGCGAGATACGCCTTCATCAACCTGAAACCAGTTTGGAAATCTTCAGCTTCACACGAACAGTCAGCATAAACAACAAGATTCGGATTTCCAACACCAATATGAAGTCAGTCAGTTCATCTATATGCCTCAGGAACTTGAAATGTGTGTCCCGAAAAGAATTTCCAACAGAATGCAGAGATGCATCAAAATCTGACTTCTCTGGCTCCACACTGAAGAAGGAAGGAAGGAATTGTCAACAAGAAACTCTGTCTGGAACAAACCATCCAATAGCCTATCGATCAGGAAGTAAAGAGGAGAAAATAGAGATGGATGAACCTACGTTGAGGAGAGCGTTGAGTGAAATCACGAGAAATGCAAGCCATCACTGGAGTAGAATCCCAATGGGAAGCGACGAGTGGGTTATCAGTATGAGGGTGAAATGGAGGAGATCGTGTGGTGGGGAACAGATGAAAGATTTTGGTGAACCTGGATCCAGCTGGAGAGGACGGCAAAAAATAGAAGAAAGTGGAGATGTGTTATTGAATCTATATGTTCCACTCGGAGCCCAATGAAGTAATAGTTAAAATGTTCAGTGGTGATATTGTGGGCACAGACAAATGTCAGAAGGGAGCTTATCAGCAGCTTACTTTCCAATCTGTAAATAAAATGCAACTCATCACCAGCATTATCATAACACATAAATTACTTTTCAAATAACTTCGGTCTTCTCAGTTTGATTTCTTATTTCTTTGTAAAAAGAGGTGAACCGTTACTCTGTGTACAATGCTGAGAATTCCATTCTGTCTGATGCTCACTAGTGACTGGCTCTTTTCAGGTAGTTCCCTGGGGATCTGGTGGGAAGCTGTGACCAGTAGGGTAGAGCAGGTCGAAGATGAGGACAGTTACTCATCATCGAAGAAGACATTGCGATATGGTCACGCTATGTTGTGAATTGGCAAAAGTTACAATTCATGGTCTGGCCATTGGATTGGCGGGTCCCAGTGACTTAGTGGTCTACGAGCTCACTCACCTTGTAACTAGGAGGTCCTTGGTTCGTGCACTTGTTGTGGGGATGGGTGCTTACTGAGAAGAGTCCCAAACTAGGCTAACGAAACAGCTGACTGTCTAGTACTCTCACTGGGTTTTCCAAGGTTTTCTAACCGATGTCAGCTCATGGTGAAATACTCCAACCAATGGAACATTGCTGTTTTGAATAAAGTGATCATTATTACCAGCATGTCACTTACATTGTAAAGCAGATTACATGATCTGATTTCATTATTTTGAAAATGAAACATGTAGTTCATGCAAAGAGTCTCTTTTCGGCGGTGAATTCATTCACTTAGCTCTACAATCGCAATTATTTATCGTTATTTCTGTGTGTGTGCATGTTTGTGTACATTAGACTTGTCCGATAAGTATAAAAATAAGTCAGTGTAATAGTTGTCAAGACATTTCAAAAATTTGATCACTAATCAAAATTGACGTTAGAATGTTGGTGGGGCACCGAAGATCAGTGAGAGAGTGCTGGTGATGTGTTGTCAAAATACATAGTTATCAACGTTAATCAACGCATAAAAGAAGTTCAATAAGGATAATACATCTACGTAATAACATGAATAGTTTACTGAGTGAGTAGTGATTAGGATGCACATAGAAACAAAAGAAAATATGAAATTATGTAGGCGTTCCTTCTATGAATCACAAATATTACAAAGAGTTAGAGAATAGAACCAACAAGCACACAAACATGAAATCAGTAGATGGTGACACGTTTATTACCATGATAGTAGAAGAGGTTGGGTGATTTTCTTTTGAATGCATAGCTCTGGCTTCTCCAACTGAATGAATGACTATGGCTTCAGCAATACAAACGAGACGTAAGCGTATTATCTTTGGTAGGTTGTTCTTCACTTTGAAAATCACTTTGAAAAAGAAGGCGTTTGGTGAGATGAAATGACCAGTGTTGACGAGATGTTCGATGATCGCACAACTTACACAGCCACCATTACCATCCTGTAGTCATGCTGTGGGATAGTGTTCATGAACCCTTTTGGACAGAGTATGTGTCGAATGACCAATGTACCTGGTTGGCTCCACAGCAACATGTGAACTGATATATGCACACAGAAGTGACCAGATGAGATTTCGTGTACTTAGGGATTCTGCAGTTCAATGTACAAGTGGATAGCACTATTCATAGTGTTGCTGCGAAGAATATTGTTTTCGAAGATGCCTAAATTCGTCCCTTGAGGATATCACAAACTGTTTAACTCCGATCATTGTGCCCAAAATTTATAGAAAGTTACAAAAGAGAACTTTTTCACTCCTCTTGAAGTAAATTGTACATGCATGCTACTCTAAGGAGAATGTTCAGAATCATAAGAGCATTCTCAAAGACACAAGGTGGCACTTGTACAATGGAGACTCTCTTGATGACACTATCTCCAATATCACATGTAATCTTAAATTTGGTCTTGTCACCTGTTGTCACAGAGAAATGCTCTTCATCAGATTTGACTGTTTCTCCTCTCCTCAACCTGAAAAGCTTCTCAGGCAAAACGAAAAGTTATATCCAATGAAAGATTACATTGATGTGAAGAGAATTAACATCCTAATCAAGCCTGAAATGCACCGATTGAATTCAATTTATAACGAGAAGTTTATATCCTGTAAAAATGCCTCTAATATATGGAAACTCATCAAAGAAATTACTGGTGGTAAGCAGATGAATAGTATTCCACATTCCTTTGATGTGTGCACACTAAACAAGTCTTTCATGCATTCTCCTACAAATGCAACATTTTCTAGTGTTACGACTGCTGATGAAACCTGCTTCCCTGGTTTCAATACAAATGACGTTCTCAAATGTCTCCAGTCGCTGAACACTTCTTGTAGCTAAGATGCAGATGGTTTACCTAGTGCTATTCTTATAAAGTGTGCAGATATCCTGCGTCATCCTCTCAAAAATGAATCCTTTTCCAGAAATGTCGTGCCAGCCGTTTGTAACGACATCAAAATTGTACCCATACAAGAGTCATCTACTGGAACATGTTTTAAATTTATGCGGATTACTATTACCTCTCCTTTGCTTAAATCTATGGAAAAGTTACTCATACTCAATCTCCGACCTTCACTTAAAGCCTTTGATGACATCAAACCATCCACCTATAAACACTGTGGAAGTACTCTAGATGCAGCTGCAGTCTTGCTTCACAACATTGTCTCCAGTTTAGACAAGGGGACTGAATTTGTTCGCTGCACCTTCCTAGATTACACATCTGCTTTCGAATTAGTTAGTATCTAGGGACATTTTGTTAGAAGCTTACTTAAACTCAAACTGACTGTTGGATTGTCAAATGGCTCAGTTCTTATTTCTCAGGAGGAATGCAGTACACTGTAGGTCAGGGAGAGTCGTCCATTTCATTGCTTACTGAGGCTGGTGTCTCTCAACGCGTTGTCATTTCTCCTTTTCTGTTTTCTTTCTCATTGCATGACTTGACTCACTCTGATGACGGAGTGAACTTTGTTAGGTATGCCGACGATCTAACTATTTCCATATCTATTTACTCACAGCCAGACTGTACTAAGATGAACAGTTTTCTTTCAAGAGTAAGCAAATGGTCTTTGTGTAATGGTCGGACTTAAACTAAATCCTTCCAAATGTCATACTGTTAATTTCAGTTTCCGATGCAAAAGAAAGTTCAATGAAGCCTTAATTTTCTAAGACCGTTGCGAAATTGATGACAGTGATATAGAAATCAAGTCTGAAGTAAAGTTTCTTGGAATAATTCTTTCTTCTAACCAATCCTGGTCTTCCCATGTCTTACCGATTTCTAAAAGAATATTTCGTCTGACTTTTAACATTGAGAAGTTAAGGCACTCAGGCATAACCTAACCTTTCCTGTTAAAGTTTGTCAACTCGTGCATCTTACCTATTCTTCTTTACTGCTCACTCTTATTCCTGCTTGGATTGCTTAAACTAGACTGTGTCATACTTCGTAGAATTCTGAAGACTATCAGTAAGGCGGGTGGTATCCCGTAAGGCAATATCGTTGAAATTGTCAGTGATAGGCACTTAATTTCATGCGACAGATTTGCTAAAGGAATTTTTTCAGACTGTGAGCAGCTCCAACCTTGTGTCTCCTCAGGTGAAACAACAAGTATTTTCATAATATTTTGTGCACGTACGTCTAAGTATAAATATTCCACTATTCCATATTTGGCACTTACTTTATGTGATGAAAATAGTGTTAGACATGAACTAACTAACCTTCTTTGCACTATTAAATAAACCATTTATTCCATCCTTACAACATCAACCTTTACTGTTATTGTTGTTCTTATATTTATAATCCTCTCAACTTTGTGTTTTTTATTTGTTTATTTTTTCATAAATGTGAACATCATTTAAGCTGTGTTATAACTGTTAATTTTGTATTTCCCCTCACCACACTGTATCAACAGAACATTAGATTCAATACTCCATAACATGCGAAAATCTCCAAACTGAATCGGCAATGCTGTTTCAAGCAAATTCACTGTTATTTTTATTATTATTATATTTAGTATTCTCATTTCGTACATCGAATATTTTTGACGTAAATCTGAAAAATTCCTCTAGTTAATTTTGTTTTAATTTTAAATTCTCTTTGTATTTTGAGTCAATCGGATACAATATTTTGAGAAATACTAAGAATTCCATTCTGTATTGTAACTACCGTTTTCGGAATAAAGCAGATTATTATTATTATCCTGTGTTACATACATACAAAGAATCACATGAAAAATCTATACACAATACGATAATTGCGACAAAAGTTATTTCATGTGGAGTGGAATCAATTTGTGGATGAGAATGGACTATGATTCCTCAATATGCAAAATTGCGCCAATAATGAATCAAAGAATCGAAGTATATATGCAAAAATAGTTGTGAATATTCTCGAACGCACGAAAATTCTCAGCTAAGAGCTAAGTGAATTTCAGTAATATATAACTTGTTTGTTGCACATATAAGAAGGAGTACTCATATGATGATTTTTATTCTGACTTTGATCATATCCAGTGTACTTTAATCGATAAACGCATATCAAAAATGAATATTTTAGTTCAGTAGTTAATGAAATTAGTTATTTTGAAAAAAGACGGTTTGTGTTCGTATTACAGAAAACGAATATCAGTGTGAATGTCTGTGCAAGTAATGGCACACTTCATATGAGAAAGAGAAACAATGATTAACATATCGTCATCAATGGGAACAAGAAATCACAAAAATGAGAATAAAACTGAAGATGACTACAGAGTGACATCGTCATATTCAACTGTCTACCAATAAAGATAAACTGGAAGAAGCATTTTACAAATTATCCGTGTATGTTGTTTCTTTGAAAAACAATGCTCAATTACTTTCGAGTAGGCCGAACAAGTTGATCGTACAAAGCCAGATGATGAACGCTGTGGTAAATTCTTCGGCAATGCAATCAATCCACCAAGTGATGTCGTCGTCATTATTGACATAGGTGAACAATAACTACAAAGTAGAGAAAGAGAAAGATTATTGACAGAGATGAGTGAATACAGGCGATCATCTCAACTGTACAGCAATTCATATTTCACCGTAGTAAATTAATTATAATAATCTAGCCAATGTGATAAGACTGTTTTCATATGATGAAATATAGACACCTGAATCAATAAAGAATTCTCTACACATTCACTGTGGGCTTTCAGATCATACATCAGCAGATGTCTGCGTATTGTCAAAATCGTAGAGAGAATTCGGCTCACACCTTGAAGATGATTCCAGTTCCAGAATGACAAGTCGATTGTGTGATTATTCATTTTATGATTTGACTGCATTAGCACTGCCTGAAAACTAGAATGACTTAGTCTATATCAGTTGAAAATATTTTGACCTCATCATCCATCGTTGAGGATCATGACGATGAATTCTAATGAAGTTCTTTCTTGTCAAATAGAATCATAATCTGAATTTCGGAGCTGGTATTCTCTGTCCTACTGTTGGATGGAAAACATCAACGGGCGAGTCAATAGAGATATCCAAAACGCGTCCGTCAACATGTGAATATCACTTCAGTTCAAAATCCGCTTCATTTGATTTCTCACCAGTCTGTTTTAGATGTCTTTTCATTCAACTGTGTGAATGAAGTAGACTGTCGGTTGTCTTACTCTGCATCATGTTGAGTCAATTTATCGAGACCACAGTTTGATCATTCCTTCGAAATGCTTCCTGGTATACAGTAAGTTTATTTTAGATGTTTATTTTACTGAATTGTCTGAATGAAGGAGATCGTCAAAATTCTTATCGTGTGTCATGTAGAATCAACTACTCGTGAGGTCCAGTTCATTGATTCTTTCAAGATGTCCCTCAGTATACCCTTCCTGTTAACGGAACAGGTGGATTTACGTTTCCACATTTACGAGTTTCTAAGAGACAACTTGTCTCAGCTTTCATGTCCTTTCTCATGCGCAAGTAGTAAAACCACGCAGTCATTGTTACATCGCCAATAAGTGAAACAACGAAAATGATGTGTGATGTGAATCACAGAGATGGTCACTTTGACGAGGTATTCGTGGGTGTAGACGCCTTCAAATTAAACCACAAATGACATCCATTCAGTCAAAAACAAGTTAGCCTAAATCCTCACAATTTCTTGTATGGCTTAAAATATGACACTGACTACAATTGAAAGCATGACATAGACACCAACTCGTCGTGATCGAATTTTCGACACGAATGCGAATAGAAGGAACGCAAGCAAAACGACTTCTCTGAAATGAATTCACAAACAGCAACAATTCGTTTCATGATTCCGAGTTTACTTCTTATACAGCAACAACTAATTCTATTTCCATGCGATTATCAAAGCTATTTGTCACCCGTCATCTCCTTGAAACACAGACGATGGTAAATTTCAAGTCATTAAGTATTAATCTCCCTACTCGCTATCTCTAACTCTCGGTCACACTTTCCAACCAAATAATGTTAATATTGGATATTCCGATTGATCCATGAAAGTGCAATTGTCCCACTTCTGAAAATGAAATCACCCAAACGATATCTCTGCTTAGCCTCAAGCTTTTCCTTTCCAATTTCATCACGAAGTACTCAGATTATGACAAGTCCATGAGACAGAGGAATTCGATTCAAAGTTGTTTTCATAGTTTTGTTGGGATCATTCAATAAACCAGATACACTGTTAACCCATACTATGTGTTCGGAATGAAATAATTACTATAAGTCACTGTCGGCCATTTGAGTGTTTGAGAAATTCGAGAATATCTACGGTTGTTTTCACCGTATTATTCATTTTAATCAATAAAGCCAGACAAAATAAGACACCTTCTGGATTCAACTCAGATAATGTTTTCTGTAAATCTGATAACGGCTTCGCAATTAAATGACCAAGCTCAAAGAAGACAATTACGTGGAGAAGCCTCTAAATGAACCAGGAATCAACTCCATTATTTCGACACAAATTGCTTCTTCCATTTGAAATAAGCGTCGTTCTTCGGTCAATAGCCTTCTCAAATGAAGTAATTAGTATATGCCTCCTGACTGAATTCTCAGATAACTAAATGTGCTTACTGTTACAATGTGTTACATACATACTTGCATACAAACAACCACATGAGAACAACATGCATAATAAGACGATTATGTGAAAAAAAGTCATTTTGTGTGAAGTGGAATCACATTTAGAGTGAGAATGGACTATGATCCTTCAATATGTAAAAATGCGTCAATAATCATCAAAGAAGTCGGAATATATACAAGTATATATATAAATGAGAAAATACGTGAGAATATTCTCGAACGCACGAAAATTCGAAGCTCGGAGGTACAACAAGTAAGTGAATTTCAGTTATATCTCATCTCTCATTTGCTGTCTGTTTGTTTGACTTATTACTAAGTTTGCTCAAATATGAATAGTAAGGTGACGATTTTAGTCTGACTTTGATTATGTTCGAGATATTTCACTTGAGTGTGAATATAGGAAGAACGCTCAATCAAATTTAATTGGATTTTATGGATCTGATCAATGTAAAATGTGAGGGTGTGATGACTAGATGTCTAATAAACTCAGAATTCTGTGAGGTGTGATAGAGCAAACTGATGTTCGCATTTATCCTCCTCAGTCTTGTAGCAAGGTGTCATCGTCTGATACTTGTATGCATATATTGACTCTGTATATATGGCCAAATGAAACCAGTTTTCATCTCTGATGATGCAGAAGAGAAACTCCAGTAGGCTGTTTCCTCAAAGTTGATATCGTGTATGAGAAAGACAAATGAGATTTTCTCCAACCCACTCAATTTCTTAGAGCACACTCTTCCATACGATCACTGACTCCATCTCATCAACATTCGCAAACAGGTGTATTTCTCAAGTGTTACGGAACCTGAATTATGTTCAAATAATCTGACAGTCATATCCACACCATATTTTCGGTTGGCATATTTGGAAAGTCTAATCTATGTGTCCATTTTCATCATGTATATTCTGAGGTGATTAAGTTACTTCTGCGCCGTTGTCGTCTATCATTTTCTTCGCAAATTTCAGCTCATTGGAAAATGTCACGGTTTTATGCATCGTATGGGAATTCTGATTATACCACCGAGAGGTTACAGCGAATCCCTTTCCCTGACAACATTTGGGTAAGATGAAAATGGATTGATGAGTGAGTAATTTTATTCTTAGATCACAATATATACAGTTATTATGATAATGGTGACAGCTGGTGTTGTCCTCTTATTTACTTTCGTGTAAGAACAGATAAAATTTTCCAATGAAATATTATCTTGGTTGTAGGGACGTGATTTGGAAATTCTTCAAAAAGAATTCTTGGGTATATTTTATTATTATGTAAGTTCTCTGTTCAACATTATTTATCGAATGTTCGATTGAATTCATCACACCTTGACAAGTGGAATTCATTTGTGATACAGAGCAGTAATCCACTTCACAGCACACTCGATAACTAAATTAGTATTTACTGTATTGTCAAGAATTGACAGTCTTAATTTATATCAAGGCCTTAAGTTTTGAGAGAGTCTGGTGTTCATCTCTATTCAAATTATTGATTTCACATTTTGCTCCAAGGATATCAAAACAGTTGGTTCATAAAATAATCACTGGAATGAATTTTCCAGAGTAGAGTATTTGTAGAATCACGATCGCAGAAAATCTGTCTCCAGCAATAGTGGACATCAGAATAATTAATGTCGTACAATAAGAATCACACTAAAATTTCGGCATGAAAATTATTCATATGGTGACATGATGCAAACCATTTGTCAAGATTTTATTCGATAATTTCGCTAAATCTTCTGATCAGCTGATATTTCAACGTAAGGAAAAGTCATATTTGTAAAAATAATTATTGATACACAATTCAAACCTCTCGCTCGACAGATTGGAAATGATGGAAGGTAAATCGTCTAAGGTATAAATCATAGGGTGCATTTGGGCCCTAATATCGTTGACAAAATCAATACAAGCAGTTCAGTGAAGAGTCTCTTTTCAATGAATTCCTTTTCTTTGCTTGAACAGTCGCATTAAGAAAGATCCATCAGTAGTTTACCCACAGGGAACGACTAAACTTGAACGTTAACAGATGGAAGAATCGTCACAAGATGGTTGGTTATATTAATGAGTGCATATAAGAAGTTGAATAAGGTCGACAGAAATACCTAGTGAGATAAGAAAAGTTACTATGTAAATTTTGATAAGAATGGACATGGAAACAAAGAAATACTATGTTCCATTCACGAACAACGACATCTTTCACAGACAAAATTATTGGATTTCAATGAGATCTCACGTGGGTTCGTTGCAAGCAGCCTGTTTCATGACAAGTCACAGGAATGGTCCACGTAAGTTAAATATTGATAGGTTTCCATTGTGTCCTAGATATGTGGATGACATTTTCATTAACCCTGATGATAGTCATGATCACAATTACTAGTGTTACACATGTTCAACAGCTGTAATCCACCGACAAGGCTCACTGTTTCAGTAGAAGATGAATCTTCAATGCCTTTTCATGAGGTTGAATTTACACGAAGAGCCTACGGGTCTTCAGGAAGATCGATCAATAAGAGAACCACAGTGAACAGCCAACTGATAAGTTTCTACAGCTGAATACCAAATGAACGTGAATTGAGCCAAAGTATTTCTCTAGCCACTCGCGTCACACACATCTGTAGCTCAAATGCTCTGGAAGAAGAATTAGAGTTTTCAGAAAGAAATCTTCCAAAACGGACATACACCGAGCCTTATTGTCGAGAAGGTCAAGCCAAAAATTCAAAAGCCTAACAAGTAATCCGTGCAAGAAATGAAAGTTTTAGATGAACTTTGACTTTAACAGTAACCTACTTGTTGATGTTCTTAGGAGAGGAATTTCGGTTTCCGCGAAGAGAAGTCCCTTCACAGAAACGCTAAGAGTGGTGTTCGTCAGTTGGCCACTCGTATGAAGGATCCTAAAGGACGAGATCTCACATCTGACCACTTCAACTTGCATACTTCAGTTCACCTGTCCTTGTGGAGCCAGATATATGCATCGCTCAACGCGAATCCTATTGTTTTCATTCAAATATGTTTGATTACTTCATTCGCCTGACCATTTCTGACTCACCTCTCCTCTGGAACTACTAGGTAACATGAAATTCTCTTTGTTTTTCTATATGCATCCTGATTAAAACCACCTGTTAAAATATGTATCTCACTATTTTATAACGGTGGCCAGCTCAAATCGACGGGCTACCAGAGTTTCCATCCATTGAAATGCCAAATTTCTACAGTATTTCTGATTGTTATGACCATGCAATTGTATCAGATGATCACTACGTGTACTCGCCCACAGAGTGAGTTAGTTTTCAACGGAAGGATGCTCATTTCACTGAGGAAATGAATGAACAAAAATGTACACAGTTGGTGTTCTCTTCCTATAGAACAACGCTATATCACACGACATACTTCAGATTATCACTTAACATGTAAATCCTGTAGGAAGATAAAATATTTCGGAAGGCCGAAAATTTCTGCACTCTGTTTTCTCATATTGTCTGAAATATAGACTTGTTATTATTGTATAATTCTAACCCCTATATTCGACTTCTCATTTGCATTGAATAATAATAGCAACTGTGGATGTGTGTTGTGATTCTTCCCTTTGTCACTGTCCAGAACCTTGCTGAATTCTATTGTGCAGCTTAAGAAAGTGAATTTCTTCGAATAGAGACCCTTCATGGAACTGCTTGTACTGATTTTGTCAGCGATATTAGGGTCCAGATGCACCCTATTATTTATAGTTTAGATGTTGTATCTTCCAGTATTTCCAATCTGTCGAGAGAGATGTTGGATTTAATTGTCAATTATTATTTCTACAAAAATGACTTCCTCTTACTTTGAGATATCAGCTGATCAGAAGTTTTAGCGAAATTATCGAATAAAATCTTGACAAATGGTTTGCATCATGTCACCATATGAATAATATTCATGACGAAACTTTAGTTGAATTCTTGACACATGATATTGATTATTGTGATGTCCATGACTACTGAAGACTTCTGCGTTACTAGTGTTCTGTGAAACGGTTTCCAGATATAGTGTACTCAATAAATGTCTTCTCAGTGTCTACATATTTGATCATTTGCTTTGATCTTAGTGAATCGTTGTCTCATCTTGATAACCACGTCTGATTATGTTCAGACATGCACTGGGAAGTTTCGTATTTTACTTGACGGTCAGTAGAACTAGCCACACAGGACCAAGTTTATTTATAAACAACCATGTAGGAGGCCTGAGTTGTTAGTTTACACTTTCCACATCCGTCGGCCTACTAACAACTGGACAGGGGGTCGACTTAATTCAGTTTACAAACAGTTTCAACCCTCTGTTACTTAATCCAACTCCAGGTAATAGTTGTTCAGCTGAGTTAATTCTGGTCTTAACTTCAGTCACTTTGGTGATAAAGAGATTCGCCGAATAATAATGACAATGATAATAAGGCCATCTGTCTGAATGTCTTCGCTTTCTGAGGATATTAAGTTTTCGTCCATCATCTGGTTGTCGTCCGACAAACCAGTTAAGAAACATCAAATTTTGTGTGAATATGGCTCAACATATTTCCGAAGCTTAACACTGTTTGCGATGTTGTTTCTCACGTGAAGATTTTCATCTACGACTCTACATTTAATGTTGTCCGAAGGTGTTATCTACGTATCTCGGGTGATCATAGCCTCACAAAGTTGCAGCTGTTTCCAATGAGTGGATGCACAGATTACTCAGTAATAGCAATACTGGTTGGTCCATTACAAAACTATCTGTTTCACCTGTAGATATCTCCTCTATATTTGAACACTGTTTGATCTGAACACACTTCTAATGAATTCATAATTTCTCCTGTGCCTGAAAGACATCGACCGCATAGCCCACTGTCTGGAAATAGTGAATGACGAAGACTTGGAAATATTTTATATCATTCAACATAAATTGATGCAGTTCTGCTCTCAGATTCATACATATTCTGTACTCAGTATACGGCTTGCATTTCATATACATTGGATATTCAAGGAGTGTATGTTAAGGGGTTGTGTCTTAGAGAGTTAGTAGGTTATGAAGATAGACGTTATGGATGATCTTGTTTGTAAATATTTTGAAATACATAAAATCCCTACTGATGGAAACATTTTGGTGCAGGTTATCTCTGCATTGACACTTCGATTTCTTCGTTTAACAACTTGGACATTTTGCTTGTTTCAGCTTTCACTCTTTGCATACTGGCCTTTCACCCTGTATTGTCGTCTACTTCACAGAGTTCAGTGCTACGTATTTCCGTGGCACTGATGAGGTTGAAATAATTTATCTGAGTTCTGTTGTGTTTTCGGAGACTAATATCCAGTCAAATATTCATCATAGTTTGTATAGAATACTAAACAATTCAGTTGCAATTTCGTCATTTGTGTTACTGCTTCCTCATAAGAACAACTTCCCTTCTACCGATCATGAAATATTTTCGATTCCACCACAACCCCAAGTAAAGTCGCCTTGTCGAATCTTCAGTTAAATTATTCATATATCAAGGGCCCATGAGAAAGGGAAAGTTTCAAATACAGCAGTCTCCTCTGACTTGCTTTCATTTTCTCATGTCATTTGTAAACCACAATCGACGAGTTGTTTTCACTCATTTGTCGACTCAGGAAAGAGATTGAGCCAAGTACTGTGGCATTTATGTTTTCCGTTGCTTAGAAAACGGTGAGGTTCGCTACATCATCAAATCAGAGATTTCCGCCTACAGTGAAAACGAACGAGTGATTTCATGAAGCCCCGGGCGAATGAATCGTGTGACAAATGAGAATTGATGTCGGCACTGAATAATGGCATCGATATACCGAGATCATAACACTGACAACCATTTCTATTGAAAATGGAACTTGATTATTATGAACTGCGATGCACTAACCAAATAACGCACAATTCCGATTAGCTATGTAATATCTGTGACGAATTGTTGATGTTTTTGAATTCATTTCAGAGGAATTGGTCTCCTTGTGTTACTTCTCTTCGTATTCGTGTCGAGAATTCGATCACGACCAATTGGTGTCTATGTCGTGTTTTCAATTGTAGTAAGTGTCATTTTTGTAACCCTGCAAAAAATTGTGGGGATTCAGACTAACTTGTTTTTAACTTAAGGAATGTCGTTTGTGGTGCAATTTGAAATTGTCTTCACCCACTACTACCTTGTCAAAGGGATCATCCCTGTGATTCACATTACACACCACTTTCATTATTTCACTTATTGGCGATGTGACAATGACTGCGTGGTTTTACTACTTGCGCATGAGAAAATACCTGAAAGCTAAGAAAAGTTGTATCTTAGAAACTCGTAAATGTGGAAACGTAAATCCACCTGTTGCTTCAGCAGGAAGTGTTTATTGAGGGACAGTTTGAAGATATGAATAAACTGGAGTTCTCGAAAAGTTGACTGTACATGACCTGGGATAAGACAATCGACAGTTTACTTCATTCAAACAGTTTAATGAATAAACAGCTTCGTGAGAAATCAGATGAAGCGTTTTCTGAACTGAAGTGATATTAACACGTTGATGGACATGTTTTGGACATCTCTGGTGACTCTCCAGTTGACCTGTCCCACCCAAGAGAGGGACAGGGAATAGCAGCTGCGAAATTCAGACTTTGATTCTATTTGACAAGAAAGAACTTCATTAGAATTCATCATATTCATCCTCAACGATGGATAATGCGGTCTAATTATTTTCAACTGTTGTAGGTATAGTCATTCCATTTGTCAGGCGTTAATTAGTCGGCCAGTGCAGCTAACTGCAGTTTGCAGAGTTAACTCTTGTCGACATGTATAGGATGGTCAACAGTTCACAGGATGACAGTGACTTCGAGAGAATTGTTTATTTGTGATTGATTGTGAGTGATGAGAATGTGGCTTATCTGTTTCTTCATGCAGGATTGAGCATTCACTGTATTTTCAGTATTCATTGCAAATATATGTGTTTATATATGTTTATCAATCTATCCAGTGTGATCACATGTTCCCATTTCGCTTTCTCCATTGTCATAGATTGTGCTGTGGTCTGTTGGAATCGCTGCTGTTTTGTCACCTGTTGGACTGAAAGCTGGACTCACATCTCTGAACTGTATACTTGTGGTGGAAATTCCAATAGTTGCGTTGGCTATGCTCTTGCCTCGATTGAATGTGATGGGGGTGATAGTGTTTGACACGGTTACATCAACGTTAGCGATAGTGGTACTCGTCTTGAGCGCTTTCTATGTGTTCTCCAAGCAAGATGTAAATGTGTGAATTATTACTTTTATTGCATGAATTATTTGCCTAAGTTATTTGTCAATACTTATGAAATCTTCACTTCATTCAGAAATATTTCACTGCATCCGAATCCCAGTATTGATTCCACACTTTGGAATCTCATTTGATTCCTCCTGTGAGGAAGAGCGAAGCAGGGACAGCAAGTATTAGATGATGAGACGACGTCATTTCGTGAATGAAACGAGTAGGAGATTTGATAAGGAATTGGTTTGCGCTTTAACCCAGACAGATATGTGTCGCACGATCTACTGTCACTTATTACTGTATATAAAGATCCTGGACAAGTGGAAACTATTATGCGATGCTTTCCACTGAAACATCTGTGCATTATTTGAACACTGTTCACACTAAGACTAACGTTGCTCCTATCATTTCACAGTCTCCTCTCTGTTGGCTACAGCCTCAACAGTACGAAATTATAAATCACATGGAAGATTTCAACACACTCCTAGTGCGGTGATAAGGAACACTTGATAGGAGAATCAGTGACGAGTTTCTCAAATGATGAAACTTATATTGAGAGAATATTAAGAGAAGCCTGCCAGCAGAAACCTTCATTGCTCCGATTTCCTCAGGCAGTCTCCATTAAACGATTCAAATCAAAACTATGTGAGCAGAAAGAGACGGTGGTAGACCTTCGACTATCCTGCCCACTAGTTAGGTAACCGATTGCATCTTCAATTTCATGCATGTCAAATATTGTTTTCATTCGAAACAGCTTACAGTGAATTTCCTTTCAAGAATATTCCACTGGTCATCCTATGAATAGTCAACACTCTTGACTGTTGGGCATATTCGACAGCTTGCATCCTTCTGAGAAAATAACACTACTGCTTATCATCGCCTCAAACCTACATGAAATATTACGTGTATTCCATATTGTTGGATGGATCTGGTCTCAGCCAGCTGGGTGTAAGGCGTGAAATGATAAAGAATGGTATCATTTCATCCTGATAAACTTGTCGTTCATGCTGTCTCTTCGAATTCTATATTTTGATTGGAAGAGTGATTAGCAATTCGGTACATTAGCAGCTAACCTTGTCTATAGTCAATCTCTTTATCACGTATACGTATGAAATTTGGCTCATTTGGCAACATTTCTCTGGTGTGACTGTTACATTCCACGGAATATATATTGGACTAACAGAGATGCGGCTGTAGTCGAAGTGGCCTAGTGAATAATGACATTTCTGTTGTCAGATAAGAAATGTGAAGTGATGCAGTAGTTGTTTATATTGAGTGAATGACATATATTCGCATATTTTAGCCTCACAACATGCAGTCAGTGTCACTGACAGGTGTGATTCAACTGTCAGAATGTTTCAATAATAGTCAGTGTCCACAGATCTCAGATCAGTAGATACGTAAATGTTTTAATTTGCATAGATTAACAAAGCTTGTGTGCACCTCTTACCTGATGATTTATTCATTTCTTTTCGTATTTTTTACGCAGATAATTTTAGCTCTGGTGGTATTTTTCTGTGCGTTATTCATACTCTTCGTAAGTTTGTCATTTTATCGCTGTATCAACCATGTTTATTTTGACGCACTTACATTAAGGGATTTCCAACAACTTCACTGGGCATGTGAGACTGACAAATCATAAAATGAATAATGACACACTTGACCCATCATTCTGAATCTATAATCTTCTTTTAGGTGTGAACCGAATTCTCACTACAATATTGAAAACAAGCAAACATCTGCTCATGTATGATCTGAAAGCCGACAGTGAATGTGTAAATAATTCTTTATTGATTCAGATGTCCATATTTCATCATATGAAAACAGTCTCATCACATTGGCTAGATAATTATCATTAATTTGAATTTCTGTACATTTGAGATGATCGCCTGTATTCACTCATCTCTGTCAATAATCTTTCTCTTTCTCTACATTGTAGTTATTGTTCACCTATGTCAATAATGACGAAGAAATCACTTGGTGGATTGATTGCACTGCCCTAGAATTTACCACAGCGTTCGTCATCTGGCTTTCTACGATCACCTTGTTCGTCGTACTCGAAAGTAATTTAGCATATTTCTTCAATAAAACAAATCACCAGTCTGATTCGCAAAATACTTCTTTCAGCTTATCTGTATTAGCACGCAGTTAAATCGGAAAATGTCACTCTGTAGGCCTCTTAATTTAATTTTGATTTTTGTGATTTCTAGTTCCTCTTCATGACGACATGTTATTCATTGTTTCTTTCTCTCTTTTGAAGTGTGTTACTACTTGCACAGACATTCACATTGATATTCATATTCTGTAATAAGAAAAACCAACAAAATATACCTGTAAACATCAACACCATCAAATGCACATTTATAAATATATATATCACTGTTTTTCAAACTGACGCTACACTTCAACATTTCTGAGAAGGCGAGGAAGAAGAGGAGTAATACGGTGGTCGAAAGACGATTTACCTTTTCTGAATACAATGAATACCTTGTCAGTGATTACATTTTAATGTGAGAGCGGTCATCCAATTTTCAGCCTAGCATACCACAAGCATAAGTGAGTGCCTCAATCGATCTACGTTGTCAGAGAAATATGGTCTGTTCAGAGACTCACACTTTCATATAATTTTGAATGAGAGATACATAGTTGTGAACGGTTTCAGTGGAGCGCGAATGGGTCACCTGAATACATATGCTTGAAAGGTTCACCAATCAGTTGGGTATACGAATATTAATTCATTAGTGATATTTTGTAGGCTTTCAAACTCAATGAAGTGTTACATATGATATGAGTAGTCTCGTGTGTGTGTGTGTGTGTGTGCGACACCATGAAGGATAAATGTTGTGTTTGACAATGAATGACTCAGGCCAATGAAGATGTTCGCAATGTGTCTATGTGAATTCTTTTGGCTGGAGACAGGATATTGCAGAGATGTAAGGATGATATCAGTAGCATCAGACTTCTACTAAGTCGGACAAGTTAAAATGTTCGAATGTGCTTGTATCATATGAAATCATATGAAATGATTCCCTACTCCCTAATATGCAATCCGTTTGTGAACGTGTTCAGAACATCCCCTGTCAAATTGAGTATTTTTAGTTATTCCAGTTAGTCATCTCACCCTAGTGTGATTATTGGATGTATCACAAAGTGGAATAGTTTCATCGACTGAGTGGTGATTCAAACATGTCACATTTGACCACATGACTTCGAAATTCGATTTGTATATTCTCACTGTCTTCTACCTGGTTTCTTGTAAGGTTGAATAATAGAATTCTGCAGATATCTTGGATAGGTGACAAGTCAATCGTATTGAGCCAACTCTCAGTTGATTAGTTGAATAAACAGTCAGGTTTCAATCTCCACCTCCACACTGTTATATGAAATATGATTAGCAGCACTTTATCGCGTCGAAATGTTGATTTGTGTGTGACTCTACGTGATACCACAGCTCAGCATATTTCAAAACAACTAATTTCATTAACTAATGAACTAAAATATTCATTTTGATATGCATCTACCGAGTAACGAAAAGTAAACTGGATATGATCAAAGTCAGAATGAAAGTCATCACATGAGTGCTCCTCCTTAAGTGAGCGACTGAGAAGTGAGATGTCGCTGAAATCTACTTACTGGTTGTAGCTAATAGTTTCGAGATTCACTGCTTCTGAGAATATTCACATGTATTTTCACATAAATATTTCGATTTCATTGATTATTACCGACACAATTACACATATTGAGAGATCTCAAATTGATTCCACTCCACATGAAATGACTTTTGTAGCAATTATCGAATTGTGTATTTTGTACAGATTTTTCATGTGATTCTTTGTATGTATCTAACACAGGATAATGATAATAAAAATAATTTGCTTTATCATAAAAACGGTAGTTACAATACAGAATGGAATTCTCAGTATTTGTCACAATATTGTATCTCATTCACTCAAAATTCAAATAGAATTAAAACATAAAAAATAATTAAGCATTGGAATTTGTCCATCTTTACGAAATAAAGTCAAGAATATTTGAAGTAAGAGCTGAGATTATTAAATATAATAATAATAACAGTGAATTTGTTTCAAACAGTATTGTCGATTCAGTTTGGAAATTTTAGCCTGTTATAGAGTATTGAATCTAACGTGCTGTTGTAACAGTATGGTGAGGGGAAATACAAAATTAACAGTTATAACACAGCTTAAATGATATTCACACTTATGAAAAAATAAACAAATAAAAACACAAAATTGAGAGGATTATAGATATAAGAAGGACAATAACAGTAAAGGTTGATGTTATAATGGTTAAGGAAATGTTTTTTTAATAGTGCAAAGAAGGTTAGTTAGTTCATGCCTAACACTATTTTCATCACATAAAGTACGTGCGAAAAATGGTATAATGGAATTTGTAAACTTAGATGTACATGCATGAAGTCTTCTGGAAAGACTTCATGTTTCACCTGAGGAGACACAAGTTTGGAGCTGTGGGTGCTGCTGTGGATGCTCACAGTCTGATGAAATTGCTTTAGCAAATATGGCTCAATGAGATGCCACTCAACCTACTGACAATCTTCAGAGATCTAGGAAATATAACATAGTCTGTTTGAGCAGTCCAGGAGGCCATAAGAGTGCGCAGTGAAGAAGAATAGGTAAGATGCACGAGTTGACAAACTGTAAGATGAGAGGTTGAGTTATTCCTGAGTGCCTTAAATTTTTAATGTAAAATGTCAGACGACATAAACTTTTAGAAATCGCTAAGAAATGGGAAGTCCAGGATTGGTCAGAAGAAACAGTTATTCCAGGATACTTAACTTCAGACTTGATTTCTATATCCATATCATCAATTTCTCAACGGTCATAGTAACTAACAGCTTCAATTAACTTTCTTTAACAATGGAAACTGAAATTAACAGTCTGACTTTTGGAAGAATTTAGTTTAAGACCGACCAACTTTTGATAGAAAGCTATTCATCATAGTACAGTCTGGCTGTGAGTAAATAGACATGGAAATAGTAAGATCGTCGGCATAATTAACAAAGTTCACTCCGTCATCAGAGTGAGTCAAGTCATGCAATGAGAAAGAAAACAGAAAAGGAGAAATGACAACCCGTTGAGAGACACTAGCGTCAGTGAGCAATGACGTTGACGACTTTCCCTGACATACAGTGCACTGCTTCCTTCCTGAGAAATAAGAATGCAGCCATTTGACAATCCAACAGTCAGTTTGAGTTTCAGCAAGCTTCTGTAACAAAATGTCCCTAGGTACTAAGTCGAAAGCAGATGTGTAATCTGGGAAGGTGCAGCGAACAAATTCAGTCCCCTTGTCTAAACTGGAGACAATGTTATGATGCAAGACTGCAGCTGCATCTACACTTCTACTGTGTTTATAGGCGAATTGTTTGTGATCGTCGAAGGCTTTAAGTGAACGTTGAAGATTGAGTAGGAGTAACTTTTCCATAGATTTTAGAAAAGGAGATGTAATAGCAATAGTTCTGAACTTAAAACATGTTCCAGTAGATGACTTGTGTATGGGTACAATTTTGATGTCCTTCCAAACGGCTGGCACGACATTTCTGGATAAAGATTCGTTAAATATGTCCATGAGAGGATAACACAGGATATCTGCACACTTTTTAAGAATAGCATTAGGCAAACCATCTGAAGCAAAGTTACAAGTGGTGTTCAGCGACTGGAGACATTTTAGAACGTCATTTGTATTGAAACCAGGGAAGCAGGTTTCATTGACACTGGTAACACTAGAAGGTGTGGCATTTGTGGGAGAATGCATGAAAAACTTGTTTAGTGTACACACATCAAAGGAATAAGGAATACTATTCATCTGCTTACCACCAGTAATTTCTTTGAAACATGTCCATATATTAGAGGTATTTTTACAGGATATAAACTTCTCGTTGTAAATTGAATTCAATCGGTGCATTTCAGACTTTATTAGGATGTTCATTCTTCTCACACCAATGATATCCTTCATTTTATATAAGTTTTCGTTTTGCCTGCGTAGCTTTTTATGTTGAGGAGAGGAGAAACAGTCAAATCTGATGAAGAACGTTTCTCTGGCACAGCAGATGACAAGACAAAATTTGAGATAACATGTGATATTGGAGATAGTGTCATCAAGAGATTCTTCATTAGGCAAGTTCATCCTTGAGTCTTTGAGCATGCTCCTAAGATTCAGAACATTCTACTTAGAGTATGGATGTACAATTTTCTTGAAGAAAGTGAAAATTTTCTATTATCTAACTTTCCATAAATTTTGGGTAAAACCAGTGTAATACAATGATCGGATTTAAACAATGGTGCTGTGTTACGAGATTCGTATATTCCGTAGTCATTTATAAAAACAAGATCAAGGGAGGTATCCAGTCTGATAGGAAAGTCAACGACATTTTCAGTACTTAGCACTGTAAGTAAACTGCAGTCACAAGAATTAAGATCACATGTCACTATGGACAATGAGTTTCCAAACGATGTGGCAGCAAAAATAGTGAACTGATCAGCAAACATAGATAGTTCTGAATTGCTCCTGTAACAACAGAAGAGTCAGGCAACAGATCGTTTATTAAGGAAAATCAACATATATTTATAGATTTTAATTTACATTATTGTAGATTATTGTTAGTAGAAAATACAGTCTTTTGATTGGCTGTTTCTCCCAAAAATTTAACTTTGCATCTCTTTGTGGCTGTGTCAGAGCATCCATATGCTAATTGTATCCGCCTACGCAAAGCCTTTGTTCTCATTTTCTCACCACCAATATTGGGGAAATAAACATTGACGTCAATTATTGTCTACCAACTTTGGCTGGCAGCCAGCTCTCACCACACAACAACAAGCTGTGACATAAATGTTCGTGATAAAAATGAAGTTGTACTTAGACAGGTGTTTAGGTCGACAGTGAACAATAATCAAGTCAATATTATCATTTGAGAATTAAAAGCAGACGTTGTTGGCAAGAGACCACTGAGAATTGATAAAAATAGCAGCACCATCACCTCGCTTCTTCCCTGAACTGCTTCGGTCTTGTCTGTACATATTGAAAGCACTCAGGGAGATTAAATTGTCATCATATGAATCGTGAAGCCAAGTTTCTTCAAGCATTATTACACCTGTATTACGATAAATATTTAAACATAATAGAGCATCCAAGTAATTAATCTTGTTCGATACTGACATGCATTTTTTCCTTATAATCACAGGAGCAGTCATTTGATGCATTGGAGTACACTCCAAGGATCGTTCCCACCTACCATGATGCTTTTTATTAAGGTGGTTATAAACTCGTAAATCATTAGGTTGAAAACATTTTAAATAATCGCGAGAGTAAGTAATACGATTTGGACACATAATTGAATAATTAAAACAAAATACATGCAAGTAATCATATGTAATATAAGTGACGGAGAATTTTAGAAGCCCACGGTGTAGTCAGGACAGTTGGTTATCTGAAAGTTCTGTCAGCAGGGATGTATTAATCAGTCTCACTGGGAAGGCTTTTAATCGAAAGACGATGCATATTTCGTATGAAATAAGTACTTTGGATGAAAATGATGGACTTGACTTGCGGTTGATTTGGAAGTCTTTCGATACATTCATGTTGTCCGCTACTGGTAATTCAATTGTGAAGCTTTCATTGACATTCCAGAGAACATCGCCCCAGCTGGTTTCCTTTGGTGTGTTATTTATCTGGCTTTATTAAATAGCATGTTCAGTATGGTGAGAACAACCGTAGTTATTCTAGAATTTCTCAAACATCCAAATGCATCAGATCGACTGACAATAGTTATTTCATTTCAAATGGATAATGGGGTTAAATCATTACCAGCCTTATCGAATGATCCCAATAGAACCATGAAGACATCTTCGAATGGAATTCATCTTCCCCACTGGCTTGTCATCATCTGTGTATATATTGTGATGGAATTTGAGAAGAAAAGCTTGAATCTACTCAGAGATTTCTCCTCGGTGATTCCACTGTCAAAAGTTGGAGAATTTCATTCATTTACATCGGCTGGAATAGTTAAAATCATTGTCTCATTCAAGTGAGAAATGTAGAGAGAATTAGGAGGTTAACAGTTCTTGAATAGAAATTCAAGTCAATAGTTCAACTTTCAACACACCAGGGAATTTCAATACCCAGTCAGAAATCAATACATAATTTAATCTCCTGTTGTCAATCCGTTCAACTGATTATTGATTGTAACCATTCCAAATTAATGATCTGAATGATTCTGACTAGCAGTGAAATTCATTCACTACTCACTTCTGTATATCACAGTACTTCATGGTTGGTCAGCATCTATCCACCTGAACACCCGCAGGTTGGAAATCAGTCGCCAGTCGGCGCACATAATCTCATTTCACACTCTGGAGATAGATGCATCCTAGGGAAACAGGGAGTCAGTTCTATCTAAATTCCAACAACCAACCTATAACTAGTCAGAAAGAAATGAGCGATGGTCAGCCTACTACTGTTTAGTGAGAAAGGGATAAATTCAGTGGATAATTTAGACAGAGAAATTTTATTACTTCGAAGCTTTTAATAAGAAAGAGGCTGGTAATTCCTTGCTCATCTGTCATTCATCACATTTCCAGTTGCGTTCAACTTTATACTGCTTGCTACTAGAGAGTAACATATGTTCATATTTCATAAAACATTTTAACATATTAATTTTTGTCAGCATATTTATTGATTTCTCCTTCTCCACAAAACCTATGATTCATGTGAACGTGAAGTATAAGCTACCGCTGCTGGCTTCATCAATGTGCATTTATCGATTCACCTGCTTGTGTGGAGCCAGGTATGTCGGCCGTACCCAGCGCTCGCTTTCCAAACGTATCACCGAGCACTTACCAACATGGTTTTACAAAGGAGAAAATCGATGCCCCCGCAGTTCCGTCTTAGAACATCTGATAGAATCCGGACACCAAGCTACACTGCAAACAAACTTCAAAGTCGTCTACAGAGTAAGAAGTAGTCTCTCTAAAGGTGTACGAATCAGACTTCTTCAAACTGCAGAAGCAATGGCGATTCACTTGCTAAGTCCTGAACTCTGTATACAGAAGTTCGTTCAATCACTACACTTGCAATGGACGTAATCTATCTTATTGGCTGACATGTAAATTCTACCTAATCTTTTCTTCTGTCTCTTCCTTAGTATTATTTTGTCTTCTCAATTGTAACATTTTACATTTTCAACCTTCTTGTTCTCTACCCCCACCCAATTCAATTTCTACACCTCACTACCACTGTTACTGACTTGAACAACGCTCAGTTTCTAGTCATTCATGTTACGTCATCCAACTTATTCACTCAATTTCACTTCTAATTAATATCTACCTGTAATTACCTCTGTTGCTATCCTGACCTAAGTTGTAACATTTTAGCCAATTATATTACGTCATCTAGCTATTTAACTCAATCTTACTTTAATTGCTGTCTGATTTACTTTGTCTCTATACTACATCATTCTTGTATTAACTAATCAATTATCTAAACTTGACAAACCTCATGTACACACACAAATATTTATATATAAATGCGATTGTACAGCTATGTGAATGAATTCGCCGAAAAGAGTCTCTTCGCTGAATGTCTTCTCCTTTTCCTTATTGATTTCTGTTGGAATTCATCTCACTCACAGTGTATGCATATTCATGGTTAAACTGCATTTACTTTACTAATCCTTGAAATATCCCACTCTCTGTTGAACAGTATTCATTACAATCTCTGTATTCTTGTAGTGTACATTCGCGTGTAGATCGTCGAAGTTACAGATGCGATGTACCTCACCCCTACTCACTTGCAATGATAGGGCATATAACAATTACAACCTACATATCTCACACACCGAGGTCTCAAGATTCTACTCATTATATTTGCGTGTAATACAGTAGCGTATTTTACACAAATCCTGTCCGGTGGATAACGCTTAAACCTAACTCAGACGACTGGCTTAAATTATGGACAGTTCATTCAGAAATTCTCACTCAGGATTTCATGGATGAAATGTACATCACTGGAATATGATTGAATGCTGAAATTTGAAACAGACTTGATGGCTTGTAAGCAGAAGTATGGTGAGAGATATGAAGACGGTGGGAGAACACAAGCTTAGCAGATTTTTTTTACGGCAAGTTTATACTCTGCCAAGTATTTATAAGGTTAGATAAGCGGTAATGAATGATACAGGTAATGAGGAAGAGAAAATCGATGAGGAAGTCATTCGTAAGTGATGATTGTATTTATTTATCATATATCTTCAAGTAAGCGATTACTTTTTATTAGCCATTCCAACATATTCTAGAAAGACGTGCATGAACGGTGCATCTGGCTATCAGTGGAATGTTCATCAGTTGTTCAAATAATTTGAGTGACGAATATCAGTTACTTACAAAACGAGTGATTCAGTGAAGAGACTGTCTTCAACGAATATACTCCCAAGATGTTCACCCATATATTCATGTGTATGTGGACATATTATTCCTAATGGGAATAGGAATTCTGTCAAAGTATTTGTGATTGTATTCGTGGTTAACCATAAAGCTATAAACTGGGCTCTGCACTGAATGGAATGATTCATGGAATATGAAAGAAAAGGCGTTCAGTGAAGAGTTACTTCTCTCTTCAGCGATATCATCCTCTAGCTGTTCAATTGAATGCATTCAGTGAATTATCTTAGTAACAAAAGAAACATCTTCAGAGATGTGTGTCATTAGAGTTGTGAGTTGTTTACAGATAACAGATTACCTAATGTAGAAACAAGTTCTATAATACCAAGACTTTATGGTCTACCAAAGGTACACAATGTTGGTCCCCCACTTCATCCAATTCTGGATATATCAGGTTCCCCTTACCACTCTATTGCAAAATGGCTGGTAGATATTCTGGAACTTGTAAGGAAACAATTATGCATGCACTCGCTCCGTAACACCTTCCAGTTCATCGACTGCATACAAGACCTGAATGTATCTAACAAAATTATGCTGTCCTTCGACACTGAGTCACTTTTCACCAATGTCCCATTCACGGAAATGGTCTGCTTTATATGCAAATATATAGATGAGAACCATCTCAGTATTGGAATACCAACAAGATATTTAAAGGAATTACTGCTGAGGTGCACTCTGAACGTCCAGTTCACTTTCAACGACACCATCTTTAAACAAAAAGATGGTTTTGGAATGGTATCTACGTTAGGTCCATTACTATCAGATTGCTTCGTGGAAGCCTCTAGAAAGGTTCACTTAAGCCGAGCATTGACAATTTACGACTGTATAAAAGATACGTTGACGACATATTCATTATTTGTGACAAAAACAATGACCCCAGTATACTGCTGAAGACATTCAACTGTTGCCCTCCAGCAATAAAATTCACTCTGGAAATGGAAAACGAATCAAAAATTCTGTTTCTTGTTATGGAACTAACAAGAAGAACTGGTGGGAACCTAAGAAGATCGATCCATAGAAAAGCTACTTGGAATGGTCAACTAACAAGCTTCTATAGCTGGGTACCCATTCAACAAAATTTGAATTTAATTATATCACTTGCCAACCGCATCCAACGCATCTGTACTCCCCATGTTCTAGTAACAGAATTAGATATTTTGAGAGAAATCTTCATCCAAAATGGATACCCAACAAGATTAATTGATAAAAATATCAAACCGAAAATTTGGAGGAATGGAACCCGACTTGCACCTAAAAAGAAACTCTACGTGAACTTGGATTTCAAAAGTGATTTAACAGGCGATATTCTCAAGAGATGGATCACATCATCTCTGAGAAGAATATTCTCTGCAGCGACGCTAAGAATAGTGTTCTGCAGTCAACCACTGATCTGCAGAAGTCTCAAGGACAAGATCTCGCATCTGATTAATTCTATGTGCATATATCAGTTCACCTGATGCTGTGGAACCAGCCAGGTACATCAATGGTTCGACGCGTACCGTATCCAAGAGGACTCAAAACGCTATCCAGCCAGCATGGTTGCGGAAAGGCGAAATGGTGCCTTTTTCAATGATTTTGAACAGTGAACGTTTTTTCATTGGCCTTGGTCACAATTGGTGGGCAACTTGAAGGCGCGAGTGATTCCATCTTGTACAAGTTGGGAGAAGACGAAAGAATACGAATAAAACTACAATACATTCCTTGTAAAACATTTGTTTATAGACTGGGTACAGAGTATTGATTTTAACTGACAAAGATTATAATTTCTTGTCATTCATTGTGTTTTGTAGTTGAAGTCGATATTGTACTTAGTATAATTGTGGATTCGGAGCGTCTTCGGAAATAATAGGAACTTAGGGTTAAGTTCCTTGACAGCCTTTTATTTTCACTCTATTGGATAAACCTGTCCTCCGACTCTCTTTTTGAAATTCTTGTCATCTTTCGGAATATGTTTAAATTATAACGAAATTACACCTCCAGTTCCAAGTAGCATTACAATGAATGAATATCTTCAGTTATCCATCAATTTATTTATCTAGTAAACTACCAGGCCTGGATGTTTGCAAAGGTGTAATTCGGTTATGCATAGAATTTATATTCTTGGTTATATTAGATCCAAAATTCCAATAATGCTGTGCCTCGTTCTGAAATGCTAAGATAACCGTTATTTTGAATTTTTATCATCAACAGTAAAGCGTAGTCACTGTTGTATGCACAAGCTAAAATTCGTCGACGATGTGGAACATTCTGTGTGTGATGCTGGTACACGCTTGTGGTTGAGCTTTCATTTCCTCTGAAAGATGTCTCCTTCATTCCACTCCTCACTATCGCGTTCCACTCGAGTATCTGGAGTGAAGTGTCATTAAACTGTCTTCTCAGCGCATGTCCAGGCTACCTACACTTCCTCATCAATATTTGTTTCGTATTAGGTCGTTGGCCAGCTAGTCATCAGAGATCCATGATTCCTATCTATTCCGGAAGGCCATGTGATCTTCACCAACTAGTGATAGAAGCTGTTGATGAAAGTCTGCAGCCTGAGGGAAATGCTTCTGATGATGCTTCAAGTATCTGTATTATATGAAAACTCTGATGCGACATCAATGTTGAAAATTCTCATCTTGATTTCCGTGGCTATTTGAGTGAATTGAAGATGTGTCTTCCTTTCCTGATCGTGACCCTGATATCCCTATTCGTTCCATATATGGTAGAACTGATGCCAACATAATGATTGAGACAATCTGCACTTGATTTTCCCCGCTGATGACCCCTCTCAAGCAGCTGCCCCTGGTCTCTGTGTTCACGCGACACTAACCCTATTTCTGTTTCAGGTACCCGAATAACCATTCAACTTCCACGGTGTGAGCATCCAGGAAGTAACAACTGCCTACACACTTCCAAGAACACACGAAGCCTTGCCCAGTATCATTCACCTTCATCATCCTACTTCCTTACTACAGTCGGCACTATTCTTCAGGCTAGTGAGTCATCTTCACTTCACTCTGTGACCGCAAACAACGATGAGGATTATGGAAACACTCCCGACAGCCTCTTATAGCCACGTTGCCAACTTCGTATAGAGGTATTAAACGTCAGGACCCTCTCCCAAATCGGACAACATGCATCGCTAGCAACAACTCTGGCATCTCGAGCCATGGATGTATGTTGTGTTTTGGAGAAACACGTACAAGACAGTAGTGTGGTCATCCACTTGACCTCACCCGGCCAACAAGGTGAATCTGCGAAATTCACTTTAAGGGTGTCAGGAAACCCCTCAGTTAGTTAGCGAGGACTCGCAGATGAAGAGATAGCATTGAGTGTTAGAGCACAAAACTCCCTTCTTCACTGGATCCCAGTCGATAGTCATATGAGTGCGGTATGTTTGAACGTGTCCATTGGAAGGAGGAACGACGGCGTTACCCGTCTTTGTCTTTTCGAAGTCTCCGCTTACGCGTCAGCAGGCTGCATTTCGGATTAACTAAAGGATGACTTCTACTTGAAACTGTCAATTGGCTGCAAAGAGCGAAACGTTTAGATATAGCTGTTTTATCAGGTGACTTCAATGCTGAAGTAGGAGAGTTTTGCCAGACTGAGAAGTATGTAAGTGGTACGTATGAAGTTCCCTGCCAACGAACCGACAACGGTGATCGTCTTCTGCAGTTTTGTACAGATAATCATCTGTTTCCAGCCAGCACAAACTTAAGGCACAAAGACAGACACTGCGTAACCTGGTGACCTCCATCACCAAATCCATGTTGGATTCAGATAGAACACATAGCGATAGGAAATCGTTGGCGAGTGTCAGTAGAAGACTGCTACTCCTTTTGGAACACGTTCGTAGACTCCGATCACGCCCTGTTTCGCGCACGTTTATACTTACGACTAAACGGACACAAGAAATTGTTGACAGCGAAGCAGTTACGTCCCCAACTAGATCGAGAGGAAGAAATAGCGAAACGAGTATCTGAGGTCAACAACAGGACTCTCACTGAGGTAGCCTGGCACAACATACAGTTAGCTGTATACACAGCTGTAAAAGATGTTGATAATTTGAAACCGAAAGTTAGTAAGAACCTAATCCGAAATGATTGAAGCAAGAAGACTGATTCCAAGCAAGATCCGATTATGATGAGGAGCGAAAGCTACTCAAATGGAAACTAACAAGAAACCTTTGCAACCACCATGAACAGTGGTGGGCGACAAAAGCGAAAGAGACGGAAAAGGCATCGCAGATTGTTAACACCAGACAACTATCAGACTTTTCATGGAAACAGGTGGTGAAAGGCAAACGATAAGTGAAACAATCTCTGAGAAAAATGTCACCATAGTTGGCTCCTAGGATAGACTTTTTTTGATTTACAGCTTGATTCCACACAGTATTTTCAGTACAAGTGTGGAATTTTCAGCATGGATATCGGGAGCCCGAAATTCAGGCCGACCATAGATATCAGGTGTGCGCCGACAGGGGATCGAACCCCGGACCATGTGCATGGTCGGCGAGAGTCCTAACCACTGTGCCACCGACGCACAAAAAAAGCCGGCAACACCCGGTATTCCCAGCCGGTCACCCATGCAAGTACTAACCGGGCCCAACGTTGCTTAACTTCGGTGATCGGACTAGAACGTTGCAAAGAACACTTTGAAGAGGAGTTTAACTGGCCTACAGCCACGCTCAGCTTACCGAACATCCAACACCTCCCTAAATGGTATATAGACACAGGTCCTCCGTCCCTAACTAAGGTTACTAAGGCTGTCACTTGTCTGAAACGAGGCAAAGCCGCAGGACCCAAAGGAATGACTCCAGAGGTGTTTAAGGACGATGGAGACAGTTTACTTTCTGCGTTGATTAAGGTTCTAGGAAGCATCTGGCAGTCAGAGGAAGTCCCGTCGGATAAGTGTAAGTAATTGATTGTCCCAGTGTACAAGAAGGGAGACAAGTCTTCCTCTGATAATCACAGGGGGATTGGCTTAACTAATAAGGTATCTAATGTTCCACACTCAGTAATCATGCTTAGATCAATCGGCCCGTGGGAGGAACAAACATGAGAGAAACAGGCAGGCTTTAGACCAGGAACAGGGTGCATTGATCATATCTCCACACTTCGACGGATTCTGGAACAAAGGCATACTTACCGTCGGCGTCCAGCAATCGTTATATTTCTTGACCTAAATGCGGAATTCGATTCTGTCGATCGAGAGGTACTATGGCGATGCTTGGCTGTAAAGGGAATGACGAGAAAATACATTGCACTGATCAAGGCACTGTACTCGAACTCACTCAGCCAGGTGAGGGCTTACTGCAAGTTGTTATCTGAAATGGTGACAACTAGTGATTCCCGTCCACTTTCCGCATTTCTATTCAATTTCATCGTAGATTTACTAATGGAATCAATCCTAATCACTACAGTCAATCAGGGATTGGCATGTTACCAAGGGAGAATGATCTCGTTGACTTAGAATATGCAGATGATATAGTCCTCCTTACAAGATGAAGACGCTGACAAAATGCAGAGTCTCCTTAACACCTTGAGCTGCAATCTTCGCATGTTTGGCATGCGATTCACTCCCGCGAAATGCAAGATGATGCTACAGGACCGGACTACATTGACTCCTAGCTTAGAAATAGGGAGTGGAGTGGTTGGTGGAGCACGTTGACCGCTTCACTTATTTGAGAAATTTCATCAGCGAGAGCCAACGTGTTGATTTCTGACGAAATATCAGCACGGTTACAGAGGGCTAGATTCTCATATGCCAGTTTACGCCGTCTCTGGCGTAGACGTAATATCTGGCTATCGAACAAAGGGCATATGTACTGCTTGGCAGTCCTCTTCGTCCTCCAGTATGGCTGTGAGACATGGCCATTGAGAGTGGAAGACATGAAAAGCCTGGCTAGCTGTCTTTGATCATAGGTGCCTGTGTTCTCTCTCCCGTGTGAAATGGTATAATAGGGTGGGCAATATTGAAGTTAGGCGTCGGATGATAGGTAAGGAAGAGGGTGAAATCGATCGAAGAGGCTGTGAAGCTACATAGACTGAGATTGTTTGGACATGTGTTACGTATGCCTAACCATCACCTTCCTCGACAGGCAATTTTAGCTGACACAGGATGAATCAGATTGTAAAAGAGCCAGTGATGGTCAAACCACAACATGCCATCAGTCAGTGAAATCCATAACAGTTAGTTTAAGCCAGTGACGTAAGAAGGTGTAGATTTCCTGAGTGGCTGGTTGATATCCTCAGGACGGTAAACACCAATGGCTGGTCACAATTGGTGATATGGCTCAAAATCATCAACAATGGCTGACACAGATGCATCCGCTCCTTGTGATTTATACTACCCAATGAAACTATATTGTTCTTCAATATTACTATCTTTTTGTCTCATATCTCTGTTTACTGTCTCTGTTTTGCATTCCTTTTTACTTTCTTCTCTTGCTTTGGGTGCTAGAAGGAGGGAGTGTGGCGACTCGAACTGCTACACATCGGTGCAAAGTTCTATGTTGAAACCAGTCAGTCAGCTGATGGCCAGTGGTCCTTCTTGTTCTTCTTATTGTTGGTTAGCTATTTCGGTATAAATATACTTAGTTCAAGTAGACTAACACACAGGTTTCGATGGATCGCCTCCGATTGTCTGATGATCTCAACAAGCCAATGCGTGGCCAACAGCTATCAGGAAGCAAATATTTCAAATGACAGAAGACGTTGCATTTCCATTCAATTAAGCAGAATTATGAATATCAAAGTAACTTCCGAAGATACTTCTGGTATTCTGGTGTGCCGTGAGAATTATGAACCGCTAAATACTCAATTATGCCAAGTTATTTCGACGTGAACCTCCATCTTATGTGGAAACATTCAGTCAATCTCTTATTTACTTCCTCAACAGAATTCATCTGTCACGTTGTCGCTCCTGTATCTTTACACTTGTAGAGAACAAAATTTCAGTTTCTCAACTGATCTATCGCTTCTCAATCTCACAATACTTTAGATGGTGACAAAGACAAATAACTTCCTGATTGACATTCTCTTCCTCAAAACGACTCTCATTCATATGATGTTGATAAACAGATAGAATAAAAGTCCTACTAGACACATAATACTGGTGTCTATATTCATCGTCATTCATGATGATCATTCGCTGTGATATCACACCATCAGCTTTAGTCGTTTAACTCAATACAACCCAACATCACACGTACACAATGAACTTCAATCTAGTAATAATAATTTTCGCAAATCAATCTCTCAGGCGTTTTCATCTCAACCAATCCATGTGGTTTAAAGTAATCAATCATCTCTCTGTCAGAATACCATTCTCTAACTAGCACACACTCACACACATTTATGACTTTGGAATGTGAATAACTCATTCATTCATTCATTCATCAGAAGGATGTTCTTTGTTCCTTGATCAAGGATTTACATGGTGAAGTCAAAAAATTCATCGTGGTCTTTATCAAAAAGTGTTTCTAATCGAAAACATTTGAAACAATAATTGTGTTGTTATTGTTGTAGTTAATAGAGAATACAAAGTGTAAAGCTACAATGTGTAAGGTGGTAAACGACAGCCTCATCATAATCTCCATTGAATATTTTCAATTGTTTATCAACTGAGTACTTCTATACTTGGATAAGAATTCTGACAATTTCAGTAGGTTTGTATGCATGGTGTGTGTGCATTGCATAATTTTGAGTGTTTGTGAAAGTCAATGATAACTCGTAGGAGAATCGTATCCATATATCTAGAATTCTGAAAGACGACACTGTCTAGACGCCCACAAAAGCATCCTCGAATATGGATGTGGAAAGGAAGAATTAGATGAACCAATATTACAATTCTGCAGCTCCTTGTTCCTATACGAATCATTCTGGATCAATAGAAATCTCCTTCAAATTGATATGTAAGGTAAGGGGCCCAGTCGTTCAAAGGGTTTCTGACTACACCTGTCTGCAGCAGAAACTGTTGTAATATGCAAGGTGAAACCGTGAAATGCGTATACAGGAGAGATTTATGGAATCACTTCTGGCACTGCAGCCTTAAAATTTCTATAACTCACACAATAACCTCTTATTCATCCGGTTTGAGTCTTCGTCTTTTTACTTCCCTTCAAAAGTGCTTACAGTAAAATACACTTTTTAAAAGTTCTGAATCTCTTCCTCTTTCTTTCTTTTCATAATCTGCTGTCATACTATCAACAGAAATGACTGATGATTGTTGTTCTTGTGTGTGTGTGTGAGAAAGTGAATGAGTGTTACCGACTAGTTGACTTGTTTCTACCAGAACGTTAGTCGTCTGGTATATTATTAATGTGTCACGGGAGGAGGACATTAACAACTCGAAACACGGGTTTGACGAGATTAGTAGAAGAATAGCAAGATTCACGTATTCAAATTAATGTAGAGTAGACGGTTTAGAATGTATTTAATTCCTTGCTCTCAATCATTTCGGTGGCGTGTCTCAAGTGAGGTCTGAATAGCGTAGATGCGTTCACACTTTGCAATCTCTCAGATCCTTTGAATCCACATTAGTTTCAGTGTGTTGATTATTATTTCTATTAACTTAATTTTCTCCATATTTCTGTGCTATATGGAGTGTGGTGAATTGAACCGCTGCACATCTGCAGGCAGTGCTAACTGCTTCAGCAATTCTGAATGACGCGAAGATAAGTAGACCTCATTTAACACGTATATGATATGATGCCGGATGCCAAGTGATTCACAATAGCAAGCTCACCGATATCTTTCAAAGGAAGATCATATTGAGACAGCGCTTTTCACACTAATCATGGAGTAGACTGTGTTGCAGACCTTGTGAAGCGTGGGGATGGACACACATCAGATCAACAAATTGACCCTAGAATATCTGACTGAATCACTCGAATGATTAATGTGTAATGCTGCACCAACTCGACGGTGAACAATCGAAATTCAATAAGCTGGAAGAGCAGGTGGTAGAAACAACAATTCACGTGAACATTTAGAAGACACGGGAGAAATCTAATGCACACCGTCCCTTTCACGTATATGGACACACAACACCATATCAACTACACGTGGCACGAATGAGCGTGTTAACGTCATCATCGGAGAAGCAAGACACATTTTCAACACTCAGAAATCACTTTGCAAATGTATTACAGTCGGTATGAGGAAGAAGTTGTGAAATTTCAACATTGACAGCGAGTCAGTGGTTTCATGTAGTACATTTCCGAAAGGCTACAGACATTCATCGACAGATACTGCCTCTGATACTGGAGATTGTATGGCTGCCTAGAGAGTGAGTATAAGCAGCATGGAACTGTGGCGACTTACCATTTAACTACTAATTACGAGACAAATATTGATGAGGAATTGTAGGTAGACCGGATATCTGTGCTGAGAACACCGTTGAATTAGATCGTACACCTGTCATTCGAGTGGTAGTGGGAAGTGATGATTCTGGCATCAAAGTCTGACATCAAACAGATGGCGTGAGGAGGAGGAGGAGGGGGTGTAGGTGAAATCTCAACCACAACAGCACACAGTCATTTGAGCAATGATCAATAAAAACAATTTTATGCTGCAATAGACTTTTATTATTCGTGTTTACATTTTCATTTGTCTGTGTTTAATGTTTAAGAAGAACGGGATTTTTTGATTTTTCGGAATACCAAAAGTGTTAATGAAAGTGTAGGCAACAATTCGTTATGAAGAACTGGATGACGAAGATCGTTAATGAAAAGATGTCCACAGACCGAGAGTGTCTGATTGATTTCTATATCGGAAAGTCACACGTACCATTCCAACATCTATCATTCACTGTTCCATATATGATGAAAAATAAGGACAAGTCGCCGACGGCAAACAGATTAATTATACAAGACCAAATGATAAACGCCATGGTAAATTCGGCGAGAACAGACGTCACCCACAAAATAATCATGTCGCGATTATTGACACAAGTGAACAATAACTACAATGTAGAAAAAAGGAAAGATTATTGACAGAGTTGCGTTCATGCGTGCACACATGTGTTCGTGCGTGGTTATCGTCCTTGTAATAGTGGATTAGAGGCATGCTGGTTGAGCGTGTGCGATTCGTCGTCGAGTCAGGTCGGTAGTGAACGTAAGAGTTGTTTGTTCTGTTTTTGTTGTTGTCTATGGTGATGATGATTGATGCAGTTGGTGTTTTGGTTGTTCGTGGGGGCCAGCTATCAGTGTAGTGTGTGTATTTCCGTGTGCGTGTTTGCGTCGGAGGTTGTTTGTGAATTAGTGTTTGTTGATGTGACTGTGATTTGCGTTCAAGTGAGTTGAGTGTTATTTTGATGAAATGTAGCTAGCTGGCTAGCTAGCAAGTGAGTTGATGTTAATCCTGATTGGTTTGATTTGAGTGTATTTGTTGTTAATATTGATTGATTGTATTGATGTGAATGTGATGATGATTGATTTAGATGTGGTATGGTAGTTGTTTTGTGATGATCGACAGCCGGACGTCTGGGTGGCCGAGCGGTCTAAGGCGCCAGACTCAAGAGTAATCTTCTGGGTGTTCTGGTCCACGATGTGGGCGTGGGTTCGAATCCCACCTCCGACACACGCTTTTATCCAAACACCAAACACAAATCCAACACACACACACAAACACCTCAAAAAAGAAAATATCCAAATAACCGATAATCGCTTGATATGATTATGAGCAATAAATTGTGCTCGAAACGTCATCAGTAAATATTACTGTATAACACTGTGAGACTCTATCAAAATAAAATTTACCCATAATGGAATTACACTCTACCACAGTGCACAAGTTTTATTCTTATATCAAATAACCGATAGTCGCTCACAATACACTACGCCAAACGCAACCATCTACATGCCACTGACTGCATCATCTTCGTCGTCACAAACTTTGAATCCGAATGTATTTTATATTGCTTTTTTTTGGTTTGTGTTATGTTTTGCACTTGAAAATTGTAAAGATTTAATTTGCATCTGTTTATTCTGATGGTTTATGCTTGATTTTTTTCCTATGGGAAGTTTTCTTATTAGAACTAAATATTAACACGTATCCATTTCTGTGCACTCATTGGTTTCGTTTTCCACTGATTTCAATCTTTTTCCCGAAGTCCCTCTGGGAAGCATGCCGATCAAAATGAACCATTGTGAAAGGTTATATGCCAATTTTTAGTTGATGAGGGAATGCAGTGTGATAACTGCAAGAGGTGGTTTCATAGCATGTGCACAAAACCAACTCCTGAAGCACACAAGCGCTGCTGCAAACTTCTGGAGAACTGGCTGTGCAATGACTGCTGTAGTACGACTAAGCTTCGTATAACGGAAGCTATTGCCTCTCTCAGTAGGGCTCTAAAGCTCATGGACTGCATGGGTCTTCCACCATTGGAGAAGACCGGCAGTCTAAGTCGCCCAGGTATGGGTAGATCAAGTCTCGCCCACACTGGTGGATAGCAGGCAGATAAAATCGACTACGACTAACGAGGAGGATGACAATGAATGGCGCAATGTAGTCTCTCACAAAATGCGAGGTATGGACAACACATCGGCTACACTGCCCACGAAGGACAGAAAGACATTTACGCCGCAGAGCAAGAAAGCCACGGCATGCAAACCTGATCTCTCTGACAGGTTGCTCATTCTCCACAAAGTGGAAGAGTCACTGGCTTCCGAGATCAAGGCCAGGTTCGATCATGTCCTTAACTTGGCCAAGCCCACTTTAGATAAGCTACTGCCAAAAACAGTATCAGGCATAACAATATACAGCGTATATAGAATCGGCCAAAATGCTGACCCTACAGCAAATCAGCCTGTACGCCTCCTGGAAGTCGTACTAAACGCCAAAGAAGACAGGGATGCCATTCTAAGCAACTCTCAAATTCTTAAAGCACCAGGCATATATGTCTCTGCCGACTTAAGCCAGCAGAGAGTGTCAAAAGATAGTTTGCGGCACTAGAATAAGGCGGACGACGCCGAAATGGCGAAAAGAACATTTAGATTAAGGGTTTTCGGGTTGTCTAAGTTCGAAGTCTGATGATCCCGCAGCTTGTTGAACAAACGGACTGAGCTGGGTAATATGATAGACTCCGGAAATCCGGATGTAATTATCATCACAGAGACATGGCTCACACCCGATGTCACTGACAACGAAGTTAACCTGCCAAACTTCGAAGTGCATAGGGTAGACCGACTAAACCGCAAAGGAGGTGGCGTAGTCATCTACCTCAAGAAATGCTTAACCGTGCGTAGCATCGAAGCACTTGCTCACGAAAGTGAATCGTGAGAACTTCTACACTGCAGACTTAAATGCATAGGCCAAGATATTGACCTCATTGCTATATACCGCATCCCTGACTGCAGTGCAGATGACTTCCTAATAGAGAAGCTAGGCTCCTGGACTTCGAAATGTCGAAGTCTCGTAGTCGGCGACTTCAACGCCACAACAGTTGACTGAACGAGCCTTACAAAGCCATCTTCAGACAACTCCTTTGATCATAAACTGCTGGAATCCAGTATTTCCCAAGCTCTAGTCCAACATGTCGTTAAGCTCACGTGCTATGACACACAGCACTCCTCCCCAACTCTGGACCTAGTGTTCTCCCACAGTGAGGATGTGGACCTCATACAACATATTCCTCCTCCAGGAAGAAGTGGTTATACTGTGCTCACTTTCAAGTTCACAGCAACAGCAGCAAGGGCCAAAACCCTAGCTCGACCAAACATTTGGAAAGCTGATATAAATGCGATCGTCTCAGCAGCCAACTCAGCGAACTGGTAGATCAACCTGGAGTCCCAAGTAGAAGCCACATGGAACCAATTTAAAAACCTTTACTTTCATCTCTTAGTCTGTCCCAAATAGTTGGAAACATTACCACCTTGGATAAAACGAGGGATTCGTAAGTTACTCAGACGTAAACACAAATGTTGGAACCTGTCTGCCACACTTGAGACTCCTTAGACCAGGAAATTATATAGCACTGCTAGGAATAAAGCTATTGCAGAAATCCGCCAATCAAGGATGAAGTTCGAAGCACATCTGGCTCAAAATGCAAAGGCACTACCCAAGAAAATTTTCTCGTACATGAATGAACTTCAGAAATAAAACATCCAATGGTGTCTCAAACCTGACTGTTGACAATGACACAATCGAAGACGATCAAGAAAAAGCAGGAGCAATGGCAGACTACTTCTCATAAGTCTTCACACAGGAGTCATCACTCCCTATAGGATCAGCTCTGACTGCACCAGATAGCACCGGATAGATTCCGTTGACATCGACCAAGGCATCATGCTCAACTGGTTAATGAAACTAGATGCAGGGAAATCAATGGGTCCTGATAATCTTCATCCAAGGCTTCTCAAGGAGCTATCAGTTCACATAGCCAGCCCATTGATCACGATCTTCAAGCTCTCTCTTCTAAGTGGAGTGTTACCACATGACTGGAAAGACGCAATAGTAACCGCCATCCACAAAGAGGGATCGAGACTAAGCCCTTCAAACTACAGGCCTATTAGTCTCACCAGCACTTCAATCAAGACACTGGAAAGAATCATCAAGAAAAGTATCATGGCATATCTGGAAAACAATGAAATGTTATCCAGAGCACAGCACGGCTTTCTAAGAAACCTCTTATGCCTGCCAAATCTCCTCACTGCAAGAGGAAGCCGGGTCAAATAAGGGACAACAGAAGACCCGTTGACGTCGTCTCCATAGGCTTCAGCAAAGCCTTCGATAAAGTTCCTCACAAAAGACTACTCATGAAGTTGGAATGTCTTGGTCTCAATGGCAGGTCACTAAACTGGCGCACGAAATTCTTCACAGATATAAGGCAGAGGATTAGGATCAACTGGAAACTCTCCTCTTGGACAGCAGTGCGTAGTGGAGTACCACAAGGCACGGTACTCGGACTTCTCCTATTTATTTTGTATATCAATGAATTATCTCTGCTTACCGACTCCCTTATGGTCCTATACGCAGATGACTTGAAAATTTGAAGAGAGCTGAAGGGCAACAGTGATACGTTCACGTTGCAAGAGGACCTCAACAAATTGTCAGAGTGGTCCAGAGAACGGATGCTCACGATCAATGTAGTGAAATGTGCAACCATGCGTGTGGGACAAGCATGCATCAGCTCCTACGAACTAGAAAGGATAACACTTCGATCTATTCAGACTCATTTGGATTTAGGTGTCATAGTTAGCCACGATTAAAAACTACAGCACACTGTCGCGCGGTGACTGCACGTAGTTTCAGATCCTTATAGGCAATTCTCAGATCCTTTACTAGAATCACCAGAGATATGTTCACCTCCTTATATTCATCTCTGGTGAGATCAAGACTTGAAAACTGCATCCAGGCAGTCAGTCCTTGTCTTGAAGGGGATTCAAACATTCTAGAAAGGGCTCAAAGGAAGGCAACACGTTTGGTTCTGGGCATGACTAACTTATCATACGAGGAAAGACTAGATAGTATATATCTTTTCTACCTGTCATACCTCGACGTAGAGAGAAGATTTTTAAATAATGACTACGGACCTGACCTTTTCTCCCTTGTCCGTCCCACCGGGTCGGAACACCTGAGACGACATAGCAAGACAGTTCAAAAGCCAAGAAGAAATCATATTGATGTGGATTACTGGTTCTCACACTGAGTCATAAACTTCTGGAACTGACTCCCAGAAGAAGTGTTGTCTGCAACCTCAATTGATTCATTCAAGAAGGGTTTGGACAACCACAGAAATCTACTAGCAAGCGATTAACATAGGCTCCAAGCCTTCTATCCTCAACCAATAAATCTGAAATCTGAATCTGAAATCAAGCTTCATCTCTCTTTGTCCATCTGCACACACGCATGTCATTTGCGGTCACTCTCTGCACCAATCAATCTATCCCTCAATCTACACATCTGTCCCACTCTGTGCATAATGCACTAATGCTTCTTATATATTAATAGAATGGAGGATTCCATTTTCACAGTGCCTTTATTGAATGCCATACATTGCAGCAATTCATGGTTTGTTTCTAACACCGATATATTTTAATGAGTTGAATTTGCCTATTATTTAACAGCCAGCCGATTAATTCTCAATTGATCGGATCTTGGGAATTACTAAATAATGTTGGAATATGCCACATATCGGCTTGCTTAAATCCACAGGGTGCAAATATTCTCCATCCATCGAAATCAATCGTATATGGTGCATTCATATCTTTTAACTAACCACCAATGTTGATATGTCGTAACCTGCTCTTGCACATACTTTCAAAAGTGGTTTCAAAACACTCATGTGCATTTATTGTAGGTTATGAATGAAAAACGGTGACGGAGTATTGGAGCATGTTCTGCATGGAACAGGATTGCTTCAAGTGATACACTAGCAGTTATCAAATTACTTGAAGATCTTGTACAAGGAGTAAGTAAATACCTTGGGATGAAACAAACTGAAAATAGGTACCATGTTTGAAACGATATTTTCAGAATCAGGATAATAAGCATAATACCGTTGTCAGTAATTACAACCAGAGAGTGCTGCACCTTTGATAACAAAGTATCTTACAAAGTATCATCTCAGATGATCTACGCATTCGCTATATACAAGAATGTTTCCTATTACACCGGTGACTAACGCACACCACAGATCACACAAGAAAAGCATACTTGTTCATTCTCATAATAAATGTTACTTGATTGCAAATAGTACTCTTGATGCAGGATTTAACACTCAGCATGCAATACAATATTGAATCTATTAAAGCGAATCGGATGTTTGCCTGTTATTTGATCACTCTGAGTGTCCTATTTCTGTGGATATGTCAATATTGTTAACATGGGTGTATCACCTGCGAATGACCAATCCTTCCTTCGTCTTCTTCTTCTTCTTCTGATGGTATTAGGCTGATCACCATCCTACACCGTCACTGCAACTCACTATTACCTTCTGATATAACCTCAGTGTTCATCAATATCCCTTCACACACGAATCATGTACTTTCAATGTGACTCTTACATTTACTTCCACATGATAGCGCGAAAACGGATCTGGTACAATTGAATTCAAACTGCACAGTGCTGTATGTAGATTATCGCAGTTGTTGGCGACAGAAACGGTTAAGTATATGGAGAAAGTGACTAATAAGGTGAAATGTAGTTTATGAATTAACAAAACACTACAATTCTCCACATGACGTTTCAAACACTGTTCACTTTTCACAATCAGCTCGAATATTACTGCACCCATTAATAATCTAGCTGTTCTGATGACAACACCTCATCCAGGATTCTGAGATTACTTCTTATACAGCCACAATTAAGTCTATTTCTATTGCGTTTATGAATGCTATTCGTCGACTTGTACTTTCTCGAGAGCTAGATAATGGTGACTTTGTGCTTGAGTTCCCACTTTGTCTAAGTTTATTTTGCATTTCCAGCTGAAAAATTGCGTCGGACAAGAAAATTGAAAGACTAGGAAAGTAAGCGAGAAATATGTGACCTACATTTCATCAAAGACAAGTTTGAACACGATAGTTTTAGAAATCCTTGTGGAGAGGGAACTTAAATTTCAAGTCAAGAAGTATTAACCTCTTGGCTTTCTCGCTCTATCTCTTTCTGGGTCACTCTTTCCAACCAAATAATGTTAGTAGTGGCTATTCCGATTCATCCATGAAAGTGCAATTGTCCCACTTCTGAAAATGAAATCACCCAAACGATATCTCTGCTTAGCCTCAAGCTTTTCCTTTCCAATTTCATCACGATGTACTCAGATTATGACAAGTCCATGAGACAGAGGAATTCGATTCAAAGTTGTTTTCATAGTTTTGTTGGGATCATTCAATAAACCAGATACACTATTAACCCATACTACGTGTTCGGAATGAAATAATTACTATAAGTCAATGTCGGCCATTTGAGTGTTTGAGAAATTCGAGAATAACTACGGTTGTTCTCACCCTATTATTCATTTTAATCAATAAAGCCAGACAAAATAAGACACCTTCTGGATCCAAATCAGACAATGTTTTCTGTAAATCTGATAACGGCTTCGCAATGAAATGACCAAGCTCAAAGAAGACAATTACGTGGAGAACCCTCTAAATGAACCAGGAATCAAATCCATTATTTTGACACAAATTGCTTCTTCCATTCGACATAAGCGTCGTTCTTCGGTCAATAGCCTTCTCAAATGAAGTAATTAGTATATGCCTCCTGACTGAATTCTCAGATAACTAAATGTGCTTACTGTTACAATGTGTTACATACATACTTGCATACAAACAACCACATGAGAACAACATGCATAATAAGACGATTATGTGAAAAAAGTCATTTTGTGTGAAGTGGAATCACATTTAGAGTGAGAATGGACTATGATCCTTCAATATGTAAAAATGCGTCAATAATCATTACAAAAATCTATATATATATAAATAAGAAAATACGTGAGAATATTCTCGAACGGACGTAAATTCGAAACTCGGAGGTACAAGAAGTAAGTGAATTTAAGCTGCATCTTATTTCTCATTTGCTGTCTGTTTGTTTGACTTATTACTAAGTTTGCTCAAATATGAATAGTAAGGTGATGATTTTAGTCTGACTTTGATCATGTTCGAGATATTTCACTTGAGTATGAATATTGGGTGTACGCTCAATCACATTTCATTTCGTTTTATGGATCTAATCAATGTGGAATGTGTTTGTGTGTGATGACTAGATGTCTAATAAACTCAGAATTCAGTAAGGCAAGTGGATGGAACTTATATTCGCATTTATCATCTCCAGTCTTGTGGCAAGGTGTCATCGTCTGATACCTGTATGCATATACTGACTCTGTATATATGGCAAAATTAGACCAGTTTTTCTCTGATGCAGAAAATGAATTCCTTCAGGCTGTTTCCTCAAAGTTGATTTCGTGTTTGAGAAAGACAAATGAGATTTTTTTCAACCCACTCAATTTCTCTGAGCACAATCTTCCATACGATCACTGAATCCGGCTAATCAACATTCGCAAACAGGTGTATTTCTCAAGTGTTACGGAACCTGAATTATGTTCAAATAATCTGACAGTCATATCCACACCATATTTTCGGTTGGCATATTTGGAAAGTCTAATCTATGTGGCCATTTTCATCATGTATATTCTGAGGTGATTAAGTTACTTCTGCGCCGTTGTTGTCTATCATTTTCTTCGTATATTTCAGCTCATTGGAAAATGTCACGGCTGTATGCATCGTATGAGAATTCCGAGTATACCACCGAGAGGTTACAGCGAATCCCTTTCCCTGACAACATTTGGGTAAGATGAAAATGGATTGATGAGTGAGTAATTTTATTCTTAGATCACAATAGATACAGTGATTATGATAATGGTGACAGCTGGTGTTGTCCTCTTATTTACCTTCGTGTAAGACTAGATAAACTATTATGATTAAACATTATCTTGGTTGTAGGGAGGTGATTTGGAAATTCTTCAAAAGGGATTCCTGGGTAAAGTTTATTATTATGTAAGTTCTCTGCTCAACTTTATTTATCGAAAGTACGATTGAAGTCTTCACACCTTGACAAGTGGAATTCATTTGTGATACAGAGCAGTAATCCACTTCACAGCACACTCGAGACTCAAGGTCTGGTAGAGTCTGGTCTTCACGTGTATTCAGATCATCGATTTCGCTAAGTGGGTTGAATTCCACTAAAGTGTGTAATTTAGCTCCAAGGATATTAAAACAATTGGTTCATACAATAGTCACTGGAAGGAAACATAAAGAAGAGAGCATTTGTAGAGAACCGATGACTGAAAATGTGTGACAGAGGAGATTCCAGCAATGGTGGACATCACAATAATCAATACCATATGTCAAGAATCCAACTTAAGTTCCGGAAAGAATATTATTCATATGGTGACATGATGCAAACCACTTGTCAAGATTTTATTCGATAATTTCGCTAAAACTTTCTCTCCCACTATTTTCAATCTGTTGAGCGAGATGTTGGAATTATTTGTCCATTATTATTTCTACAAATATGACTTTATCGTACTTTGATATGTCAGCTGACCAGAAGATTTAGCGAAATTATCGAATAAAATCTTGACAAATGGTTTGCATCATGTCACCATATGAATAGTATTCATGACGAAACTTTAGTTGGATTCTTGACACGTGATATTGATTATTGTGATGACCATGACTACTGAAGACTTCTGTGTCACTAGTGTTCTGTGAAACAGTTTCCAGATATAGTGTACTCAATAAACGTCTTCGCAGCGATTATTTATTTGATCATTTGCTTTTATCTAAGTGAGTCATTGTCCTATCTCGATAACCATGTCTCATTATGTTCAGACATGCACTGGGAAGTTTCGTATTTTATTTGACGGTCAGTAGAACTAGCCACACAGGACCAAGTTTATATATAAACAACCATGGAGGAGGCCTGAGTTGTTAGTTTACACTTTCCACATTCGTCGGACTACTTAGGACTGGACAGTGGATCAACCTAATTCAGTTTACAAACAATTTCAACCCTCTGTTACTTAATCCAACTCCAGGTAATAGTTGTTCAGCCGAGTTAATTCTGGTCTTAACTTCAGTCACTTTGGTGATAAAGAGATTCGCCGAATAATAATGACAATCATAATTAGGCCATCTGTCCAAATGCGAAGCTTTCTGAGGATATTAAGTTTTCGTCTATCATCTGGTTGTCGTCCGACAAACCAGTTAAAATACATCAAATTATTGGAATATGGCTCAAAATATTTTCGAAGCTTAAGACTGTTTGGTATGTTGTTTATCAGGCGAAGATTTTCATCTAGGACTCTACATTTAATGATTTCCAAAGGTGTCATCTGCGTATCTCGGACGATCATAGCCTCACGCAGTTGCAGCTGTTTCCAATGAGTGGATGCACAGATTGGTCAGTGAGGGAGATACTGGTTGGTCCATAATAATACCATCTGTTTCACGCGAGGATATCTCCTCTATATTTGAACACTGTTTGATCTGAACACACTTCTAGTGAATTCATAATTTCTCCTATGCCGGAAAGACATCGACCGCATAGTCCACTGTCTGAAAATGGTGAATGACGAAGACTTGGAAATATTTCATCTCATTCAACATAAATTGATGCAGTTCTGCTCTCAGATTCATACATATTCTGTACTCAATATACGGCTTGCATTTCATATAGATTCGGTATTCAAGGAGTGTATGTTAAGGGGTTGTGTGTTAGAGAGTTAGTAGGTTATATACACAGACGTTATAGAACATCTGGTTTGCAAATATTTTGAAATTCATAAAATCTACACTGATGGAAACGCTTTGGTGCCAGTTATCTCCGCAGTGACTCTTTGATTTCTTCTCTTAACTACTCGTACATTTTGCTTGTTTCAGCTTTTAATCTGTGCAAACTGGCCCTTTCCTCTGTCTGATCGTCGATGTCTCAGAGTTCACTTCTACGGTTTCCCAGGAATATTTTCTTTTTGATGATGAGGTGCAAATATTTTTCTGAGTTCTGTTGAGTTTTCGGTGACTAATATTCAGTCAAATATTGATTGTAGTTTGCCTAGAAACAACCTCCCTTCTACCGATCATAAACTATTATCGTTTCCACAACAACCCTTACTAAAATCGCTTTGTGTAATCTTAAGTTAAATTATCCTCATTTCAAGGGCTCTTCAGAAAGGGAAAATTTCAAATACAGCAATCTCCTCTCACTTGCTTACGTTTTCCTAAATCGTTTGTAAACCACAATTGACGAGTTGTTTTTACTCATTTGTCGACTCAGCAGAGAGATTAAGCCAAGTACCGTAGCATTTATGCTTTCCGTTGCTTAGAAAACGGTGAGGTTTACTATATCATCAAATCAGAGGTTTCCCCCTACAGTGAAAAAGAACGAGTGATTTCATGAAGCACTGTGCCAATAAATAGTGTGACAAATGCGAAGTTGACGTCGTAACCGAAGAATGGTATCGATATACCGAGATCGTTACACTGTAACTTATGAATATTCGATTATTATGAACTGTGATGCACTAACCAATTAACGCACAATTCCGACTAACTGTGTAATATATAAGACGAATTGTTGATATTTGCGAATTTATTTCAGAGGAGTCGGCTTCCTTATGCTCTTGTTATTCGCATTAGTGCCAAAAATTCGATCGCGACGAGTTGGTGTATATGTCATGCTTTCAATTGTAGTAAGTGTCATATTTTAACCCATACAAGAAATTTGTGAGGATTTGGGCTAACTTGTTTTTCACTGAATGGATGTCATTTGTCGTGGTATTTGAATGCATCTACACCCATTACTACCTCGTCAAAGTGATCATCCCTGCGATTCACATCACACATCACTTTCATTATTTCACTTATTGGCGATGTAACAATGACTGGATGGTTTTATTACTTGCGCATGAGAAATGACCTGAAAGTTGAGACAAATTGTCTCTTAGAAACTCGTAAATGTGGAAACGTAAATCCACCTGCTGCATGAACAGAAAGAGTATACTGGAGGGACAGCTTGAAGGAATGAATAAATTGGAGGTCTCGAAATGTTCATTCTACATGACTCACGATAAGAGTTTTGACGATTCTCTTCATTAGGCAATTCAGTAAAGAAACAACTAAAATAAACTTCCTGTATACCATGGAGCAATTGGAAGATATGAATAAACTGGAGGTCTTGATAAGTTGATTCTACATGACCTGGCATAGGACAATCCACAGTCTACTTCATTCTAACAGTCGAATCAATAGACATCTTAAAGAGATTCGTGAGAAATCAGATGAAGCGTCTTCCGAACCGCTGTAGGCTTAGTCATTCTAGTTGTCAGGCGGTAATTAGTCGGCCCATGCAGCTAACTGCATTGTGCAGAGGTTACTCATGTTGACATGTGTAGGATGCCCATAGTTCACAGGATTACATTATATTTAATCGAATGGTTTATTTTCGAGTGATTGTGAGTGTTGAGAATGTGGTTTATCTGTTTATCCATACAGCGTTGAAAATTTACTACATTTCAGTAGTCATGTAAATATGCGTGTTTATATATGTATATACATCTATCCAGTGTGATCACACGTTCCCATTCCGCTTTCTTCTTTGTCATAGATCGCACTGTTGTCTGTGGGATTCGCTGCTCTTTTGTCACCTGTTGGACTGAAATCTGGACTCATATCTCTGTTCTGTATACTTGTGGTGGAAATTCCAACAGTTGTGTTGGCTATGCTCTTGCCTCGAATGAATCTGAAGGGGCTGGTAGTGTTTAACTCGGTGGCAGGGACTTTTGCGATTATGGGAGTCATCTTGAACGTTTTCTATGTGTTCTTCAAACAACAAGTAATTGGACGAATTAGTGTCTATAATGCATAAATTATTTGTATGTTATTTGTCAAAGCTTATGAAATCTTCACTTCATTCAGAAATATCCCACTGCATCCGAATTCCAGTATTAATTCCACACTTTGGAATCTCATTTGATTCCTCCAGTGAGGAAGAGCGATGCAGGGATGACAAATATAACAGGATGAGATGACGTCATTACGTGAATGAAACGAGTAAGAGATTTGATAAGGAATTGGTTTGCGCTTTAAGCCAGACAGCTATGTGTCGCACGATCTACTGTCACTTATTACTGTATATAAAGATCCTGGACAAGGGGAAACTTTTATGCGGTCCTTTCCACCGAAACGTTTGTGCCTTATAAGAATATTGTTCACAATAAGACTAACGTTGCTGTTATCACTTTACAGTCTCTTCTCCATTGGCTACAGCCTCAACAGTACGAAAGTTTAAATCACACGGAAGATTTCCACACACTCCTATTGCGGTGACAAGGAACAATTGATAGGAGTATCAGTGACGAATTTCTCGAATGATGAAGCTTATATTAAGAGAATATTTAGAGAAGCCTACCAGGGGAAAACTTCATTGCTCCAATTTCCTCAATCCAACGATTCAAATAAACACTTTGTGAGCAGAAAAAGACAGTGGAAGACTTTGAACTATCCTGCCCTTCAAACTTACAAAACGAAGTAGTAGAATGTCAATCATGTCATGTATTATCCACTGACGCCTCTTGTTCACTTCAGAAGATTCCACTTTCTCACTTCAAACTCAGTCTGGTTACTTCTGACCTGCTGGTTTACGTAAGGTCATTTTCGCTAGTTAGGAAACTAATTGCATCCTCATTTTCGTGCATGTCAAATATTGTTTACATCTGAATGAGCTAACAGTGAATATTGGGTATATTTACCAGCTCACATCATTACGAGATAATGTCACTAATCGTTCCTATCTACTACTGCTTATCATCGCCTCAAACCTACATGAAATCTTCCGTTTACTCCATATTTTTGGATGGATCAGGTTTCAGCCACCTGGAGGGTAAGGCGTGAAATGATAAAGAATGGCATCATTTCATCCTGGTACATTTGTCGTTCATGCTGTCTCTTCGAATTCTACATTTTGTTGGAAGAGTGATTAGCAATTTGATATATTTGCACTAAACCCCGTCTACAGTCAATTTCTTTGCCTTGCATATGTATGGAATATAGCTTGTTTGGTATCAATTCACTGGTGTGACTGTCACATTCCACGGAATATATATTGGACTAACAGAAATGTGACTGCAGTTGAAGTGGTCGAGTGAATAATGACATTTCTATTGTCATATCAGAAATGTGAAGTGATGCAGTAGTTGCTTATATTGAGTGAATGACATACATTCGCATATTTCAGCCTCACCACATGCAGCCAGTGCCACCGACAGGTGTGATTCAACTGTCAGCATATTTTGGTAGTAGTCAATGTTCACAGATCTCAGATCAGTAGATATGTCAATGTTGTAATTTGCATAGATTGACAAAGCATGTGAGTGTACCTCTTCCCTCATGATTTATTTCTTTCTCCTCGTATTTTCCACGCAGATGATTGTCTTTCTGGCAGACGCTTTCTGTATATTATTCATACTCTTCGTAAGTTTGTCATTTTATCGATGTATCAACCATGTTTATTTTGACGAGTAAATTACACGAAGCACATCAGTTATTTGATAGTCGCAGAACTGCAGTGTGCAGTGTATCGCTTAGTCGATTTGTGTTCATATTACATCACTAGACAAGTGAACACGTCGACGATATTCGAGAGTGTATTACCAGTGAAGATGACGTTGTACACTGTTGCACTTGACGGATCACTAAACTTATGCCAAAATCCAGCTTTTTCACTGGAGTGTAGATGTCACGATTCTAATTTATGCGAATCTTATATAATTCGACAACCCACTCCTTGTGATTGTCGTATATGAATTCGGGTTGTGTGTGTAGGAAATGGCTGAATTATTAAACAGCTTGTATTATTTAGATTGGATGCTATTTGTCAATGATTTCATAGTCCCTCACCAGCCTTACGCACTTATATTTAGAAATTTCGAACAACCTCACTGTGCATGTGAGACTGACAATAGTGAAATGAATGATAACACACTTGACCCGTCATTCTGAATTCGGAATCAGCTTTGAGGTGTGAACCGAATTTCTATTACAGTATTGACAACAAACTGACATTAGTCTCTATTTATCACCAATCCATGAGTCTGGTAGTGGTTCTGTAATAAAGTTGTCTAATTGGTTAGAGGATAAAAGATAATACGATCCAAGCAAATTGAGACAGTAAATCAAACTAGAAGTGATGAATATCACCAGATACACATCTGGAAGACTGAAATTCTTCGAGAAATAATTCTTATCAAACTACCACCAACGTCTATTACAAAACCAAGTCTAGAATCATCTGCTCATGTTTGATCTGGAAGCCGACAGTGAAAGTGTAGAGAATTCTTTATTGGTTCAGGTGTCTATATTTCATCATATGAAAACAATCTTATCACATTGGCTAGATTATTATAATTAATTAAATACGGTGAAATATGAATTGCTGTACACTTGAGATGATCGCCTGTATTCACTCATCTCTGTCAATAATCTTTCTCTTTCTCTACATTGTAGTTATTGTTCATTTGTGTCGATAATCACGACTTGATCGCTTGGGCGATGGATTTCATTGCCGTGGAATTTACCACAGCGTTCGTCATTTGGTCTTGTACGATCAGCGTGTTCGGCATTCTAGAAAGTACTTTGACATGGTTCTTCAAAGAAACAAAATACACACCTAATTTGTAAAATTCTTCTTCCAGCTTATCCTTATTGGTATACAGTTGAATAAGACGATGTTACTCTGTAGGCATCTTCAGTTTTATTCTGATTTTTGTGATTTCTAGTTCCTCTTCATGACGAAATGTTAATCATTGTTTCACTTTCTCATATGAAGTGTGTTATTGTTTGCAGAGACATTCACACTAATATTCGTATTCTGTAATAAGAGCACAAACTGGCATAGACACTGGGAAAAACAAACAAAATATACCTGTAAACATCAACACCATCAAAAGTACATTTATTCATATATATATCACTGTTTTTCAAACTGACGCTACACTTGAACATTTCTGAGAAAGCGAGGAAGAAGAATAAGAGGAGTAATACAGTGGTCACAAAACGATTTACCCTTTCTGAATAAGTGAGTGCCTCAATCGATCTACGTTTTCAGAAAAATATGGTCTGTTCAGAGACTCACACTTTCATACAATTTGGGAAGAGAGATACATAGTTGTGAAAGGTTTCAGTGGAGCGCGAATGCGTCACCTGAATACATATGCTTGAAAGGTTCACCAATCAGTTGGGCATACGAATAATAATTCATTAGTGATATTTTGTAGGCTTTCGAACTCAATGAAGTGTTACATATGATATGAGTAGTCTCTTGTGTGTGTGTGTGTACGTGTGTGACACCATAGACGACAAATGTTGTGTTTGACAATGAATGACTCAGGCCAATGAAGATGTTCGCAATGTGTCTATGTGAATTCTTTTGGCTGTAGACAGGATATTGCAGAGATGTAAAGATGATATCAGTGGTAACAGACTTATACTAAGTCGGACAAATTAAAAAGTTCGAATGTGCTTGTATCACATGAAATCTTCGTTCTGTATAGATACATATAATTCTTCTTTCTAACATTTAATCGTCGAATCAAGTAATTGTCAACTGAGTGTACGTATGAGGACGGAAATAATATGAAGGATTTCAGTCTTGATGAGACAGGGAATTACATATGATCAGTTATCTCCACGGAATTGGAGGGTGGTTGGCTATGTGATGACGAAATGAGAAATAGCACTCTACGGAATTAGATGGTGAAGTAAGAATGATCTCCTCCCCTCTTATAAGCAATCCGTTTATGAACTTGTTCAAAACATCCCCTGTCAACTGACGTATTTTTAGTTATTCGAGTTCGTCATGTCACGCTAGTTTGATTACTGGACGTATCAGAAAGTGGAATAGTTTCATCGACTGAGTGACGTTTCAAACATGTCACATTTGACCACATGACTTCGAAACTCGCTAGGTATATTCTCACTGTCTTCTACCCTGTTTGTTGTAAGGTTGGTTGATAGAATTGTCCAGATGTCTCGGATAGGTGTCGAGTCAATTGTACTGAGCCAGTTCTTGGTTGATTACTTGAATAAAGTATCAGTTCTCAATCTCCACCTCCACACTGTTATAACAAATATAAGTAATAGCACTTTGTCGCATCGTAATGTTTAGTTGTGTGTGATTCTACTTGATACCACAGCTGAGCATTTTTCAAAATAACTAATTTAATTAACTACTGAACTATAATATTCATTTTGGTATGTGTCTATCGAGTAACGAAAAGTAAACTGGATATGATCAAAGTCAGAATGAAAGTCATCACATGAGTACTCTTCCTTAAGTGAGCAACTAAGAAGTAGGATGTCGCTGAAATCTACTTACTGACTGTAGCTACTAGTTTCGAGATTCGCTGCTTCTGAGAATATTCACATGTATTTTCACATAAATATTTCGATTTCATTGATTATGACTGACACAATTACACATATTGAGAGATCGTAGTCCATTCTGATTCTCAAATTGATTCCACTCCACATGAAATGACTTTTGTCACATAATCGTCGTATTATGTATGTTGTTCTCATGTGGTTGTTTCTATGCAGATATGTATGTAACACAGAGTAATAGTAAGTACAGTTAGTTATCTTCGAGTTCTTTCATTTGGAGTTAACTATCTACGCAGTTCTAGAAGGCTATTACCTGAATAACGATGCATATTTCAAATGAAGAAATTAATTTGAGTTAAAATGATGCGGTTGATTCGCAGCTTATTTGAAGGTTTTTCTAACATGACTACGTTCTCTGCACTTAATGATTTAATCGGGAAGCCATTACTGAATTTACAGAAAACGTCATCTGATTTGAAGCCAGTAGGTGTCTCACGTATCTGTCTGTATTGATTGAAATGAATAATGGGATGAAAACAGTCATTGTTATCGGATAGTAATTATTCCATTTCAGATAGACTGTTCGGGTTAATTCACTATCTGTTTTGTCGGATGATGTTAACAAAACTAAGAAAACAACTGCGGGACAGATCCGTCGTCTTTATTGCACATCCTGATGAAATTAGAGAGGAAAAGTGCTAGACACTAAGCAGAGATATCCTTTTGAATGATTTCATTCTCAATAGTAGGACAATTGCATTTCTATTGGTAAAATCGGAATAGATTCAATCACAATTAAATTCATGAGATTAACGAAGGGAGATCAAGTGGGATAATAAAAATTGCCTGCTTAATATTAAGATTCTCAGTTTAACTTGTTTCCACACGTATCCTGACCACATTTGTCTTCGACGAAATGTAGCTCATATATTTCCCGGCTACTTTCCTAATCCTGAATTCTTCTGATCCAATCTAATTTATTAACTGAAAATTCAAAATAAACTTAGACAATATGGGAACTGAAGCACCAAATCATGATCGTATAGTTTTCGAGACACCCTGGAAGCAGAATTGGATCTTTTGAAAGAAACCTTCATCCCAAATTAGGTACCCGCCAAGATTCATCGACAAGAATATCAAACCAAAGGACCACGAGAACGAACATCACTCGTTTTTAAAGAGATAATTTACATGAATCTGGATTTGAAGGGGGACTCAGTTTGGCTGGAATATCCTTAAGAGAAGAAATTCAGCATCTTCGAAAACAACATTCTTCGCAGCAGCACTACGAGTAGTACTCTCCTTTTGTCCATTGAACTTCAGAAGCCTTAAGGAGACGATCTCCCTTCTGGTCACTTCTGTGTGCATATATCAGTTCACATGTTGCTGTGCAGCCAATCAGGTACATTGGTCATTCGACGCGTACCCTGTCCAACAGGGTTAATAAACACTATCCCACAGCATGACTACAAGAAGTTAATGGTGGCTGTATAAGGTGTGCGATCATCGGACATCTCGTCAACACTGTTCATTCATCTCATCAAACGCCTCCTTCAAAAAGATCTAGAAAGTGAAGAACAACCTACCAAAAGCAATATGCTTTCGTTTCATTTTTATTGCTGAAGCCTTAGTCATTCATCCAGTTGCATAAACCAGAGGTGTGTATGCAAAGGAAAATCACTCAACCGTTTCCACTATCATGGTAACAAACGTGTCGATTTCCACTGATTTCATGTTTGTGTGCTTGTTGGTTCTCTTCTCTAACTTCCTACATAATCTCATATTTTCCTTTGTTTCTATGTGCATCCTAATCACTACTTACTCAGTAAACTATTCATCTTATTACATAGATATATTATCCTTATTCAACTTCTTTTATGCGTTGATAAACGTTAATAACTATGTATTTTGACAACGCGTCACCAGCACTCTCTTACTGACCTTCACCATGCCGGCTCTTGCAGAGTGAGGCGTAGGTCACCCTTCCCTCACAACTTGATAAGTTAGCCAGTATTCTTTCTTAACCTTTCACAGTAATGGCGTGAGAATATGTGCCACGGCCTCTGGCTCAATTCTCAGTGCTGCGTATTGAGGGAATTCTGTCCGCTGCTCTTGCATTCCTGCACTTCAGTAGCATGATTGCATTTGGGATTTCTGCTTTCGTTGGAAGACTGGTGTCCAGTTGTAGGCAATTTAATGTGCGCTGTTTTCCTTGGTGGTATCTCTGGGAGGTTACGGGTGATGATCGATTCAAGTGTCCCTTAAAATTATCAACCCTCCGCTTTATTTGTTTCCCCTCCTTAGTAATCAGTTTCCATCAATCATCTTTTATTGATTTCATCATCCGAGTTGGTCTCTTGCCAGATAGAGACGGACCTGGTTTTGTGATATAATGTTCTGAAGTTTCTTCCACCTGTAGCCTGCCTGCCTGCTCTGCTTCAGTCGCCAGCCAGTGTGTCATGGAATTGTCATCTGTCTTTCCTAGCAGTCTTTTTCACTTCTCTCTTTATTAAGTTCAGTGTACATTGAAAGTAGCCTCTCCTTCTGTTGTCGATCTTTGCACTGAGTCATCACCATTCTCCTCCACTCTCTTCCATTAGCTTCCAGGCATCCATTGAGAGCTGTTTCTTGTCACGTCTCTTCCTTCCTCCTAGAACAGTTGAACACGTTTCCATCAATATCACCTTCAGAGGATTCCAATATTCTTCCACGCAGGTTTTCTCGCTAATGCTATGTAGTGTCTCCAAATATGTTCCGATCTGTTCTGTAGTGAAGCAATTCTGAATGCTGAAGTCGAATAACAGTGGTCTGTCATTGGCTTTTCTGAGGGATTACAGCTTCGTCTTGAAGGTTCGTTGAACTAAATGATGGTCTGAGTTAGCTCATATCTGTTCCTCCTCCCGACTTTTTATCCATCAGGCTAACTGCAACTCCACTTCCTTGAGCGGCATTGAGATGGAGTCTTTCTGATTTGTGGTATGCCCGTCAGGCTAAATTCATGTCGCTCGCTCTGTGTATATTCTTGTATTTGTACACGCTGACACCGATCACCAGTTCATTGAAAGCGCAGAAGTCAGGGAATAACTCTCTGTTTCCAACGGGTAGTCTTTCGATCCATGATGAGTCCTCTTAGTGTATTATCTGTTTCCTACCAGTTCAGCTTGTATTCCTATCACCCATGAGGATTTTGATGTCACCATCTGGGATGTTTACCATAACTGCCTATAGGTGTCTATGAAAACCTCCCTTCTTCTCTTGCTCCGCGTTGTTTGTAGAACCGTGTGTAGCATCGGGTGATTGTAACCTTCCTTCCTGCATTTTGAGTTGATTCTTGTTGTCATAATCCTGAAGAATGAGATTGGTTCGCACTGCATTAGGGCTTTGGCCGCCACTAGTGACATCATAATAACCACTCACCGCCTCATTGTGCTCATGGATGTTGTCTGGTCTGAGTGAGCAGAACTAAGTAGATTACCGACTCGCCATTTGACAGTTTTGACAGTTCACATCTTTTCCATCTGCTCTCTCAAATTCCCAGCACTTTTATACCACATCTCATTCCTTTGGCTACCTGTTCAGCCTTCTCAGCCTCGTACACAGTACGGAAATTCCACGCCCCCATTCTTGTTCTTGCTTTCAACGAGAGAATATATATCTGGAATGCCTTCACCTGCTCACTGTGTCATTTCACCTTTCCGGTACCATTGGAGAATGTGTTTGTTTTTTGAATTTTTCGTATTTTTGAAAATTTTCGGAGAGCTGAAGTTTTTACAGAAGTTTGCTTTTTTCGGGGTTTGGGTCACTCGCTCCAAGTTCAATCCTTCCTCTTTCCTCGGCCTTGAAACCAGCTAGAAAACTAGCAAGCCTGTTAATTAGACGAGGTTATTCGTACAATAGGTGAGATGTGTATTCCAGTAGAAATCATTACCTACGCTTATAAGAGTTAAACAATAAAATGTTAGGTGAAACATAAACATATGCTACTTACTAGTAGCGAGTAGTGTAAAGTTGGACGCCGACGGAAAGTTGATGAATGACAGATAAGCATGGAATTACCAGCCTCTTCCTTAGTGGTAGCTTCGAATTAACAAAATTTCTCTGTCTAAATCATCAATCGAATTTATCTCTTTCTCATTACACAGCAGTAAGCTGATCCTCGCTCATTTCTTTCTGAGAAGTCATAGGTTGTTTGTTGGAATTTGGATAGAGCTGACTCTGTGTCCCTTGGATGCATCTATCTCAAGAGCATGAACTGAGAAATTGTGCGCCGACTGGAGACTGATTTCCAACCTGCGGGCGTTCAGGTGAATAGATGCTGACCAACCATGAAGTACTGTGATATACAGAAGTGAGTAGTGAATGAATTTCACTGTTAGTCAGAATCATTCAAATTATTAATTTGGAATAGTTAAAATCATTAATCAATTGAATACAGTAACGACAGGAGATTAAATGAGGTTATGATTTTCGACTGAGTATTGAATTCCACCGGTATGGTGAAAGTTGAACTACGGACTTGAATTCCTAGTCCAGAACTGTTAATGTCTTAATTCTCCCTATGTTACTCTCTTGAATAAAACAATGATTTCAACTATTCCAGCCGATGTAAATGAATGAAATTCTCCAACTTTTGACAGTGGAATCACCGAGCAGAAATCTCTGAGTACGTTCAAGCTTTTCCTCTCAAATTCCATCACGATGTACTCAGCTGATGACAAACCTGTGGGGGAGATGAATTTCATTCGAAGATGTCTTCATATTTCTGTTGGAATTATTCGATAAGGCAGATAAAGTATTAACCCATAATACTTGTTTGGAATGAAATAATTACTAAAAGTCGATGGAAGGCATTTGGACGTTTGAGAAATTTAAGAATAACTACGGTTGTTCTCACCATATTATTCATTATGTTTAATAAATCCATATAAATAAGACACCTAGTGAGCTCAACTCAGACGATGTTATCTGGTGCCACCGTAAAAGCGTCACAACCACATTCAAATACTTCCAGCTGAACCACCAGTCATCTCCATCACTTTAACCCGAATTGCCTCTTTCATTTGAAGTATACATCGTCCTTCGGTTAAAAGCCTTCTCACACGAACTAATTAGTATATCGCTTCTGAATGGACTCTCAGATTGTACTGATTGTACTTAGTAGTACACAGTGCTGAGTGCATACAAACAACCACATGAAAATAACATACATAATACGACGAATATTTGACAAAAGTCATTTTGTGAGAAAGGGAATCACATTGAGAATCACAATGGACTATGAACCCTCAATATGTATATTTGCGTCGATAAATAATCGAAGAAGTTGAAATATATATATGTGAAATTACTTGTGAATATTCTCGAAGGCACGAAAATCCGCATCTAGAAGGTGTAACACGTAAGTGAATTTCAACTACGTCTCACTTGTTAGTCGCTATCATTTGAATTTATTACTGAATGGTTAGGTGACGATTTTCTTCTGACTCTGGTTATGTCCAACCTGCTTTATTCGATATACACACCCTGAATGGGTATTTGAATTAACAAGCAAAATAGATATTGGTTACAGGATTTCTTCATGAGCTGACATTGGTTAGAGGACCATTGGAGAACCTGGGAGTATTGGACAGCTATTTCGTCCTAGTTTCGGACCTCCTCATCATTGCGCACCCACCGGGATTTGAATCCAGGACCTTCTGGTTACAAGGCGAGCTCGTATACCATTAAGCCCATGAATTGTAACTTCTGCCAATTCACGACATATCGCGACTGCTAGCCAATGTCTTCGACGAGTATTTGTCCTCACACCCGACCTGCTGCACCCTACTGGTAACGACTTCCTACTGGAACCCCAGGTAACTACCTACCTGAATAGGGCCAGTCGCCTTTCGTGAAAGTGTTTTAAGATGTAGACATCTAATCAATATGGAATGTCAGTGTGCGATTACTGAATGTCCATGAAATTCGGAATTCAGTGAAGTGTGATGGATGGAACTGATATTCACATTTATCGTCTCCGTTCTTGTATCAAGGCGTCCTATTTTATCATTTCTACCTAATGATTCCGCATTTAGAGCTGAATGTAACCAATTTTGTTCTGACGGTAAAAATAAATTCCATTGAGCGGTTTCCTCAAAATTGATTGACATTATCTATATGAAACGCAAATGAGATTGTGCTCAAGTGAATTCATTCACGTATACCCTTCATTATGGTGATTGATTTAGGCCAGTTACCAGTCGGTCTCGTGCACTATACAAACACAAATACGTTCCATAATCTGGAAGTCACTTCCATTTCACATTATCAGTTGGCATATACGAACGGTGTGATCTCTCTGACCATTTTCATCTGGTGTACTCTGAGGGGATGAAATTATCTCGAAGCTATTGTCATCTATCGTATTCTTCGTAAATTTCAGGTCATTGGAGAATGGCACGTTTCCATGCATCATATGAGAATTCGATATATAACAACGAGAGGTTACAGAAAACACCTACCACTTATTATATTTGGGTAAGATGAATACGAATTTTTGAGGAAGCCGCTTTTCTTATTATCAGGTTGCAGGAGACACACTCATGATGATGTTGCTGACATTGATACCTGTCGTCTTATTTGGCGTTAAGTGAGATTAGATTAAATTTCACGCCTAAATATTATCTTCTTTACAGAACAGATATTTGGATGTTCTTCCAGTTTAATTTCACTGCGGTGTATGTTATTTTGTAAGTCCTCCAATCAACTTTATTTATCGATTGAGGAATTTAGTCTAACGCACTTTGTCACATGTATTTCATCTGTAGGACAGAGCACTAACCCACTTCACTGAATACTAGACACTTACATCACTTAGTGCTTACTGAATGAATTGTCAAGCAAAGAGAGTTTAGGGCCAGTTGTTGTTTGAGAGAATCTGTTACTGTTCTTAGTTAGATCATTCCATTCAGACTTACCGACCCATTTTTCTCTAATTTGGCTGAGTTGTAGTCAATCTCCTGACTGACATTGATTGATACTGATGGAAGTGATACACATAGAAATCACTGGAAGAATTTTACAGAATAGGGTATTTGTAGAAACCGGTTAGTAGAAGGTCTGGAACACCGAAGTGTTCACTGATAGTAGGCATCACACCAATCAATACAACATTAAGAATCCTACTAGAGCTTCGGTATGAATATAATTCATATAGTGACCAAGTGCAAACTATTTCTCAGTATTTTATTCGGTAATATTGACCAAACTTCTGGGTAGTTAATATTTCACCGTAAGTTAATATTATATTTTTAGAAATTTCAGAGAATTTCACTTAAATAATCCCACCGTTTCGTCCGGAAAATCACTCTAAACTTCTTCAGCAATATATTAGAAATTAAAACATCCAAGTTCATGTATAAAACGACACTCATTGTCTATAATATCACTGTTCAGTCACATCTTCTTAGTCATGAATAGTCGTCAGAAATAAAATAGACGAAACTAAATGAATTGTGAGCAAGATTTGACCAGGGAGTTGTCTGCTAGTAAGGCTCCTTGTCTGATCGTAGAGATATTTCAATAAACTTATTTTTACCGCCTATTCTGGATGGGATGAATTAAAGTCCAAATATTTATTCGAGTGTGTCAGTTTCCTATAAATACTACTGGTATCCAGTCCACCATTTTGTTTTCGCTTTATTCTGCACTCCAGCATGGTCAACTCCTTCTGTTCGTTTTCTAACTCACAAGTGAATTCCATTCCGTCTTCTAATGACTTTACATGTGTGAGGAATTCAGTGATATATTCAGATATCAACACAGTGATTGAATGTGTCATCCACACATCTCCACCATAAGCATAACGCCTAACACTGTGTCATCAACCGAGAGCTCAGTGCCACTTTTCAGTTCAGAGTCGATGTTCAGTTCGTTTCTAACTGCCTCCAGAGCTGAATGAATGGGAATATTGTTGTTCAACCTGGTTATGTCAAATGTGATCATCCTTGCATCTTTTTCCAACTGAACTTCCTCTAGCTTCTGTTTCATTACAACATGGGAATCAGTTAGCCTATAATTTGACCTATCTCTAACAACACTGATTTGAAATATTTAGATAACTCGTACGTCTAGGTGTTCGTAAAGTCAGCTGTTAGCTTGGTAGGGTGTCCTGCTTTCTAAATCTCTAATCTTGCCTTAGATTATCCTCATTTCAAGGGCTCATGAGAAGAGGAAAGCTTTCAAATGCACGAATCTCTAACCTTCCTTCCCTTCCCATTTCGGCTGTAAACCTCACCTAGTGAATTTTGTTCACTCATCTGTCGACTGACGAGTGATATTGAACCAAATAACAGAGAAATTCGATGTTTTCCGTAGTTTGGAAGAAGGGAGGTTGACTTCACTAAGATTCTACGGAATTGAAGACTCGAAATGTCTTCAGTGTGTGAATTAGATTGGATAATTCTCCCCGGCCTTCAAAAATATTTAGTGTTTCTATCCCGAAATGGCAATGATTCAGTGATATCAAAGTAGATTTTCACGCCTTTGATGAGAATGAACAAATGAATTCATGCAGCACACGGCGAATTTAGCATGTTGACATTTGTAAAGTAGACTTCAAAAGTAGACACATGAGTGACACTGATGCCACATGGTCGTCACACTCAAAATAGTCTTTTAACTGAAAACTTAACTTCTGAACGTTTGATTACTATAACTTTCCATTTATGCATTAATCATATAGCCGACAATTCCGAAAAATTCTGTAACGTCTGTGAATAACTGTTGGTGTTTGTGAATTCATTTCAGAGTACTTGGTATACTTCTGGTCGTTCTTTGCATATTCGTGTCAGAAATTCGATCGCGACCAGTCGCTGTTTATGTACTACTCGGAATTACGGTAAGTGTCCATTTTATATAACCATGCAAAAAATTGTGAAGGTTTGTGGTAACTTTTAGGAATGAGCCAATGTTGTTTGTCATAGATTTTTGAAAACGTCTATACCCATGATTACCTCCTCAGCGTAATTATCTCTACGATTCACATTACACACCACTTTGATTACTTCTATTATTGTCGAAGTTACAGAGATTATTTATTTTTATACTAACATATGCGAAAGGATTCTAGAGCAGACGTCAGGCTGTGATTAGTTGACCCAAGCAGCTGACTGCATTTTGCAGAGGTAACTGCTGTCAACTTGTTTAGGAGAAGCGACGGTGAACAGGATCACGTCTTCTTGAAACTAACTGTTGTTTTGTGACTCTGAATGATAAAAGTATCGTTTTTTTGTCTGAGGGAGGCTGAGAATTAATTGCATTCTCAGTGGTCATGGTGAATATAAATACACATGTATATTTATAGTCTCCTCATTTCTCACTTAATAGTTCTTTATCCACTTTTATCGATATTTTCCCACTCTGATTTCCTCTTTGTTATAGATTTTGCTGTGGTCTGTAGGATTGGCCGCTATTATACCCCCCGCTGAAATAGTATGTGGATGTATATCGCTGGCATTGACAGTAGTGATAACAATTACAATAGTCATTGTGGCTTTGAAACTACCACCGATGAATGAAAAGGGATTCATATTTTTCAGTATATTAGCATGTGTCTTTGCTGTTATGGCGACCGTCCTCAAAATGTGTGATGCGTTCCTCCACCAAACGGTAATTATATCTCAATATATTCATGTTTCAATAGTAATAATAATAATAATAATAGTCCGAATGATCTATACAAGTTATGCGAAAAAGTACTCGACATCTCCACTTGGTGCCGAAATATTCCGGCGCATCCGATTTTAATCTTAACACCCGATAATTTGAAAGTTTACACAATTCTGGCTAATAGTAAGGTTGAACGCAGGATAGAGGACAAATGTACCAGGACAATGTAGCCTCATTCTCTGTTATTCCGTCTTCTCCTCTCAACTAGCTACAAACTGAACAATGTGAAAATATAAATCACACAAAAGATTTGAACACACATCATATGCGATGATGAGTAGCAGTTGATGAGAACAAACACAAGGGTCCTTAAGTGGCATGCAAGTTAATATATTGTTAAGAGAGACCTGGCTTACTGCCTTTTGTTGAGGCAATCAACAACAAGCAACTAGAAACGACTCTGTGTACACCAATGGCCTTACTCATGTCTAGTTGTTTCTATAAATGCAAATTATTCAGAGTCAGGTTACTCAGGGACAAGCTCTGTAGGTTGACCTAATTAGACAAAATAATATAATTTACAAAACACATTGCAATGACTGTGAGTTGAGTCAACTACATAGGTTAAACTAGTAGTAGATTGGGGGTAGTTAGATTGTCGGAACATAATAATTTAGCTAAGTTAATAATGGTTGACCCCGAGAAGAAAATTAGTTTAGAAAACAGCTCAGCGATTGCACTGCATGCAGTAACACACAACCACACAATAGGTTGGTGGGAGAGGGTTAAAATTCTTAGAAGTAATATAGGTAGGTGGAGGGAGAAAGAGGTGGATTACTGAATCCTTCTTCATCGAGTCTACACCCAGCACATGCAATGATAAATGACTCATCACCGACACCAGAGATATTGAAAATACTACTACCAATCAAATCAAGCGATGAGAAATAATGGAATTATATAAACGAATTCAGAAAGTTGTGTGAGTAGTGGCTTGATATGATTATGAGGGGCAATAAATTGTGTTCGAAACGTGGTCGTCAGTAAATATTACTGTATAATACTGTGAGACTGTATCAAAATGAATTTTACCCATAATGGAGTTACACTCCACCACCACCACCACAGTGCACAGCTTTTATTCTTATGTCAGGGGACCTATTTCATTGTTACATTCCCATGTGTTACTCCTTGTCATCGTCGAAAATGCATTTTCAAATATTTTGTGTACTTTATGTTTTCGTATTGTTCAGTTTGTAGCCAGCCGAGAGAGACGCAGAACGTGGTACAGAATGGCGTCATTTTATCCTGGTGTATTTGTTGTTCTTGCTCTCTCGACAAATTCTATAATTTGATTAGTAATGTAATAATCAGCTGAGTGAAAATCGATTGTATGTAATATCTGTTAACCCTCACTAGAGCGAATTTCCTCTGTCGTGCAGATGTGTGGGGACTAGTACTTTGTCAACCAGTTGCTGGTGTAATTCTCACATTCCATGGAATATACATCGTCTAACAGAAACACGATTGTAAACCAAATGTACAATTAATTAATGACATCTCTTTTGTCAGATAAGAACTGTGAAGTGATGCAGCAGTTGTTTATATTGAATGAATGACATAAATTCACATATTTCAGCCTCACTCCATGCAGCCTGTATCAATGACAGGAGTGATTCAACTGTCAGCATGTTTCGATAATAGTCAATGTCCACAGATCTCAGATCAGTAGATATGTCAATGTTGTAATTTGCATATAATTAACAAAGCATGTGAGTGTACCTCTTCCCTCACGATTTACTCCTTTCTCATTTCATTTTCAACTCAGGTAATCTTCATTCTGACAGCAATTTTCTATGTGTCATTCATACTCTTCGTAAGTTTGTCATTTTATCGGTGTATCATGCACGTTTATTTTGGCGAGTAATTTACACGAAGCACATCAGGTATTTGATAGTCGCAGAATTCCAATGTGAATCTTAGTATAGCTGAGTTTATATTGCATCATTAGGCACGTGAACACATCCACGATATTCGAGAGTGTATTTCCAGAGTAGATGATGTTGTACTCTGCTGCACTTGACGGATCTTTAAGTCATTAGACGAATACTCAATTCCTGTTTCTTCACTGGAGTGTAGTAATCACGATTCGAATTTAAGTGAACCCTCATTATTACGATAATGAGCTCCTTATGGTTCCCGTATATGAAATTAGTTTGTGCATGGACGTTGGATTACAGTGAACGCTATTTATCGATGATTCCATCTCCCCTTGCTATCCAACCTCATTGATTATTTTCAGATCGCCAACAGCCTCAGTATACACACGAGACTCCTTAATTATAAAATGAATAATGACACATTTGTCGTGTCATTCTCAAATGAGCATTTTCTACAAACTGTCACCTAGATTTCTCTCTCTACCACATGAATAGCATATACAATAGAGACAACAAACAGACGTTAGTCTTGGTTTCTAACCAATCCTTCATTCTGCATGTGTTTTGGTGGAAAGTTCTCTTATTTGTTGCAGGACAAAATTTAATGGAATCTAACCAAACTAAGACACTGTGTCAAACTAAAAGTGATGCGTATCACCATATACATGTGAAAAACTGAAATCATTCAGGAAATAATGCTCCTCAGGCTACTGTCCATCTCTTCTGCAAAACTAAGCTTAAAACAATCTGCTCGGGTATAGTCTGGAAGTCAACATTGAATCTGTCAATAACGCTCAATTGGTTCATGTGTCTATGGCACATCACATAATTAAAATCTTATCGATCTGATGTGATCAATGAAATAAATTCATCACTGTAGAATATGAGTTCATGTACATTTGAGTTGATCCCCTGTATTGCTTGCTCTCTGTTGAAATGTTTTATCTTTCCTTACACTATAGTTCATGTTCACGTGTGTCAATAATCGCAACGTGATTATTTTGTGGGTGACGTCTGTTCTCGCTGAATTCATCATGGCGTTTATCATTTGGTCTTGTATAATTAATCTGTTTACTATCGGTGACTTGTCCTTATTTGTCATCAGATATGGAACAGTGAATGATAGATGTTGGAATGGTACGTGTGACATTCCAATATAGAAATCAATCAGACACTCTCGGTCTGTGGACATCTTTTCATCAGCGATCTTCGTCATCCAGTTCTTCATAACGAATTGTTGCCTACACTTTCATTAACACTTTTGAATAATTCCGAAAAATCAAAAAATCCCGTTCTTCTTAAACATTAAACACAGACAAATCAAAATGTAAACACGAATAATAAAAGTCTATTGCAGCATAAAATTGTTTTTATTGATCATTGCTCAAATGACTGTGTGCTGTTGTGGTTGAGATTTCACCTACACCCCCTCCTCCTCCTCCTCACGCCATCTGTTTGATGTCAGACTTTGATGCCAGAATCATCACTTCCACTTCACTACCAGTCGAATGACAGATGTACGATCTAATTCAACGGTGTTCTCAGCACAGATATCCGGTCTACCTACAATTCCTCATCAATATTTGTCTCGTAATTAGTAGTTAAATGGTAAGTCGCCACAGTTCCATGCTGCTTATACTCACTCTCTAGGCAGCCATACAATCTCCAGTATCAGAGGCAGTATCTGTCGATGAATGTCTGTAGCCTTTCGGAAATGTACTGCATGAAACCACTGACTCGCTGTCAATGTTGAAATTTCACAACTTCTTCCTCATACCGACTGTAATACATTTGCAAAGTGGTTTCTGAGTGTTGAAAATGTGTCTTGCTTCTCCGATGATAACGTTAACATGCTGATTCGTGCCATCTGTAGTTGACATGGTGTTGTGTGTCCATATACGTGAAAGGGACGGTGTGCATTAGATTTCTCCTGTGACTTCTAAATGTTCACGTGAAGTGTTGTTTCTACCGCCTGCTCTTCCAGCTTATTAAAATTTCGATTGTTCACCGTCGATTTGGTGCAACATTAAACATTAGTCATTCGAGTGATTCAGTCAGATATTCTAGGGTCAATTTGTTGATCTGATGTGTGTCCATCCCCACGCTTCACAAGGTCTGCAACACAGTCTAGTCCATGATTAGTGTGAAAAGCGCTGTCTCAATTTGATCTTCCTTTGAAAGACATCGGTGAGCTTGCTATTGTGAATCACTTGGCATCCGGCATTATAATCATATACGTGTTAAATGAGGTCTACTTATCTTCGCGTCATTCAGAATTGCTGAAACAGTTGGCACTGCCTACAGATGTTCAGCGGTTCAATTCATCTCACTCCATATCGCACAGAAATTTGGAGAAAATTAAGTTAATAGAAATAATTATCAACACACTGAAACTAATGTGGATTCAAAGGATCTGATAGATTGCAAAGTGTGAACGCATCTACGCTATTCAGACCTTATTTGAGACACGCCACCGAAATGATTCAGAGCAAGCAATTAAATACATTCTAAACCGTCTACTCTACATTAATTTGAATACGTGAATCTCGCTATTCTTCTACTAATCTCGTCAAACCAGTGTTTCGAGTTGTTAATGTCCTCCTCCCCTGACGCATTAATAATATACCAGGCGACTAACCTTCTGGTAGAAACAAGTCAAATAGTCGATAACACTCATTCACTTTCTCACACACACAAGAACAACAATCATCAGTCATTTCTGTTGATAGTATGACAGTAGATTATGAAAAGAAAGAAAGAGGAAGAGATTCAGAACTTTTAAAAAGTGTATTTTACTGTAAGCACTTTTGAAGGGAAGTAATAATACGAAGACTCAAACCGGATGAATAAGAGGTTATTGTGTGAGTTATAGAAATTTTAAGGCTGCAGTGCCAGAAGTGATTCCATAAATCTCTCCTGTATACGCATTTCACGGTTTCACCTTGCATATTACAGCAGTTTCTGCTGCAGACAGGTGTAGTCAGAAACCTTCTTAACGACTGGGCCTCTTACCTTACTTATCAATTTAAAGGAGATTTCTATTGATCCAGAATGATTCGTATAGGAACAAGGAGCTGCAGAATTATAATATTGGTTCATGTAATTCTTCCTTTCTACAGCCATATTCGAGGACGCTTTTGTGGGCGTCTAGACAGTGTCGTCTTTCAGAATTCTAGATATATGGATACGATTCTCCTACGAGTTATCACTGACTTTCAAAAACACTCAAAATTATTCAATGCACACACACCATGCATACAAACCTACTGAAATTGTCAGAATTTTTATCCAAGTATAGAAGTACTCAGTTGATAAACAATTGAAAATATTCAATGGAGATTATGATGAGGCTGTCGTTTACCACCTTACACATTGTAGCTTTACACTTTGTATTCTCTATTAACTACAACAATAACAACACAATTATTGTTTCAAATATTTTCGATTAGAAACACTTTTTGATGAAGACCACGATGAATGTTTTGACTTAACCATGTTCATCCTTGATCAAGGAACAAAGAACATCCTTCTGATGAATGAATGAATGAGTTATTCAGGATTTCATCATGAGCTGACATCAGTTAGAGAACCATTGGAAAACCTGGGAGTACTGGACAGCTGTTTCGTCCTAGTTTGGGACTCTTCAGCAGTACGCACCCACCGGGATTCGAACCCAGGACCTTCTGGTTACAAGGCGAGCTCGTATACCATTAAGCCACTGGGACCCGATCCAATGGTCCATGAATTCTAACTTCTGCCAATTCACGACATAGCGCGACTGCTAGCCAATGTCTTCGGCGAGTATTTGTCCTCACGCCCGACCTGCTGCACCCTACTGGTCCTGGGTTCGAATCCCGGTGGGTGCGTACTGCTGAAGAGTCCCAAACTAGGACGAAACAGCTGTCCAGTACTCCCAGGTTTTCCAATGGTTCTCTAACTGATGTCAGCTCATGATGAAATCCTGTAACCAATCAAATCCCTACAAACCAACACTTGAAAATGAGTTATTCACATTCCAAAGTCATAAATGTGTGTGAGTGTGTGCTAGTTAGAGAATGGTATTCTGACAGAGAGATGATTGATTACTTTAAACCACATGAATTGGTGAAGATGAAAACGCCTGAGAGATTGATTTGCGAAAATTATTATTACTAGATTGAAGTTCATTGTGTTCATGTGATGTTGGGTTGTATTGAGTTAAACGACTAAAGCTGATGGTGTGATATCACAGTGAATGATCATCATGAATGACGATGAATATAGACACCAGTATTATGTGTCTAGTAGGACTTTTATTCTATCTGTTTATCAACATCATATGAATGAGAGTCGTTTTGAGGAAGAGAATGTCAATCAGGAAGTTATTTGTCTTTGTCACCATCTAAAGTATTGTGAGATTGAGAAGCGATAGATCAGTTGAGAAACTGAAATTTTGTTCTCTACAAGTGTAAAGATACAGAAGCGACAACGCGACAGATGAATTCTGTTGAGGAAGTAAATAAGAGATTGACTGAATGTTTCCACATAAGATGGAGGTTCACGTCGAAATAACTTGCCGTAATGGAGTATCTAGCGGTTCATAATTCTCACGACACATAAGAATGCCAGAAACATCTTCGGAAGTTACTCTTATATTCATAATTCTGCTTAATTGAATGGAAATACAACGTCTTCTGTCATTTGAAATATTTGCTTCCTGATAGCTGTTGGTCACGCATTGGCTTGTTGAGATCATCAGACAATCGTAGGCGATCCATCGAAATCTGTGTGTTAGTCTACTTGAACTAAGTGTATTTATACCGAAATAGCTAACTAACAACAGCAACAACAAAGACCACTGACCATCAGCTGACTGATTTCAACATAGAACTTTGCACCGATGTGCAGCAGTTCGAGTAGCCACACTCCCTCCTTGTAGCACACAAAGCAAGAGAAGAAAGTAACAAGAAATGCAAAATAGAGACAGTAAACAGAGATATGAGACAAAAGAATAGAAATATCGAAGAACAATGTAGTTTCATTGGGTATTATAAGTCACAATGATCGCAGTCGGCCTTGTGTCGGCGACGGATCTTTCAAATGTCTGCCCTATCAATTTGTTGGTAGGTGATCTGCCTACCATGATAATAACGGGTAACGGGGAATCAGGGTTCGATTCCAGAGAGGGAGCCTGAGAAATGGCTACTACATCCAAGGATGGCAGCAGGTGCGAAAATTACCCACTCCCGGCACGGGGAGGTAGTGACGAAAAGTACGAATACGGGACTCAATTGAGGCTCCGTAATTCAAATGAGTACAATTTAAATCCTTTAACGAGGACCAACTGGAGGGCAAGTCTGGTGCCAGCAGCCGCGGTAACTCCAGCTCCAAAAGCGTATATTAAAGTTGCTGCAGTTAAAAAGCTCGTAGTTGAACCTGGGTTGTGCGGCCGCATGCCGTTGCTTGTTCGCGGTTTTGGTTACGATCAGAACTTGTGTTCGGCTCGGTGTAGTGGTTGTGCAGCCTTTCAGCCGTATCCGTGTAAACGGGTGCTGACGGAGATGGGTGAGCTTGTATTGCCCGCTATCTGTTGGCATGCTTCCGGATGCCTTTAACCGGGTGTCGGGAGCGGACGGCATCTTTACTTTGAACAAATTTGAGTGCTCAAGGCAGGCCTTTGTGCCTAGAAATTCTTGCATAGAATAATGAAATAGGACTTCGGTCCTATTTTGTTGGTTTTCGGATCCGAAGTAATGGTTAAGAGGGACAGACGGGGGCATTTGTATGGCGGTGTTAGAGGTGACATTCTGGGATCATCGCCAGACAAACTACAGCGAAAGCATTTGCCAAGAATGTTTTCATTGATCAGGAGCGAAAGTCAGAGTTTCGAAGACGATCAAATACCATCGTAATTTTGACCATAAACGATGCCAACTGACGATCCGCGATGGTTCTATAATTGACATTGCGGGCAGTCCCCGGGAAACCTTCAAGTCTTTGGGCTCCGGGGGAAGTATGGATGCAAAGTTGAAACTTAAAGGAATTGACGGAAGGGCACCACCAGGAGTGGAGCCTGCGGTTTAATTCGACTCAACACGGGAAAACTCACCCGGCCCGGACACTGTGAGGATTGACAGATTGAAAGCTCTTTCTTGTTTCGGTGGATGGTGGTGCATGGCCGTTCTTAGTTGGTGGAGCGATTTGTCTGGTTAATTCCGATAACGAACGAGACTTTAACCTACTAAATAGTAGATTGGTCCTCTGTGCTCGTTCAGGGCGCGGCTTCTATTGCTTCTTTATGGAGTAGTGTGGTCGTGATCCGGTGCCAGTTTTTACTTCTTAGAGGGACAGACGGCACATCGAAGTCGTACGAAATTGAGCAATAACAGGTCTGTGATGCCCTTAGATGTCCGGGGCCACACGTGCGCTACAATGACGGTGCCAGCGAGTCTGGGAACCTGGCCCGAAAAGGTTCGGCAAACTGTTTCATCACCGTCGTGACTGGGATCGGGGCTTGCAATTATTCCCCGTGAACGAGAAATTCCTGGTAAGTGCAAGTCATAAGCTTGCGCTGATTACGTCCCTGCCCTTTGTACACACCGCCCGTCGCTACTACCGATTGAATGGTTTAATTAAGCCGTTGGATTGGTGTCGTTGCAGTGGCTGCGCCGCTCGACTGATGCCGAGAAGACGACCTAACTTGACTATTTAGAGGAAGTAAAAGTCGTAACAAGGTTTCCGTAGGTGAACCTGCGGAAGGATCATTACAAGATTCTCAAACATGTACCCAATTGAAGCACGGATATTGTTGTGGTGTGCTAAGACACGCCAGCGGGTGTTGGTTGCCCTGACTAGTCGACTGGCACCCAAGCCTAGATGTTGGTAGGCAAAGACTACACAAGCATGTGTACCCGAAAGATTAAATCATGAGTTGTTTTGGCCTGGGAAACCAATCAGCACAAATGAAATGAGTGAAGTACTCATAAAGACTGGGCCTCGCAGTCAATCATCCCTAATGTACTGTTGCTAAACTGAAACTTAAAGGAATTGACGGAATTTTGATTCTTCGACCGGGGTACCTAACCTGTCATATGCTCTGATGGTGTTCTCGTGACTTTTGTTGCCAGATCTGCCAAGGGCGACGGGATAGTACACGACCTAATGGTTGTGTGCAAGGTTTGAAGAAGGCTGTGTGTTATTTGCATACGCCTCGCCCTGATAATGTTTACCTCATTTTACACTGTTTACGCGATCCGGTTTGGCTTGCCATTCACGGGTTTGCTGCTCCGCAGGCACCTGGTTTTAAGCTGGACTGCATGTACGCTGGCCTGGTAGACTTGCGCCCGGGTTACAGCCTCGAACCTTTAGTTCTATGCATCTGGGAAACCGATGTGTAGGATTATTGGAGTACAACTTTGAGCGGTGGATCACTCGGCTCGTGCGTCGATGAAGAGTGCAGCCAACTGTGTGAATGAATGTGAACTGCATACTGCTTTGAACTCCGGTGAAGAACTTCTGATTGAGTCGCCACGGTGGGTTGTGCTCGAGTCGTAGCTTAATGATATACATATATATAAACGCTCGAGAGTACATGACCTATCGTGACTACAGTTATAAATAAACGGCTTGATTGGAGGTCTATACATAGTCTATGGCTTAACCGAGAGTCGCGGTACGTCCAGCGTTTGCGTTACATTTTTGCGTGATTCGTTACATAAAATTTATCTTGTTGTAATCCTTGCACAAGTACTCTACTACCTTCATACCTATAACTATTAACTCTCATATCAAATAGTTATGGTTAACCAAAGTAAAAAGCAACGAACTCAATCCCCTGTAAATCTGTTGACTAATTTTAAGTCGTTGACTGCTACACACTCCCTACAAATGGTTATAGTGAGCCACATAACCCACTTGTATGTCGTAAGCGTCGAGCTGAAACTGAGGATAAAACTGTACTGACAGCTAGTATTAGCACTACTCCCAAAAACTCAGTACCCTCTGCTCATACAGAAACCCTCCCTACACCTTATGTGCTTATCGAAAAGCTCCAGCCTTCAAGCTCTGTTTCGGTACTATCATCAGAAATAGAACTTCTAAAATTGTCTATAGGAGAACTTAAGGCCGAGTTAAGGGAAATAAAAAACAATAAGTCAGTAAATCCTGGAATTTCTGAAACCAGTACCAAAATATCAAAATTATCAGATCACATCAGCGATATCAGATCGCAGGTCTGTGAACTGACACCTTTAACTATCCTCATGAAAACTGTAGACCTTAACAAACTTGACACAGAATCGGTATCTAAGGTGGATAACCTCATTAACTTTGTTACTGCAGAAGTAACAAAACGACTCGATGCTAAACTGAGTGCTATTGTCTACAACGTTCCGGACAATGAGGCACTAAAAAAGGTACAGCGCATCTTACCTAGTGAGGCGAAAATGCCCAACTCCAAGACTAAGTGCTACAGGCTGAAGAAGAGTCAACATGAAAAGTGTTGTCCTATTCGTTTTCAGTTCGAAACACCAGCAGAGGCCAGAAAATTCATCCACTCACAACACACCCTATCGCAAGCCAAAAATTACAAACTAATAAAGGTTGCGGTGGACAAGACAGTCATAGAAAGGCGCGAATATAATTTTCTCACTGAGTCTAATTGTGGAATAAATAATAGGACATTGCAAGCAGCAATTATACCCAACCCTTTGAGAGATACCGTAGAATCCACCGCACCACCCCTCTCAAACCACACAGAATTATCCTCTCAGAGAGCGACACCAACCGAAAGGCCACTAAATTGTAATCAAATAGCCAATAAAACTATACCACCTATCACCGTAGATATAGACACATCACCAAATAATCCCGGAAAAAAAGTCAAAATCCCCCGAAAGTCGACCCTGTCCTCTCCTAGCCATAAGTCCATTGGTAAGAAAAGGGAAAATATGACCCCAAATAATGCCAACAACAAAAATGGCAGTATAAATAAGCCCACATTCCCCACGGTCAATAGTATTAGCACCCACAACGTGCGAAATAGCACCATGGCACACACTGATAACCAACGCCACAACAATGCCACCATCAATAGTACAAGTGGCAATAGTCAGAACTCGACCACCAACAACTCAGGGTATTCACAGTATGGCACACAAATAAATTTTGATCGGATATATGGTACAAGTCTGCTGGGAACTTACCCACAAAGCAGTACACACGAAACCCATACAAGGGTACAATTAGTACCTAACAATAAGTGGAATAATAAACCATGTTCATCACAAGGTCCCAATCATTTTTTATCCCCTGCGTCCCTGTCAGCGTTGAAAAAACAGCTGGTAGGGATGTTAACACTCATAAACCACTAGTGCTGGCTCCCCCTTTGCATGAATATAGGAACAGCCTAGTTCACCCGCATCCACTAAGCACACTTGATGCATGCACAAGTTTAGGTCAAATAAAGATCCTAACCCCCGTTTCTAGCTTAACTAAAAATAAAAACGCCTTAGCACATCCAGTACTCCAACGCTTAATTCTTCACCGAAAACAGCACACACCAACTCGATAGACATAGGTGAGCATGATGTTGAAACTCCTCTTAACATAGGGTCGTCATGTCAACCATAACTACTGGGTGCTGAACCACATTCGGGGGTGATTAACGAACTTAAATACTTCAAATGCTATTTCAAATCTCATCTTTACTTAGGGAACATCCAGAAAGCTGTTCAGGAAGAACTAGATAGAGTAACTGCATGGTCCTCCACATGGAACCTAAAATTCAACCTTAAAAAATGTGGTTGGATCTGTTTCGGTGCACCCTCAATAAATATTAAACTGGTACTTGAATCTATTGACTTGCCTAAACTCCAAAGTGTTGTTGACCTAGGACTCAGGTACTCTAGTGACCTGACGTTTTCTGAGCAAGTGGCGACACAGACGCGTAAATCGAGGATGCTCTTAGGATGCATACTCAGGAATTTCCACAACTACGAAGCGAAACTATTACTATATAAAACTTGTGTCAGACCACTACTTGAATATTGTCCATTTATTCTCAGCAGCACTCGCGTAAGTGACAAACTTAAAATAGAAAGTGTCCAACGATACTTCACGTCTAAACTACTAGGATTTGACTGCGAAAAGGACTACACATCAAGGTGTATTACTCTAGGTATCGACCTACTCTGGATGAGACGACCGAGCATCAACCTAACATTCTTCTTTAAAATCTTGCATAAAATATCATTCTCAGACAGTAAGGAGATACAGTTCTCACCTGAAGGCTCTTACAACCTTCGTAACCAAATGTGCACAGTATCTAGGAAAAACTGTAAGACAGCACTCCGTGCAAACTTCTTCATAGTCATGTACTCTAAGATCTGGAACAGTTTACCCCTAGAAATAAGGACCTGTCACTCTATTATAACCTTCAAACGCTTGCTATATAAACTGTTTCATCCCAATGACTATGCCAATCAGACCGCACCACTTATTTCTAAAACGCATGAGCTATTAGAACACTATAACGCCTAGACTCATTACTAAATATTATGACACTAAATAAACTCTAAGACTTCGCAATAACACATGAAAAAACAACTAGATTATAGGTAGTCTTTACTATACAATGATACACATTTATAAACATTTATATATACATAAAATATTAATGTTCTCTTCATGTTCACATACTTTATCTTTCTGCTATTCTGCTGCTGAGAGAACTCTTCTATATACCTCCTGGTCGAGGTCGAACAAACCAACATCTAAACTGAAATGTCCATTTAAGTAAATTCAAACTCAAATTCCATGAACGATCCGATGCTACCATTTGAAAACGCTGACAAACATTCTGTACAAGGAGTATTCTTGATCTGAAACAAAGAAACAACTGGTTTTCAAACAGTATCAATGTATTACTCAACTAACATGTACAGTCTGCCATGCTGACACAAATGGCACAAACGGATAGTTCTGGAATCGACCTCGGCCCCATTTGATGGAGTAGAACAATCTAACATGACCTTATCTAATTTTCGTATCAACGATCAAATCTCTTTCCCACTATAAAACTACGATTAGACGTCTGAAAAAAATGGAATAAATGCATCACTGACTCAAAATAATACATCAATAAACTTTAACTCAAGGATGCTGTTCACAACAAAGTTATACAGGAGAACTGACTTCAAGCTTTATTTTTCCCAGATATTTGTACTACATTCACCTGATGTCTGGGTTTTCTGTTAATGCGAAGACAATATTTCTATATCTCTTTATGTGTTACACAGACAGACTATTTTGCAGACTGTTCCGACTGACTCTGATGTCAGAAAGAACAAACAAACTGTAAATTCAACATACATCGAAACATGTGTAATTTATATAATAACTTATCCATGCCTGTACAATTGGTATGTTCCTGCATAAACAGGAATAAATAAATAAATATATATATTGTTACGCACATTATCAGTTTTACCCTGACCTCGGAACAGATGTGAATACCCGCTGAACTTAAGCATACCACTAAGCGGAGGAAAAAAAAACTAACAAGGATCCCCTAGTAACTGCGAGTGAACAGGGATTAGCCCAGCACCGAAGCCTGTGGTTATTTGACTGCAAGGCAATGTGGTGTTTAGGTTTGTTCTTGGCATTATTGCTCTGCCCCAAGTCCAGCAATGAGTACGGCATACCGTTCTGGCCCAAAGAGGGTGAAAGGCACGTGGGGGTAGAGTCGGGTACGTACCAATTCTTCATTTTTTTTCATTTTTGTCTATTCAATTTGTATACTCTTCCTTACTAAGTCAATTGTTACTATTACTACTCTCACTTTTAATTGTCCCCGGTATTATTTCACTTGTTCCACTTGTCATTCTAAATCAATTCCTTTATGCAACATTAAATTCTATGCTATTAAATTTCACGCAATATTACGTAACGTTTTTATTTTTTCTATTTGTCTACTAATCTTATAATTGCACACCTTTTTCAAGTTCTATCCATCCTATGAATTATTCTATATATGACATTAATTTGCTTTGCCACTTGACATTTAACTACGATTATAATCACAAACATTTTAGTTTTAATTGCATTTCATATTATTATTATTTTATGCATTCACACCTATGTTTCAATTCCCTCACCGGATATAACTTCTTAAAAACCATATATATACGATTGTACAGCTTGATGATAAATTCGTTGAAAAGAGTCTCTTCGCTGAATCATTTGTTTTGATTTTCTATATGTTACAATGGGAATTTTCCATGATTTTGCTATTATCTCTAATTTAGAGACTATTTCGTAACAATAGTGCTTGTATTTGTTTTTAATAACTTACTTCTGGAAGAATGGGCGGTAGCCAGTGGCATGACTTTCAACCTGAAAAAGTGCAAAGTAGTGAAGTTGCGCACCTGTAGACTGCAGAATGCAAGTTACACCCTGTGCAATGAAAGCTTGTCCTGCTCAACGTCGGAACGTGACTTAGGTCTAGTTCCAACGGAGAAAATGGACACAAGCGTAAATTACACGGGGGATGTAGCGAGGGCATATATGCGGTCATACACTTTACACATAGACAATTAGATGCACTCACTCCTGAGCTCTTTCTAAGGTTGTATAAAACATACGTCAGACCGCATCTTGAAGTGCATAATATCATTGCACCCCCACTACTTAAAAGAGACGCCAACCTTTTGGAAAGAGTCCAACGACGGGCAACAAAAGGAGTGGTTGGTCTCCAAAATAAATCATATGATGAAAGGCTGAAGAAATTAGGCCTATTCACACTTAGTTACCATCGTCTTAGGGGGGATTTAATTACTGCCTACAAATTAACAAATGATCAGAATCACCCAAACAAAGGTGTTCTGCCATTGAGTAGGTATAGGCCCCCTCGTGGAAATCCTAGAAGGATAGCTCATCAGAGGGCAAGGACCCGGGTGCGCTCCCACTTCTTTTCCCTGCGGGTTTGCCGTCCCTGGAATTCCTTACCGGCAGATGTATCTATGGCACCATCTGTGGACGCCTTTAAGCGAAGGCTGGACAACCACGCAGCGACACAAGGACTTCATCCAAATGGCCTATCCCCTTAAAATCGCATACACCATTCAAAGGTAGACAATTAAACTGGTCGTTTTACTTCTTCACATTCTCTTCAGTCTTACTCTCCTGACACCTTTAACTACACCCATTATTATTATTATTGCTATTATTATTACTGGTATATATATACCGGTTGACTGACTGTTGTTACGTTTTCTTATTCTTTTTATGTCTGTTAGTCTGAATACCTTTACTAATTATATCTATTATTATTATTATCTCCTTTCTATTGACGACTATACCGAAGGACCAACTGGTGAAAGGATCAACTCCATTCACAGTAGTAACAGTCTTAACACACTTCATACTACAAACCACATATAATTAATCCCTGCACTACTCCTTTTGGAGTCAACCAAAGCTACGGCAGTCGAGTGGCGGGACGAGCCACGCAGACGTTTACCGAAGATCAGGAACCTCTACCTCACAATCAAGAGGCGAGCACAAAGAAATCAAATTGGTTTATACTAGCTCGCAAAAACGATATTGGATATTGGATGCAGGTTGTGGACCTATAATTTATCGGATATTACAGGTGCAATTTGGTGAGTCCCTGCATTTTTCCGACGTGTTGCGTTATATTTCACCTAGTTAATATTATTCCAGTGGTATTCTTCCACTTAACTATTGTTTTTCACAAATTCTATAACTCACCCCAATTGGCGTCTTTGTGTTTTGCTATTATCTCTAATTTAGGGACTATTTCGTAACAATAGTTCTTGTATTTGTTTTCAATAACTTACTTTCATCAAATTAGCGTAGTCTATATAAAAAACCGGGTCTTTTTATCCTGATTTATCACTATTCTAAAGTTACCCCTAACCCCCTCTAGACCCTGTCCTCTGAAATTTACATTTTCATCTGTTACGTCTGAACTATTAAATCTCTCATTCCCATTTTTCACTCAGTGTTACTGCTCACTAAAAGCGTTCTTTTGAGATACATTTTGCCAAGTAATTCCTTAATTTGTCGATTTTCTCCTGTTAATTCCTAGTAACCTACCGAAAACATAACATTTTACAGTTTTTTCTTATTTACTCGTTCCTGTTCCATTTCTACTGCTTGCAACTGTTACCATTAGTTGCAGCTCGATAAGCTGAATCTTTTGATACCTAATTTATCTATATTATATGTATATTTCCTTATTCCACTAAATTGTTTCCACTAATTTTCGTCATTTTCGTCAAAAAGTACCTTGGACTCATCTACCGATTTTTCAATATACTAATTTTTACACCTCCACTTCATATTAATCATCTCCCCTGACCTATCTAGTGAGACGGGAGCTACTTTTTATCCAATTAGTTCCTATCCCTGCGTCCCCAGGTAACCTTTTGTCATACCTGTTCCTAATTGACCCCCCGGTTTTTCGAATTTTCGCACTTTTTTCCTTCCTCTCTGAATATTACCGCTCAGAATCGTCTCAAAATAATTTCTATCATCATTCTCCAACTTAGGAAACAAAATGCCTCAAGCTCCAACCGTTTCTTTGAAAGCTGTGAAACTTTATTCTCTTACGTAACACCTCTCACATAGATTTTTCTGTTGCTCTTAAAAGTAAGCACAACTGCTAATTCACCTTTGATTCGTACTTTTTAACATCATCCCATCATTTTCATCAAAAATTTCTGAACTTTCCGCACTTTCCCGATCTTTTAACAAGGTGTACATTTTTACCGTAAATTACACAATTTCCGTAATTTTTGGCCTACCCCTGAATTTGTGACCCCATAACTTATTCCCCTCTCGACCTCTGAACCGTGACTCAGCCCTTTTATACTCTGTTTAGTATCCTCTTACAATACCTGGAAAACCTGGGTCGGTGCCTTGTAACCTGCTTGATTGAGAGACCCTCCAATTTGCGATTTTCGCTATTTTTCACCTGTTATTTTATGCTTTCTCTCGACTTTGTCATTATATAACTCTGCTCTTATAAAGCCTTTGTGCAGTCTTTTAGCCTCTCTCAAACCTGCTTAGTCTACTCTTTAAAAGCATTGAAAATCCGAAACGTACACTGGTAACCTATTCGACTGAACAATCGTCCTTTCCACAATTTTCGCGAATTTTTCACCCAAATTTCTTGCAAGTTTCCAACTTTGAGTTGCATTTTCTGCTCGTTCTTCCAGACTCATCCATAGTTCCCCCATTCCTCTCATAGTGCTCACAGTGCTCTATAGAAAGCAGTAAGCAGCTTACCCCCAACTAATTTCTACCTCCCAATAATTGCCCCTAAATTCCCATTCCAAACCAATTTTTCTCCGAGAACCTGTAACTCTTACTCATTTTCTAGTGTTGCAAATTAGCAGCTTTTCTTGCATTGACCGAAAACTTGCTAAAGACGCCTGCCATAGACCCTATTGAAATTTTATTGATCTGAATCCATTGGACTAATCAGGCCTTCTGATTGGTCCAGCAGCCCTCACTCTTACAGTAATTTTTAAGCCTTTTCCTTATTTCGCCACCTTCCTGCCCCATCCTTCCTATCCACTTTCTCACCATTCCTCTCTCCGTCGATAGTACTCTTCCTCCTCTATCCATTGATCACCCACATTCCCTCATTGCTCCATCCCCTGCCGTTTCCTGAGCCCCTGAACTTCACTTTTTGCCCATTTTCCGCTCTGCTTGCTGCTAAGGCGGCTCCTGCTCTTGACATAAATATTTTCCTGTACATATTCCACCCCATCTTTCTACTATACACTGGGCTTTTTTGACCCAGTTTCCCTCATCATATAGCAACTCCTCTCCCCTGAGGTGAATTTTCCACCTGATCTTTCCCCGCCACCCCTCTTCCTATTTCTGCTTTGCTTCTGCCTTTCCTGTACAAATTACACATCTTTCTAGTTAATAATAATAATAATTTATATTTTCATATAAACATAAATTTACATGAAAATGCATGCCATTTTTACAGGCACGATCAAGTATGATATAATGACAAATAGTAGATTGTCTACAAGTTAATAATGTTTGAACAGCTAATTATTTGATATATATAGATATAAATACACTCATTGTCTGACCCATGTCGTATCATTATTGAATTAAACAGCAGTCCTCCAGGTTGCGCAGAAAAATCGACTTCGTTTCGTTTTCAACCCGTAGTTGTAGTAAGATTATCACTTTTTTTAAAAGTTCAAATTGTTGAATTATATAGTACAAGCAATTGGAACAGATTCTTATAATTGTTAATTTGTAAATCTTCCACGAAGGTTTCCATCAAAGTTGAGCGACAACCACGTGCTTGAACGCTATTTCAGGAAGAGGAGAAAATCCTGCACAGCTACAAAGTGGTATAAAATGCAATCATGAATAATACATTATTGGAAGCATATTTATAAGAAAAATACAAGAATAAGCTATACAGTACTTGATATGATAGTGCACATTTGCAATGTATGATATGATGCTAACCATATTGGTCTTACCGTAGAAAACTATGACGTTATTCTCAAACATGAGTGCTGTTGTTATGTTTTTTTTTACCATCAGAGCAACCGAACTTTATGCGAGAGAAGAGTGTGAATGAGAAAAAAGAAAAACAAAAGAGTAAATTTCAGCTTTACTAAAGGCCTAGGAAGTTGAGATAAGATAGAGTATAATAGTAATTAGGTAGAGGGATTATCGTGAAGTATATAAGTGACATTTTAGAGAGAAGTGGCTAGAAGGATTAGAACCTTTTGAATATGGTGACCTGTAGGATGTCTGGTGAACCTGTGTATGGCCCATGGGATAGCATCTTGACAAGAAACTGAGCAGGCTTGTAGATGTTAGGAGCGAAAGCATTATTTTTTTTTTACAAGCTAAAACTGTACAGTCATTATTGTTTTAGTTTGTTTTTTTAAATTTTTTATAAAGTCAATTTTTTTTATTATACCTTCAGTATCTAAACTCATGTTTAATTCTCGAGCTGCCAAAATAATGCATGTTGCTGTCCTACAGATCGGAGCGATTCACATTTGTGACCACTACCAAATCTGCTGATCAGCATGCGCCACCCTCCCTCCTTTTTTGACATTAAGCTCTGAGACCTTTTACAATGACTGCAGTTGTAATATTGGATTGCTTTGACTCCGTCCCAATCATACAGTATGCTGCACATTAACAGCTTTCATGACAAGTGCTTCCCATTAGGTCACATGGCACAATAATACCAGAGGACATTGTTAGCAGTATTATCATCATACCAGTGAACAAGTGGGTTACTACAAAAGACTAAGAAATTAGGTTTCCCTTAAGAGTTATGAAGGATAAAAATAGCTAATATTAGAGCAACTAAGTTATATTCTATTTAGCAGTGATATGAGTAGTGGAACAATTAGTGGTAAAGTTATGTAAAGTGGTCCTGAGTAAGGCAACTGGTTAGCAGAACTTGTTATGCTAAATTTTCACGACCGATTTTATATGGTGTGCGTTACACATTGCAAAGTGACTCATCAATTACTTAATGGAAAAATACTACATAATTTCAACAATATGAATTTTTTAGAAAATTACATGAAAATGGGTAACTGTTGACTGAAGATAGTCATTTCAACTCAAAAATAGTACTACTAATATTAATAATATATTTGTAGCAGACGCCTAGGACATTGTGTTTAAGAAGTATGAAGTATAGAAGTAGCTAGTATTACAGCAACTAAGTTGAAGTCTATTTAGCAGAGTAAAAAGTGTAGTGGAACAATTAGTGATAAAATTATGTATAATGATCCTGAAGAAAACAGCCGGTTAACAGAGCTAGTTCTGCTAAATTTTTCATGACCGATTTTCATACGGTGCGCATTAGATATTGCAAAGTAACCCTTCAACTTATATAATGTTAGAAATACTGCGAAATATTATAAAGATTATACGTTTTAGGAAGGTGTATGAGAAAAGGTGGTTATTGGCTGAGTAAAGTCATTCAGACACAAAAAATAGCATTGTATTATTAACTGTAAATACATATGTAAAATATTAAAAGGTGTGGTTGCTAATATAGTTGTTTCTAGAAGTACTTATATTAACATAACTTATTGAAGTCTATACAGAAAGGAAAATCAGTAAATTAGTTAAACGTTCGCTGTGTAAGTAGTAGAGTCGAGTTATAAGTAACTGACTGAGCTGAAGACTGGACCGGCTTTTACTTACCATTTTACCAACATTTGTGGTCTTTTAGACAAGCTAGGGTGGACATGTTAATGTGTCTCTCTAGGCTCCGTTTGAACCCATTGGGGGTTTTCACAACATCTAATTTCAGATGGTAGTTGGTTCCAAAGAGTGCAATATTTAATGGTGAAAAAGTTTGCCCTAATGGATTTTTTGTAGGTAGCCACCTTGACAAGGTAGTTGTGGTTTCGCAGCTGATATGATTTAATATTTTCCCACGTTATGGATGAGTTACTATAACAGTGTTTTCTTATGACTTTGAAGAGTAGAAATAAGTTGCATTTCACTCTCCTTAACCACAGAGGTTCTAAATTCAGACGCATACACCTGTCAACATATTCCACTGGTTGGTCAAACCCTATTATGCGTTTCGTTAGGAATCTCTGAACACTTTCGATTTTTTTCCGGTCTGCAGACCTTAGGTTACTATACAGGAGAGCACAATATTCAAGTTTGGGGCGGATACATGTTCTATATATAGCTAATCTTGCTTCTTGGGTGTAGAAGTTACGCAGCACAAAGCCAATAAGTCGTCTACAGTCGGATACAACCTTATTTGCATGATCAGAAAAGGTTAGATCTGAGTATGTTATCCCGAGATCTGTGACAGTGTTCAGTTTCGAGAGGAGCTATTTCTTTTATTTTTGTAAAAGTCACGGTGAGGGGTCTATGAACGATCCGTGACACAACTCTGCTCCGCAGTTGTTGTCCCTCTTCGACACGAGACTGTATACTTTACACTCTCCTGTTAAGATCAGCTATGCTTCCTCCCTACCCGTCTACCTCCGTGGCCTCTGCTACGGATCATGCTGATACTCCTCGTCTGGATTCCTCCTTTTCCTCTTCTCCTCCTTCTACACCTGTAAATCATGTATCACCCTCTTCGTCTGCTCCCCTCCAATCCAATTCCCCCGTCGTAGCTGGCTCTTCCACCTCCTCAACAGCCTCAACGCGATCTACTGGCTCAAGCAGCTCCAGTTCTATATTAATATCTCGCTATAACTGTCCCCACTGCAAACGTGACTTCTCCACTTCAATGGGTCTTACACAACATCTTCGCCACGCTCATCCTATCGAATACAATGAGATCCTGTTAGGTAGAATCACGTGTGTTAATAGACCTCCGCGAAACTGGACAGCGCAAGAGGAACTATCTCTTATAACTATCGCCAACGTCAATGCCAATCGCTTCGCCCTCAAGTCCCAGTTATATATATTCCTGCACAGTCTGCTCCCACATCGCTCCATTGAAGCCATCAAGAGCCGTCTCAAAATTCTACGTTGGTACGTCTCTTCCTCCTCGTCCTCTCCCGCATACAGTTCCATCTCATCCTCCACCTCTTCATCGTCAGAATCATCACCCTCTTTGGCTACCTCCTCTTCTCAATCTTCTCGTCCACCTGCCCGCAATTGGTCTCCAGACGATGAACAACTTCTTCTCACCTCTGCCCGTCATCTCGACGTTCCGTCCCTGACCAACGCTCAACTACACCGTATCCTGGCCGATCTATTTATGGATTGGACTACTGAAGCCATTCGGCGGCGGCTAACTAGACTTGGTTGGCACCGATCATTTTTACCTGCATCACCGGTCATCCAGCTCAACTGTCTTCCTTTGATCTGCTCCAATCTGCTTTGTGATGGCGAACCTTATGATAATGATGCTATTAATGACTCTTGTTCCAATAATCCCCTCTCTCCTGATGATGTATCAGGAAATATTCAGTCCTCTGACTCTACAACAACTTCATCTTCCTCACCACCCCGCCTGAGTCAACAACAAATTCATGCCACGATCCAATTGCCTCCCAATTCATCAGATTCAGAAGCCTACGACGATTCTGACTCCTCTTCGTCATCGATGTCATCGCAACGTAATGTCTTCGTCCCCTTTAATCAGATACCCATTCATTCCTCACGTCGATTACAGCAAGCAACGCCGACAATCATTATCTCTTCTGACTCGGAAGAAGCGACGGAGTCAGACGACGCCGATAACTTATGCTTTGGCTCGATAAAATTCCTCTACACGAAGCAAAACAACGTCAATATGATCGAGCCACCTGAGCACTCCACTGCCTCTATCTCTACGATCCAACATCATCTCAATGTCTGTATTCGGACAGTGACTGCAACCATCCAGCATGACGAACGACCGCCTGACGAGAGCCAAATCAATCTTGTTGATCTTGACGACATGCAATTCGATGACTCAGCTTCTCAACCAACAACAGTCCTCGCACTGCCGCCTATCCACAACGTCTACTTTGATGCCATCTGTTTGCTCGACTTTGACCACATACAAGTCAACCTACTAGCTGCAATCTTTCAACAACTTACCAAAAGGAATGATCGATTAAAGACCGATATGATTTTACAAGCGGCTAAAAGTTTCTCTATCAAAGAAACGTCATCAGATGACTTTTGTCACCTACTGGACAGCCACTGTAAAGATGTCTTCCCTGTCCTTTGGAAGCCATCCAAAATGCAATACCCCAATGGTCTTCCGCCCAACCTTAACAGCAAGAAGAAACGACGTGTTCTATATGCGCACATCCAGACCCTCTATCATCGATCACCCAAAGATGCCGCCAACACTGTATTGGACGGTCGTCGGCGTAATCCCTTCGTCTGCAGCCCATCAGCTATTGGTGGCTTTCATGAGTTTTGGCAAGAAACCTTCACGAGATCGGAATTACCAGACATCCGCCCCATCACAGATGCAATCTCTATTAACAATGATCTCATCTCTCCAATCACTCCAGTTGAAGTAAGATGGGCGCTCAATGACATGATCAAATCAGCTACTGGTGCTGACCGCATATCCGCGAAGGATCTTCGAAAAATTGACCCCTCGTGCATTTCTGGATACCTCAATGTCCTTCTATTGATGAACCACCTTCCTGCACCACTCAACATCTCTAGAGTTACTTTCGTTCCCAAAACCACACAACCTGACTCGCCCACTGACTTCCGACCGATCTCAATTGCACCAGTTATCACCAGGTGCCTCCACAAAATCCTTACCAAGAGATGGGCTCCGTCGTTTCCAACTGAAAAATTGCAATTCGCATTCCTCCAACGTGACGGCTGTTTTGAAGCCACCAATCTTCTACATTGCATCCTTCGCGAGGCACACACCAACCACCAAGGCTGTGCTATCGCTATATTAGACGTCTCAAAAGCTTTCGACAGTGTCCTCCATGAGACAATACTCCGATCCGCTGAAAGATACGGTGCCCCTCATCTTCTTCGTCGATATCTGGCCAACTATTACGAAAAGTCGACTTCCAATTTTAGCAACATTAACTGCCATCCAACACGCGGTGTAAAACAAGGCGACCCGCTGTCGCCACTGCTGTTTATCATGACTATGAACGAGGCATTGACGGCCATCGAAAACCTCAACCCAATCTACATTGGTGATCAACCCCTCTCCACTATATGGCCTACGCTGATGACATTATCATATTTGCTCCTGATGCATCATCCCTCCAAATGAAACTTGACGCACTTACAACATCGCTCAGAGCAGCGGGACTCTGCATCAATCCCACCAAGAGCAGATCCCTTCACTTAATCGTCTCGGATGATATTCGAATTCATCCGAGACTGAAATTGCAGGGATCTGTAAACAGTCAAGTGTAAATATGGTGGGTGCCAGTGTGACGATTAAGTGAAGGGATCTGCTCTTGGTGGGATTGATGCAGAGTCCCGCTGCTCTGAGCGATGTTGTAAGTGCGTCAAGTTTCATTTGGAGGGATGATGCATCAGGAGCAAATATGATAATGTCATCAGCGTAGGCCATATAGTGGAGAGGGGTTGATCACCAATGTAGATTGGGTTGAGGTTTTCGATGGCCGTCAATGCCTCGTCCATAGTCATGATAAACAGCAGTGGCGACAGCGGGTCGCCTTGTTTTACACCGCGTGTTGGATGGCAGTTAATGTTGCTAAAATTGGAAGTCGACTTTTCGTAATAGTTGGCCAGATATCGACGAAGAAGATGAGGGGCACCGTATCTTTCAGCGGATCGGAGTATTGTCTCATGGAGGACACTGTCGAAAGCTTTCGAGACGTCTAATATAGCGATAGCACAGCCTTGGTGGTTGGTGTGTGCCTCGCGAAGGATGCAATGTAGAAGATTGGTGGCTTCAAAACAGCCGTCACGTTGGAGGAATGCGAATTGCAATTTTTCAGTTGGAAACGACGGAGCCCATCTCTTGGTAAGGATTTTGTGGAGGCACCTGGTGATAACTGGTGCAATTGAGATCGGTCGGAAGTCAGTGGGCGAGTCAGGTTGTGTGGTTTTGGGAACGAAAGTAACTCTAGAGATGTTGAGTGGTGCAGGAAGGTGGTTCATCAATAGAAGGACATTGAGGTATCCAGAAATGCACGAGGGGTCAATTTTTCGAAGATCCTTCGCGGATATGCGGTCAGCACCAGTAGCTGATTTGATCATGTCATTGAGCGCCCATCTTACTTCAACTGGAGTGATTGGAGAGATGAGATCATTGTTAATAGAGATTGCATCTGTGATGGGCCGGATGTCTGGTAATTCCGATCTCGTGAAGGTTTCTTGCCAAAACTCATGAAAGCCACCAATAGCTGATGGGCTGCAGACGAAGGGATTACGCCGACGACCGTCCAATACAGTGTTGGCGGCATCTTTGGGTGATCAATGATAGAGGGTCTGGATGTGTGCATATATAACACGTCGTTTCTTCTTGCTGTTAAGGTTGGGCGGAAGACCATTGGGGTATTGCATTTTGGATGGCTTCCAAAGGACAGGGAAGACATCTTTACAGTGGCTGTCCAGTAGGTGACAAAAGTCATCTGATGACGTTTCTTTGATAGAGAAACTTTTAGCCGCTTGTAAAATCATATCGGTCTTTAATCGATCATTCCTTTTGGTAAGTTGTTGAAAGATTGCAGCTAGTAGGTTGACTTGTATGTGGTCAAAGTCGAGCAAACAGATGGCATCAAAGTAGACGTTGTGGATAGGCGGCAGTGCGAGGACTGTTGTTGGTTGAGAAGCTGAGTCATCGAATTGCATGTCGTCAAGATCAACAAGATTGATTTGGCTCTCGTCAGGCGGTCGTTCGTCATGCTGGATGGTTGCAGTCACTGTCCGAATACAGACATTGAGATGATGTTGGATCGTAGAGATAGAGGCAGTGGAGTGCTCAGGTGGCTCGATCATATTGACGTTGTTTTGCTTCGTGTAGAGGAATTTTATCGAGCCAAAGCATAAGTTATCGGCGTCGTCTGACTCCGTCGCTTCTTCCGAGTCAGAAGAGATAATGATTGTCGGCGTTGCTTGCTGTAATCGACGTGAGGAATGAATGGGTATCTGATTAAAGGGGACGAAGACATTACGTTGCGATGACATCGATGACGAAGAGGAGTCAGAATCGTCGTAGGCTTCTGAATCTGATGAATTGGGAGGCAATTGGATCGTGGCATGAATTTGTTGTTGACTCAGGCGGGGTGGTGAGGAAGATGAAGTTGTTGTAGAGTCAGAGGACTGAATATTTCCTGATACATCATCAGGAGAGAGGGGATCATTGGAACAAGAGTCATTAATAGCATCATTATCATAAGGTTCGCCATCACAAAGCAGATTGGAGCAGATCAAAGGAAGACAGTTGAGCTGGATGACCGGTGATGCAGGTAAAAATGATCGGTGCCAACCAAGTCTAGTTAGCCGCCGCCGAATGGCTTCAGTAGTCCAATCCATAAATAGATCGGCCAGGATACGGTGTAGTTGAGCGTTGGTCAGGGACGGAACGTCGAGATGACGGGCAGAGGTGAGAAGAAGTTGTTCATCGTCTGGAGACCAATTGCGGGCAGGTGGACGAGAAGATTGAGAAGAGGAGGTAGCCAAAGAGGGTGATGATTCTGACGATGAAGAGGTGGAGGATGAGATGGAACTGTATGCGGGAGAGGACGAGGAGGAAGAGACGTACCAACGTAGAATTTTGAGACGGCTCTTGATGGCTTCAATGGAGCGATGTGGGAGCAGACTGTGCAGGAATATATATAACTGGGACTTGAGGGCGAAGCGATTGGCATTGACGTTGGCGATAGTTATAAGAGATAGTTCCTCTTGCGCTGTCCAGTTTCGCGGAGGTCTATTAACACACGTGATTCTACCTAACAGGATCTCATTGTATTCGATAGGATGAGCGTGGCGAAGATGTTGTGTAAGACCCATTGAAGTGGAGAAGTCACGTTGACAGTGGGGACAGTTATAGCGAGATATTAATATAGAACTGGAGCTGCTTGAGCCAGTAGATCGCGTTGAGGCTGTTGAGGAGGTGGAAGAGCCAGCTACGACGGGGGAATTGGATTGGAGGGGAGCAGACGAAGAGGGTGATACATGATTTACAGGTGTAGAAGGAGGAGAAGAGGAAAAGGAGGAATCCAGACGAGGAGTATCAGCATGATCCGTAGCAGAGGCCACGGAGGTAGACGGGTACGGAGGAAGCATAGCTGATCTTAACAGGAGAGTGTAAAGTATACAGTCTCGTGTCGAAGAGGGACAACAACTGCGGAGCAGAGTTGTGTCACGGATCGTTCATAGACCCCTCACCGTGACTTTTACAAAAATAAAAGAAATAGCTCCTCTCGAAACTGAACACTGTCACAGATCTCGGGATAACATACTCAGATCTAACCTTTTCTGATCATGCAAATAAGGTTGTATCCGACTGTAGACGACTTATTGGCTTTGTGCTGCGTAACTTCTACACCCAAGAAGCAAGATTAGCTATATATAGAACATGTATCCGCCCCAAACTTGAATATTGTGCTCTCCTGTATAGTAACCTAAGGTCTGCAGACCGAAAAAAAATCGAAAGTGTTCAGAGATTCCTAACGAAACGCATAATAGGGTTTGACCAACCAGTGGAATATGTTGACAGGTGTATGCGTCTGAATTTAGAACCTCTGTGGTTAAGGAGAGTGAAATGCAACTTATTTCTACTCTTCAAAGTCATAAGAAAACACTGTTATAGTAACTCATCCATAACGTGGGAAAATATTAAATCATATCAGCTGCGAAACCACAACTACCTTGTCAAGGTGGCTACCTACAAAAAATCCATTAGGGCAAACTTTTTCACCATTAAATATTGCACTCTTTGGAACCAACTACCATCTGAAATTAGATGTTGTGAAAACCCCCAATGGGTTCAAACGGAGCCTAGACAGACACATTAACATGTCCACCCTAGCTTGTCTAAAAGACCACAAATGTTGGTAAAATGGTAAGTAAAAGCCGGTCCAGTCTTCAGCTCAGTCAGTTACTTATAACTCGACTCTACTACTTACGCAGCGAACGTTTAACTAATTTACTGATTTTCCTTTCTGTATAGACTTCAATAAGTTATGTTAATATAAGTACTTCTAGAAACAACTATATTAGCAACCACACCTTTTAATATTTTACATATGTATATACAGTTAATAATACAATGCTATTTTTTGTGTCTGAATGACTTTACTCAGCCAATAACCACCTTTTCTCATACACCTTCCTAAAACGTATAATCTTTATAATATTTCGCAGTATTTTTAACATTATATAAGTTGAAGGGTTACTTTGCAATATCTAATGCGCACCGTATGAAAATCGGTCATGAAAAATTTAGCATAACTAGCTCTGTTAACCGGCTGTTTTCTTCAGGATCATTATACATAATTTTATCACTAATTGTTCCACTACACTTTTTACTCTGCTAAATAGACTTCAACTTAGTTTCTGTAATACTAGCTACTTCTATACTTCATACTTCTTAAACACAATTTCCTAGGCGTCTGCTACAAATATATTATTAATATTAGTAGTACTATTTTTGAGTTGAAATGACTATCTTCAGTCAACAGTTACCCATTTTCATGTAATTTTCTAAAAAAATTCATATTGTTGAAATTATGTAGTATTTCTCCATTACGTAATTGATGAGTCACTTTGCAATGTGTAACGCACACCATATAAAATCGGTCGTGAAAATTTAGCATAACAAGTTCTGCTAACCAGTTGCCTTACTCAGGACCACTTTACATAACTTTACCACTAATTGTTCCACTACTCATATCACTGCTAAATAGAATATAACTTAGTTGCTCTAATATTAGCTATTTTTATCCTTCATAACTCTTAAGGGAAACCTAATTTCTTAGTCTTTTGTAGTAACCCACTTGTTCACTAGTATGATGATAATACTGCTAACAATGTCCTCTGGTATTATTGTGCCATGTGACCTAATGGGAAGCACTTGTCATGAAAGCTGTTAATGTGCAGCATACTGTATGATTGGGACGGAGTCAAAGCAATCCAATATTACAACTGCAGTCATTGTAAAAGGTCTCAGAGCTTAATGTCAAAAAAGGAGGGAGGGTGGCGCATGCTGATCAGCAGATTTGGTAGTGGTCACAAATGTGAATCGCTCCGATCTGTAGGACAGCAACATGCATTATTTTGGCAGCTCGAGAATTAAACATGAGTTTAGATACTGAAAGTATAATAAAAAAAATTGACTTTATAAAAAAATTTTAAAAAAACAAACTAAAACAATAATGACTGTACAGTTTTAGCTTGTAAAAAAAAATAATGCTTTCGCTCCTAACATCTACAAGCCTGCTCAGTTTCTTGTCAAGATGCTATCCCATGGGCCATACACAAGTTCACCAGACATCCTACAGGTCACCATATTCAAAAGGTTCTAATCCTTCTAGCCACTTCTCTCTAAAATGTCACTTATATACTTCACGATAATCCCTCTACCTAATTACTATTATACTCTATCTTATCTCAACTTCCTAGGCCTTTAGTAAAGCTGAAATTTACTCTTTCGTTTTCTTTTTTCTCATTCACACTCTTCTCTCTCATAAAGTTCGGTTGCTCTGATGGTAAAAAAAAACATAACAACAGCACTCATGTTTGAGAATAACTTTATTTTCATAGAAAACGTCATAGTTTTCTACGGTAAGACCAATATGGTTAGCATCATACATTGCAAATGTGCACTATCATATCAAGTACTGTATAGCTTATTCTTGTATTTTTCTTGTAAATATGCTTCCAATAATGTATTATTCATGATTGCATTTTATACCACTTTGTAGCTGTGCAGGATTTTCTCCTCTTCCTGAAATAGCGTTCAAGCACGTGGTTGTCGCTCAACTTTGATGGAAACCTTCGTGGAAGAAGATTTACAAATTAACAATTATAAGAATCTGTTCCGATTGCTTGTACTATATAATTCAACAATTTGAACTTTTAAAAAAAGTGATAATCTTACTACAACTACGGGTTGAAAACGAAACGAAGTCGATTTTTCTGCGCAACCTGGAGGACTGCTGTTTAATTCAATAATGATACGACATGGGTCAGACAATGAGTGTATTTATATATATATCAAATAATTAGCTGTTCAAACATTATTAACTTGTAGACAATCTACTATTTGTCATTATATCATACTTGATCGTGCCTGTAAAAATGGCATGCATTTTCATGTAAATTTATGTTTATATGAAAATATAAATAATAATTATTATTATTAACTAGAAAGATGTGTAATTTGTACAGGAAAGCCCGAAGCAAAGCAGAAATAGGAAGAGGGGTGGCGGGAAAAGATCAGATGGAAAATTCACCTCAGGGGAGAGGAGTTGCTATATGAGGAGGGAAACTGGGTCAAAAAAGCCCAGTGTATAGTAGAAAGATGGGGTGGAATATGTACAGGAAAATATTTGTGTCAAGAGCAGGAGCCGCCTTAGCAGCAAGCAGAGCGGAAAATGGGCAAAAAGTTAAAATTTCGCTCGGCAAATTTGTTTCGTCAATAATTTTTAATAAAATTTTGTTATATGTTTTCTGGATTGATAGGAATTCTCATATCCTGGCTAGTTATGTTGGTGTCCGCGTCATTTAATCTGACTGCGACACACTTAGCATATTGGTTGTAATGATTAGTGTTTCATACTAAATGCGTCAAAACCTCTCTACAATGAAGAAGATGGGGTAGTTGGGGGGTAATGTCATCTACACAAATAGTTTATATCTTGTAGAAGCTGCAGCTTTCGACATAGTGTCATTCAATGAAGATTACGTCAAAATGTGGCTATTTTCATGTGAAGAACAGTACTATTTTACAAAAGAATGCTAACAGTACATGGGAATCACCTATAAATGCCAACAGAACGTAAAACCAATGTGTAAACGAACGGCTACGGAACTACAATCCAACATAACCGACTAACATGGACGAAAATGACCTTTGAGCGTCTCACTCCATCAGTGACCTTGAGCATGCGGGATAATTTCAGCCGTAATATTCAGAGAGGAAGGAAAAAAGTGCGAAAATTCGAAAAACCGGGGGCGGGGTCAATTAGGAACAGGTATGACAAAAGGTTACCTGGGGACGCAGTGATAGGAACTAATTGGATAAAAAGTAGCTCCCGTCTCACTAGATAGGTCAGGGGAGATGATTAATATGAAGTGGAGGTGTAAAAATTAGTATATTGAAAAATCGGTAGATGAGTCCAAGGTACTTTTTGACGAAAATGACGAAAATTAGTGGAAACAATTTAGTGGAATAAGGAAATATACATATAATATAGATAAATTAGGTATCAAAAGATTCAGCTTATCGAGCTGCAACTAATGGTAACAGTTGCAAGCAGTAGAAATGGAACAGGAACGAGTAAATAAGAAAAAACTGTAAAATGTTATGTTTTCGGTAGGTTACTAGGAATTAACAGGAGAAAATCGACAAATTAAGGAATTGCTTGGGGAAATGTATCTCAAAAGAACGCTTTCAGTGGGTAGTAACACTGAGTAAAAATGGGAATGAGAGATTTAATAGTTCAGACGTAACAGATGAAAATGTAAATTTCAGAGGACAGGGTCTAGAGGGGGTTAGGGGTAACTTTAGAATAGTGATAAATCAGGATAAAAAGACCCGGTTTTTTATATAGACTACGCTAATTTGATGAAAGTAAGTTATTAAAAACAAATACAAGAACTATTGTTACGAAATAGTCCCTAAATTAGAGATAATAGCAAAATCATGGAAAATTCCCATTGTAACATATAGAAAATCAAAACAAATGATTCAGCGAAGAGACTCTTTTCAACGAATTTATCATCAAGCTGTACAATCGTATATATATGGTTTTTAAGAAGTTATATCCGGTGAGGGAATTGAAACATAGGTGTGAATGCATGAAATAATAATAATATGAAATGCAATTAAAACTGAAATGTTTGTGATTATAATCGTAGTTAAATGTCAAGTGGCAAAGCAAATTAATGTCATATATAGAATAATTCATAGGATGGATAGAACTTGAAAAAGGTGTGCAATTATAAGATTAGTAGACAAATCGAAAAAATAAAAACGTTACGTAATATTGCGTGAAATTTAATAGCATAGAATTTAATGTTGCATAAAGGAATTGATTTAGAATGACAAGTGGAACAAGTGAAATAATACCGGGGACAATTAAAAGTGAGAGTAGTAATAGTAACAATTGACTCAATAAGGAAGAGTATACAAATTGAATAGACAAAAATGAAAAAAAAATGAAGAATTGGTACGTACCCGACTCTACCCCCACGGGCCTTTCACCCTCTTTGGGCCAGAACGGTATGCCGTACTCATTGCTGGACTTGGGGCAGAGCAATAATGCCAAGAACAAACCTAAACACCACATTGCCTTGCAGTCAAATAACCACAGGCTTCGGTGCTGGGCTAATCCCTGTTCACTCGCAGTTACTAGGGGGATCCTTGTTAGTTTCTTTTCCTCCGCTTAGTGGTATGCTTAAGTTCAGCGGGTATTCACATCTGTTCCGAGGTCAGGGTAAAACTGATAATGTGCTAACAATATATATATTTATTCCTGTTTATGCAGGAACATACCAATTGTACAGGCATGGATAAGTTATTATATAAATTACACATGTTTCGATGTATGTTGAATTTATAGTTTGTTTGTTCTTTCTGACATTAGAGTCAGTCGGAACAGTCTGCAAAATAGTCTGTCTGTGTAACACATAAAGAGATATAGAAATATTGTCTTCGCATTAACAAAAAACCCAGACATCAGGTGAATGTAGTACAAATATCTGGGAAAAATAAAGCTTGAAGTCAGTTCTCCTATATAACTTTGTTGTGAACAGCATCCTTGAGTTAAAGTTTATTGATGTATTATTTTGAGTCAGTGATGCATTTATTCCATTTTTTTCAGCAGTCTAATCGTAGTTTTATAATAGGAAAGAGATTTGATCGTTGATACGAAAATTAGATAAGGTCATGTTAGATTGTTTTACTCCATCAAATGGGGCCGAGGTCGATTCTAGAACTATCCGTTTGTGCCATTTGTGTCAGCATGGCAGACTGTACATGTAAGTTGAGTAATACATTGATACTGTTTGAAAACCAGTTGTTTCTTTGTTTCAGATCAAGAATACTCCTTGTACAGAATGTTTGTCAGCGTTTTCAAATGGTAGCATCGGATCGTTCATGGAATTTGAGTTTGAATTTACTTAAATGGACATTTCAGTTTAGATGTTGGTTTGTTCGACCTCGACCAGGAGGTATATAGAAGAGTTCGCTCAGCAGCAGAATAGCAGAAAGATAAAGTATGTGAACATGAAGAGAACATTAATATTTTATGTATATATAAATGTTTATAAATGTATATCATTGTATAGTAAACACTACCTATAATCTAGTTGTTTTTTCATGTGTTATTGCGAAGTCTTAGAGTTTATTTAGTGTCATAATATTTAGTAATGAGTCTAGGCGTTATAGTGTTCTAATAGCTCATGCGTTTTAGAAATAAGTGGTGCGGTGTGATTGGCATAGTCATTGGGATGAAACAGTTTATATAGCAAGCGTTTGAAGGTTATAATAGAGTGACAGGTCCTTATTTCTAGGGGTAAACTGTTCCAGATCTTAGAGTACATGACTATGAAGAAGTTTGCACGGAGTGCTGTCTTACAGTTTTTCCTAGATACTGTGCACGTTTGGTTACGAAGGTTGTAAGAGCCTTCAGGTGAGAACTGTATCTCCTTACTGTCTGAGAATGATATTTTATGCAAGATTTTAAAGAAGAATGTTAGGTTGATGCTCGGTCGTCTCATCCAGAGTGGGTCGATACCTAGAGTAATACACCTTGATGTGTAGTCCTTTTCGCAGTCAAATCCTAGTAGTTTAGACGTGAAGTATCGTTGGACACTTTCTATTTTAAGTTTGTCACTTACGCGAGTGCTGCTGAGAATAAATGGACAATATTCAAGTAGTGGTCTGACACAAGTTTTATATAGTAATAGTTTCGCTTCGTAGTTGTGGAAATTCCTGAGTATGCATCCTAAGAGCATCCTCGATTTACGCGTCTGTGTCGCCACTTGCTCGGAAAACGTCAGGTCACTAGAGTACCTGAGTCCTAGGTCAACAACACTTTGGAGTTTAGGCAAGTCAATAGATTCAAGTACCAGTTTAATATTTATTGAGGGTGCTGTTTTCGGTGAAGAATTAAGCGTTGGAGTACTGGATGTGCTAAGGCGTTTTTATTTTTAGTTAAGCTAGAAACGGGGTTAGGATCTTTATTTGACCTAAACTTGTGCATGCATCAAGTGTGCTTAGTGGATGCTGGTGAACTAGGCTGTTCCTATATTCATGCAAAGGGGGAGCCAGCACTAGTGGTTTATGAGTGTTAACATCCCTACCAGCTGTTTTTTCAACGCTGACAGGGACGCAGGGGATAAAAAATGATTGGGACCTTGTGATGAACATGGTTTATTATTCCACTTATTGTTAGGTACTAATTGTACCCTTGTATGGGTTTCGTGTGTACTGCTTTGTGGGTAAGTTCCCAGCAGACTTATACCATATATCCGATCAAAATTTATTTGTGTGCCATACTGTGAATACCCTGAGTTGTTGGTGGTCGAGTTCTGACTATTGCCACTTGTACTATTGATGGTGACATTGTTGTGGCGTTGGTTATCAGTGTGTGCCATGGTGCTATTTCGCACGTTGTGGGTGCCAATACTATTGACCGTGGGGAATGTGGGCTTATTTATACTGCCATTTTTGTTGTTGGCATTATTTGGGGTCATATTTTCCCTTTTCTTACCAATGGACTTATGGCTAGGAGAGGACAGGGTCGACTTTCGGGGGATTTTGACTTTTTTTCCGGGATTATTTGGTGATGTGTCTATATCTACGGTGATAGGTGGTATAGTTTTATTGGCTATTTGATTACAATTTAGTGGCCTTTCGGTTGGTGTCGCTCTCTGAGAGGATAATTCTGTGTGGTTTGAGAGGGGTGGTGCGGTGGATTCTACGGTATCTCTCAAAGGGTTGGGTATAATTGCTGCTTGCAATGTCCTATTATTTATTCCACAATTAGACTCAGTGAGATAATTATATACGCGCCTTTCTATGACTGTCTTGTCCACCGCAACCTTTATTAGTTTGTAATTTTTGGCTTGCGATAGGGTGTGTTGGGAGTGGATGAATTTTCTAGCCTCTGCTGGTGTTTCGAACTGAAAACGAATAGGACAACACTTTTCATGTTGACTCTTCTTCAGCCTGTAGCACTTAGTCTTGGAGTTGGGCATTTTCGCCTCACTAGGTAAGATGCGCTGTACCCTTGTTAGTGCCTCATTGTCCGGAACGTTGTAGACAATAGCACTCAGTTTAGCATCGAGTCGTTTTGTTACTTTTGTAGTAACAAAGTTAATGAGGTTATCCACCTTAGATACCGATTCTGTGTCAAGTTTGCTAAGGTCTACAGTTTTCATGAGGATAGTTAAAGGTGTCAGTTCACAGACCTGCGATCTGATATCGCTGATGTGATCTGATAATTTTGATATTTTGGTACTGGTTTCAGAAATTCCAGGATTTACTGACTTATTGTTTTTTATTTCCCTTAACTCGGCCTTAAGTTCTCCTATAGACAATTTTAGAAGTTCTATTTCTGATGATAGTACCGAAACAGAGCTTGAAGGCTGGAGCTTTTCGATAAGCACATAAGGTGTAGGGAGGGTTTCTGTATGAGCAGAGGGTACTGAGTTTTTGGGAGTAGTGCTAATACTAGCTGTCAGTACAGTTTTATCCTCAGTTTCAGCTCGACGCTTACGACATACAAGTGGGTTATGTGGCTCACTATAACCATTTGTAGGGAGTGTGTAGCAGTCAACGACTTAAAATTAGTCAACAGATTTACAGGGGATTGAGTTCGTTGCTTTTTACTTTGGTTAACCATAACTATTTGATACGAGAATTAATAGTTATAGGTATGGAAGTAGTAGAGTACTTGTGCAAGGATTACAACAAGATAAATTTTATGTAACGAATCACGCAAAAATGTAACGCAAACGCTGGACGTACCGCGACTCTCGGTTAAGCCATAGACTATGTATAGACCTCCAATCAAGCCGTTTATTTATAACTGTAGTCACGATAGGTCATGTACTCTCGAGCGTTTATATATATGTATATCATTAAGCTACGACTCGAGCACAACCCACCGTGGCGACTCAATCAGAAGTTCTTCACCAGACTAGGCTGTGGCCGGACAAATTAGGACGGAGCCTTTGACCAGCAACCTGCGTTGATATACGGGTATACACGCCGGCAGGCACTCGCCCAATCCACGACTTAAAGTGCATCGTGATAGATGGAAAGCCGACCCTCGGACTGACAGACGTGGCCACAGGATATCCCGTAGCCGCAATATGCGTTCAAGATGTCGATGTTCAAAGCAGTATGCAGTTCACATTAATTCACACAGTTGGCTGCACTCTTCATCGACGCACGAGCCGAGTGATCCACCGCTCAAAGTTGTACTCCAATAATCCTACACATCGGTTTCCCAGATGCATAGAACTAAAGGTTCGAGGCTGCGACCCGGGCGCAAGTCTACCAGGCCAGCGTACATGCAGTCCAGCTTAAAGCCAGGTGCATGCGGAGCAGCAAACCCGTGAATGGCAAGCCAAACCGGATCGCTTAAACAGTGTAAAATGAGGTAAACATTATCAGGGCGAGGCGTATGCAAATAACACACAGCCTTCTTCAAACCTTGCACACAACCATTAGGTCGCGTACTATCCCATCGCCCTTGGCAGATCTGGCAACAAAAGTCACGAGAACACCATCAGAGCATATGACAGGTTAGGTACCCCGGTCAAAGAATCAAAATTCCTTCAAGTTTCAGTTTAGCAACAGTACATTAGGGATGATTGACTGCGAGGCCCAGTCTTTATGAGTACTTCACTCATTTCATTTGTGCTGATTGGTTTCCCAGGCCAAAACAACTCATGATTTAATCTTTCGGGTACACATGCTTGTGTAGTCTTTGCCTACCAACATCTAGGCTTGGGTGCCGGTCGACTAGTCAGGCCAACCAACACCCACTGGCGTGTCTTAGCACACCACAACAATATCCGTGCTTCAATTGGGTACATGTTTGAGAATCTTGTAATGATCCTTCCTCAGGTTCACCTACGGAAACCTTGTTACGACTTTTACTTCCTCTAAATAGTCAAGTTAGGTCGTCTTCTCGGCATCAGTCGAGCGGCGCAGCCACTGCAACGACACCAATCCAACGGCTTCACTAAACCATTCAATCGGTAGTAGCGACGGGCGGTGTGTACAAAGGGCAGGGACGTAATCAGCGCAAGCTTATGACTTGCACTTACCAGGAATTCCTCGTTCACGGAGAATAATTGCAAGCCCCGATCCCAGTCACGACGGTGATGAAACAGTTTGCCCAACCCTTTCGGGCCAGGTTTCCAGACTCGCTGGCACCGTCATTGTAGCGCACGTGTGGCCCCGGACATCTAAGGGCATCACAGACCTGTTATTGCTCAATTTCGTACGACTTCGATGTGCCGTCTGTCCCTCTAAGAAGTAAAAGCTGGCACCGTACCCGCCGGATCACGACCACACTACTCCATAAAGAAGCAATAGAAGCCGCGCCCTGAACGAGCACAGAGGACCAATCTACTATTTAGTAGGTTAAAGTCTCGTTCGTTATCGGAATTAACCAGACAAATCGCTTCACCAACTAAGAACGGCCATGCACCACCATCCACCGAAACAAGAAAGAGCTTTCAATCTGTCAATCCTCACAGTGTCCGGGCCGGGTGAGTTTTCCCGTGTTGAGTCGAATTAAACCGCAGGCTCCACTCCTGGTGGTGCCCTTCCGTCAATTCCTTTAAGTTTCAACTTTGCATCCATACTTCCCCCGGAGCCCAAAGACTTGAAGGTTTCCCGGGGACTGCCCGCAATGTCAATTATAGAACCATCGCGGATCGTCAGTTGGCATCGTTTATGGTCAGAATTACGATGGTATCTGATCGTCTTCGAAACTCTGACTTTCGCTCCTGATCAATGAAAACATTCTTGGCAAATGCTTTCGCTGTAGTTTGTCTGGCGATGATCCCAGAATTTCACCTCTAACACCGCCATACAAATGCCCCCGTCTGTCCCTCTTAACCATTACTTCGGATCCGAAAACCAACAAAATAGAACCGAAGTCCTATTTCATTATTCCATGCAAGAATTTCTAGGCACAAAGGCCTGCCTTGAGCACTCAAATTTGTTCAAAGTAAAGATGCCGTCCGCTCCCGACACCCGGTTAAAGGCATCCGGAAGCATGCCAACAGATAGCGGGCAATACAAGCTCACCCATCTCCGTCAGCACCCGTTTACACGGATACGGCTGAAAGGCTGCACAACCACTACACCGAGCCGAACACAAGTTCTGATCGTAACCAAAACCGCGAACAAGCAACGGCATGCGGCCGCACAACCCAGGTTCAACTACGAGCTTTTTAACTGCAGCAACTTTAATATACGCTTTTGGAGCTGGAGTTACCGCGGCTGCTGGCACCAGACTTGCCCTCCAGTTGGTCCTCGTTAAAGGATTTAAATTGTACTCATTCGAATTACGGAGCCTCAATTGAGTCCCGTATTCGTACTTTTCGTCACTACCTCCCCGTGCCGGGAGTGGATAATTTTCGCGCCTGCTGCCATCCTTGGATGTAGTAGCCATTTCTCAGGCTCCCTCTCTGGAATCGAACCCTGATTCCCCGTTACCCGTTATTATCATGGTAGGCAGATCACCTACCAACAAATTGATAGGGCAGACATTTGAAAGATCCGTCGCCGACACAAGGCCGACTGCGATCATTGTGACTTATAATACCCAATGAAACTACATTGTTCTTCGATATTTCTATTCTTTTGTCTCATATCTCTGTTTACTGTCTCTATTTTGCATTTCTTGTTACTTTCTTCTCTTGCTTTGTGTGCTACAAGGAGGGAGTGTGGCTACTCGAACTGCTGCACATCGGTGCAAAGTTCTATGTTGAAATCAGTCAGCTGATGGTCAGTGGTCTTTGTTGTTGCTGTTGTTAGTTAGCTATTTCGGTATAAATACACTTAGTTCAAGTAGACTAACACACAGATTTCGATGGATCGCCTACAATTGTCTGATGATCTCAACAAGCCAATGCGTGACCAACAGCTATCAGGAAGCAAATATTTCAAATGACAGAAGACGTTGTATTTCCATTCAATTAAGCAGAATTATGAATATAAGAGTAACTTCCGAAGATGCTTCTGGCATTCTTATGTGTCGTGAGAATTATGAACCGCTAGATACTCCATTATGGCAAGTTATTTCGACGTGAACCTCCATCTTATGTGGAAACATTCAGTCAATCTCTTATTTACTTCCTCAACAGAATTCATCTGTCGCGTTGTCGCTTCTGTATCTTTACACTTGTAGAGAACAAAATTTCAGTTTCCCAACTGATCTATCGCTTCTCAATCTCACAATACTTTAGATGGTGACAAAGACAAATAACTTCCTGATTGACATTCTCTTCCTCAAAATGACTCTCATTCATATGATGTTGATAAACAGATAGAATAAAAGTCCTACTAGACACATAATACTGGTGTCTATATTCATCGTCATTCATGATGATCATTCGCTGTGATATCACACCATCAGCTTTAGTCGTTTAACTCAATACAACCCAACATCACACGTACACAATGAACTTCAATCTAGTAATAATAATTTTCGCAAATCAATCTCTCAGGCGTTTTCATCTCAACCAATCCATGTGGTTTAAAGTAATCAATCATCTCTCTGTCAGAATACCATTCTCTAACTAGCACACACTCACACACATTTATGACTTTGGAATGTGAATAACTCATTCATTCATTCATCAGAAGGATGTTCTTTGCTCCTTGATCAAGGATTTACATGGTGAAGTCAAAAAATTCATCGTGGTCTTTATCAAAAAGTGTTTCTAATCGAAAACATTTGAAACAATAATTGTGTTGTTATTGTTGTAGTTAATAGAGAATACAAAGTGTAAAGCTACAATGTGTAAGGTGGTAAACGAAAGCCTCATCATAATCTCCATTGAATATTTTCAATTGTTTATCAACTGAGTACTTCTATACTTGGATAAGAATTCTGACAATTTCAGTAGGTTTGTATGCATGGTGTGTGTGCATTGAATAATTTTGAGTGTTTGTGAAAGTCAATGATAACTCGTAGGAGAATCGTATCCATATATCTAGAATTCTGAAAGACGACACTGTCTAGACGCCCACAAAAGCGTCCTCGAATATGGCTGTAGAAAGGAAGAATTAGATGAACCAATATTATAATTCTGCAGCTCCTTGTTCCTATACGAATCATTCTGGATCAATAGAAATCTCCTTTAAATTGATAAGTAAGGTAAGAGGCCCAGTCGTTAAGAAGGTTTCTGACTACACCTGTCTGCAGCAGAAACTGCTGTAATATGCAAGGTGAAACCGTGAAATGCGTATACAGGAGAGATTTATGGAATCACTTCTGGCACTGCAGCCTTAAAATTTCTATAACTCACACAATAACCTCTTATTCATCCGGTTTGAGTCTTCGTCTTATTACTTCCCTTCAAAAGTGCTTACAGTAAAATACACTTTTCAAAAGTTCTGAATCTCTTACTCTTTCTATCATTTCATGATCTGCTTTCATACTATCAACAGAAATGACTGATGATTGTTGTTCTTGTGTGTGTGAGAAAGTGAATGAGTGTTACCGACTAGTTGACTTGTTTCTACCAGAAGGTTAGTCGTCTGGTATATTATTAATGCGTCAGGGGAGGAGGACATTAACAACTCGAAACACGGGTTTGACGAGATTAGTAGAAGAATAGCGAGATTCACGTATTCAAATTAATGTAGAGTAGACGGTTTAGAATGTATTTAATTCCTTGCTCTGAATCATTTCGGTGGCGTGTCTCAAATAAGGTCTGAATAGCGTAGATGCGTTCACACTTTGCAATCTCTCAGATCCTTTGAATCCACATTAGTTTCGGTGTGTTCATTATTATTTCTATTAACTTAATTTTCTCCAAATTTCTGTGCGATATGGAGTGTGGTGAATTGAACCGCTGAACATCTGTAGGCAGTGCCAACTGTTTCAGCAATTCTGAATGACGCGAAGATAAGTAGACCTCATTTAACACGTATATGATTATGATGCCGAATGCCAAGTGATTCACAATAGCAAGCTCACCGATGTCTTTCAAAGGAAGATCATATTGAGACAGCGCTTTTCACACTAATCATGGACTAGACTGTGTTGCAGACCTTGTGAAGCGTGGGGATGGACACACATCAGATCAACAAATTGACTCTAGAATATCTGACTGAATCACTCGAATGACTAATGTTTAATGTTGCACCAACTCGACGGTGAAAAATCGAAATTCAATAAGCTGGAAGAGCAGGTGGTGGAAACAACACTTCACGTGAACATTTAGAAGACACGGGAGAAATCTAATGCACACCGTCCCTTTCACGTATATGGACACACAACACCATATCAACTACACGTGGCACGAATGAGCGTGTTAACGTCATCATCGGAGAAGCAAGACACATTTTCAACACTCAGAAATCACTTTGCAAATGTATTACAGTCGGTATGAGGAAGAAGTTGTGAAATTTCAACATTGACAGCGAGTCAGTGGTTTCATGTAGTACATTTCAGAAAGGCTACAGACATTCATCGACAGATACTGCCTCTGATACTGGAGATTGTATGGCTGCCTAGAGAGTGAGTATAAGCAGCATGGAACTGTGGCGACTTACCATTTAACTACTAATTACGAGACAAATATTGATGAGGAATTGTAGGTAGACCGGATATCTGTGCTGAGAACACCGTTGAATTAGATCGTACACCTGTCATTCGAGTGGTAGTGAAGTGGAAGTGATGATTCTGGCATCAAAGTCTGACATCAAACAGATGGCGTGAGGAGGAGGAGGAGGGGGTGTAGGTGAAATCTCAACCACAACAGCACACAGTCATTTGAGCAATGATCAATAAAAACAATTTTATGCTGCAATAGACTTTTATTATTCGTGTTTACATTTTGATTTGTCTGTGTTTAATGTTTAAGAAGAACGGGATTTTTTGATTTTTCGGAATACCAAAAGTGTTAATGAAAGTGTAGGCAACAATTCGTTATGAAGAACTGGATGACGAAGATCGTTAATGAAAAGATGTCCACAGACCGAGAGTGTCTGATTGATTTCTATATTGGAATGTCACACGTACCATTCCAACATCTATCATTCACTGTTCCATATCTGATGACAAATAAGGACAAGTCACCGATGGTAAACAGATTAATTATACAAGACCAAATGATAAACGCCATGATGAATTCAGCGAGAACAGACGTCACCCACAAAATAATCACGTTGCGATTATTGACACACGTGAACATGAACTATAGTGTAAGGAAAGATAAAACATTTCAACAGAGAGCAAGCAATACAGGGGATCAACTCAAATGTACATGAACTCATATTCTACAGTGATGAATTTATTTCACTGATCACATCAGATCGATAAGATTTTAATTATGTGATGTGCCATAGACACATGAACCAATTGAGCGTTATTGACAGATTCAATGTTGACTTCCAGACTATACCCGAGCAGATTGTTTTAAGCTCAGTTTTGCAGAAGAGATGGACAGTAGCTTGAGGAGCATTATTTCCTGAATGATTTCAGTCTTCCACATGTATATGGTGATACGCATCACTTTTAGTTTGACACAGTGTCTTAGTTTGGTTAGATTCCATTAAATTTTGTCCTGCAACAAATAAGAGAACTTTCCACCAAAACACATCCAGAATGAAGGATTGGTTAGAAACCAAGACTAACGTCTGTTTGTTGTCTCTATTGTATATGCTATTCATGTGGTAGAGAGAGAAATCTAGGTGACAGTTTGTAGAAAATGCTCATTTGAGAATGACACGACAAATGTGTCATTATTCATTTTATAATTAAGGAGTCTCGTGTGTATACTGAGGCTGTTGGCTATCTGAAAATAATCAATGAGGTTGGATAGCAGAGGGCCATGGAATCATCGATAAATAGCGTTCACTGTAATCCAACGTCCATGCACAAACTAATTTCATATACGGGAACCATAAGGAGCTCATTATCGTAATAATGAGGGTTCACTTAAATTCGAATCGTGATTACTACACTCCAGTGAAGAAACGGGAATTTAGTATTCGTCTAATGACTTAAAGATCCGTCAAGTGCAGCAGAGTACAACATCATCTACTCTGGAAATACACTCTCGAATATCGTGGATGTGTTCACGTGCCTAATGATGCAATATAAACTCAGCTATACTAAGATTCACATTGGAATTCTGCGACTATCAAATACCTGATGTGCTTCGTGTAAATTACTCGCCAAAATAAACGTGCATGATACACCGATAAAATGACAAACTTACGAAGAGTATGAATGACACATAGAAAATTGCTGTCAGAATGAAGATTACCTGAGTTGAAAATGAAATGAGAAAGGAGTAAATCGTGAGGGAAGAGGTACACTCACATGCTTTGTTAATTATATGCAAATTACAACATTGACATATCTACTGATCTGAGATCTGTGGACACTGACTATTATCGAAACATGCTGACAGTTAAATCACACCTGTCAGTGATACAGGCTGCATGGAGTGAGGCTGAAATATGTGAATTTACGTCATTCATTCAATATAAACAACTGCTGCATCACTTCACAGTTCTTATCTGACAAAAGAGATGTCATTAATTAATTGTACATTTGGTTTACAATCGCGCCTCTGTTAAACGATGTATATTCCATGGAATGTGAGAATTACACCAGCAACTGGTTGACAAAGTACTAGTCCCCACACATCTGCACGACAGAGGAAATTCGCTCTAGTGAGGGTTAACAGATATTACATACAATCGATTTTCACTCAGCTGATTATTACATTACTAATCAAATTATAGAATTTGTCGAGAGAGCAAGAACAACAAATACACCAGGATAAAATGACGCCATTCTGTACCACGTTCTGCGTCTCTCTCTCGGCTGGCTACAAACTGAACAATACGAAAACATAAAGTACACAAAATATTTGAAAATGCATTTTCGACGATGACAAGGAGTAACACATGGGAATGTAACAATGAAATAGGTCCCTTGACATAAGAATAAAAGCTGTGCACTGTGGTGGTGGTGGTGGAGTGTAATTCCATTATGGGTAAAATTCATTTTGATACAGTCTCACAGTATTATACAGTAATATTTACTGACGACCACGTTTCGAACACAATTTATTACCCCTTCATAATCATATCAAGCCACTACTCACACAACTTTCTGAATTCGTTTATATAATTCCATTATTTCTCATCGCTTGATTTGATTGGTAGTAGTATTTTCTATATCTCTTGTGTTGGTGATGAGTCATTTATCATTGCATGTGCTGGGTGTAGACTCGATGAAGAAGGATTCAGTAATCCACCTCTTTCTCCCTCCACCTACCTATATTACTTCTAAGAACTTTAACCCTCTCCCACCAACCTATTGTGTGGTTGTGTGTTACTGCATGCAGTGCAATCGCTGAGCTGTTTTCTAAACTAATTTTCTTCTCGGGGTCAACCATTATTAACTTAGCTAAATTATTATGTTCCGACAATCTAACTACCCCCAATCTACTACTAGTTTAACCTATGTAGTTGAACTCATTCACAGCCATTGTAAGGTATTTTGTAAATTATATTATTTTGTCTAATTAGGTCAACCTACAGGGTCCTTAAACTTACATAGCTCGTCCCTGAGTAACCTGACTCTGAAGAATTTGCCTTTATAGAAACAACTAGACATGAGTAAGGCCATTGGTGTACACAGAGTCGTTTCTAGTTGCTTGTTGGTTATTGTCTCAACAAAAGGTAGTAAGCCAGGTTTCTCTTAACAATGTATTAACTTGCATGCCACTTAAGGACCCTTGTGTTTACTCTCATCAACTGCTACTCGTCATCACGTAAGAAGCATGATCAAATCTTTTGTGTGACTTATATTTTCACATTGTTCAGCTTGTAGCTAGTTGAGAGGAGAAGACGGAATAACAGAGAATGAGGCTACATTGTCCTGGTACATTTGTCCTCTATCCTGCGTTCAACCTTACTATTAGCCAGAATTGTGTAAACTTTCAAATTATGGGGTGTTAATACTGAAATCGGATGCGCCGGAATATTTCGGCACCAAGTGGAGATGTCGAGTACTTTTTCGCATAACTTGTATAGATCATTCAGACTATTATTATTATTATTATTATTACTATTGAAACATGAATATATTTAGATATAATTACCGTTTGGTGGAGGAACGCATCACACATTTTGAGGACGGTCGCCATAACAGCAAAGACACATGCTAATATACTGAAAAATATGAATCCCTTTTCATTCATCGGTGGCAGTTTCAAAGCCACAATGACTATTATAATTGTTATCACTATTGTCAATGCCAACGATATACATCCACATACTATTTCAGCGGGGGGTATAATAGCGGCCAATCCTACAGACCACAGCAAAATCTATAACAAAGAGGAAATCAGAGTGGGAAAATATCGATAAAAGTGGATAAAGAATTATTAAGTGAGAAATGAGGAGATTATAAATATACATGTATATTTATATTCACCATGACCACTGAGAATGCAATTAATTCTCAGCCTCCCTCAGACAAAAAAACGATACTTTTATCATTCAGAGTCACAAAAGAACAGTTAGTTTCAAGATGACGTGATCCTGTTCACCGTCGCTTCTCCTAAACAAGTTGACAGGAGTTACCTCTGCAAAATGCAGTCAGCTGCTTGGGTCAACTAATCACAGCCTGACGTCTGCTCTAGAATCCTTTCGCATATGTTAGTATAAAAATAAATAATCTCTGTAACTTCGACAATAATAGAAGTAATCAAAGTGGTGTGTAATGTGAATCGTAGAGATAATTACGCTGAGGAGGTAATCATGGGTATAGACGTTTTCAAAAATCTATGACAAACAACATCGGCTCATTCCTAAAAGTTACCACAAACCTTCACAATTTTTTGCATGGTTATATAAAATGGACACTTACCGTAATTCCGAGTAGTACATAAACAGCGACTGGTCGCGATCGAATTTCTGACACGAATATGCAAAGAACGACCAGAAGTATACCAAGTACTCTGAAATGAATTCACGAACAACAACAGTTAGTCACAGACGTTACAGAATTTTTCGGAATTGTCGGCTATATGATTAATGCATAAATGGAAAGTTATAGTAATCAAACGTTCAGAAGTTAAGTTTTCAGTTAAAAGACTATTTTGAGTGTGACGACCATGTGGCATCAGTGTCACTCATGTGCCTACTTTTGAAGTCTACTTTACAAATGTCAACATGCTCCATCCGCCATGTGCTGCGTGAATTCATTTGTTCATTCTCATCATAGGAGTGAAAATCTACTTTGATATCACTGAATCATTGCCATTTCGGGATAGAAACACTAAATATTTTTGAAGGCCGGGGAGAATAATCCAATCTAATTCACACACTGAAGACGTTTTGAGTCTTCAATTCCGTAGAAGCTTAGTGAAGTCAACCTCCCTTCTTCCAAACTACGGAAAACATCGAATTTCTCTGTTATTTGGTTCAATATCACTCGTCAGTCGACAGATGAGTGAACAAAATTCACCAGGTGAGGTTTACAGCCGAAATGGGAAGTGAAGGAAGGTTAGAGATTCGTGCATTTGAAAGCTTTCCTCTTCTCATGAGCCCTTGAAATGAGGATAATCTAAGGCAAGATTAGAGATTTAGAAAGCAGGACACCCTACCAAGCTAACAGCTGACTTTACGAACACCTAGACGTACGAGTTATCTAAATATTTCAAATCAGTGTTGTTAGAGATAGGTCAAATTATAGGCTAACTAATTCCCATGTTATAATGAAACAGAAGCTAGAGGAAATTCAGTTGGAAAAAGGTACAAAAATGATCACATTTGACATAACCAGGTTGAACAATAATATTCCCATTCATTCAGCTCTGGAGGCAGTTAGAAACGAACTGAACATCGACTCTGAACTGAAAAGTGGCACTGAGCTCTCGGTTGATGACACAGTGTTAGGCGTTATGCTTATGGTGGAGATATGTGGATGACACATTCAATCACTGTGTTGATATCTGAATATATCACTGAATTCCTCACACATGTAAAGTCATTAGAAGACGGAATGGAATTCACTTGTGAGTTAGAAAACGAACAGAAGGAGTTGACCATGCTGGAGTGCAGAATAAAGCGAAAACAAAATGGTGGACTGGATACCACTAGCATTTATAGGAAACTGACACACTCGAATAAATATTTGGACTTTAATTCATCCCATCCAGAATAGGCGGTAAAAATAGGTTTATTGAAATATCTCTACGATCAGACAAGGAGCCTTACTAGCAGACAACTCCCTGGTCAAATCTTGCTCACAATTCATTTAGTTTCGTTTATTTTATTTCTGACGACTATTCATGACTAAGAAGATGTGACTGAACAGTGATATTGAAGACAATGAGTGTCGTTTTATACATGAACTTGGATGTTTTAATTTCTAATATATTGCTGAAGAAGTTGAGAGTGATTTTCCGGACGAAACGGTGGGATTATTTAAGTGAAATTCTCTGAGATTTCTAAAAATACAATAATAACCTACGATGAAATATTAACTACCCAGAAGTTTGGTCAATATTACCGAATAAAATACTGAGAAATAGTTTGCACTCGGTCACCATATGAATTATATTCATACCGAAGCTCTAGTAGGATTCTTAATGTGGTATTGATTGGTGTGATGCCTACTATCACTGGAGACTTCTGTGTTCCAGACTTTCTACTGACCAGTTTCTACAAATACCCTATTCTGTAAAATTCTTCCAGTGATTTCTATGTGTATCACTTCCGTCAGTATCAATGAATGTCAGTCAGGAGATTGACTACAACTCAGCCAAATTAGAGAAAAATGGGTCGGTAAGTCTGAATGGAATGATCTAACTAAGAACAGTAACAGATCCTCTCAAACAACAACTGGCCCTCAATTCTCTTTGCTTGACAATTCATTCAGTAAGCACTAAATGATGTAAGTGTCTAGTATTCAGTGAAGTGGGTTAGTGCTCTGTCCTACAGATGAAACACATGTGACAAAGTGCGTTAGACTAAATTTCTCAATTGATAAATAAAGTTGATTGGAGGACTTACAAAATAACATACACCACACTGAAATTAAACTGGAAGAACATCCAAATATCTATTCTGTAAAAGAAGATAATATTTAGGCGTGAAATTTAATCTAATCTCACTTAACGCCAAATAAGACGACAGGTATCAATGTCAGCAACATCATCATGAGTGTTTCTCCTGCAACCTGATAATAAGAAAAGCGGCTTCCTCAAAAATTCGTATTCATCTTACCCAAATGTAAAAAGTGGTAGGTGTTTTCTGTAACCTCTCGTTGTTATACATCGAATTCTCATATGATGCATGGAAACGTGCCATTCTCCAATGACCTGAAATTTACGAAGAAAACGATAGATGATAATAGCTTCAAGATAATTTCATCACCTCAGAATATACCAGATGAAAATGGTCAGAGAGATCACACCGTTCGTATATGCCAACTGATAATGTGAAATGGAAGTGACTTCCAGATTATGGAACGTATTTGTGTTTGTATAGTGCACGAGACAGACTGGTAACTGGCCTAAATCAATCACCATAATGAAGGGTATACGTGAATGAATTCACTTGAGCACAATCTCATTTGCGTTTCATATAGATAATGCCAATTAATTTTGAGGAAACCGCTCAATGGAATTTATTTTTACCGTCAGAACAAAATTGGTTACATTCAGCTCTAAATGCGGAATCATTAAGTAGAAATGATAAAATAGGACGCCTTGATACAAGAACGGAGACGATAAATGTGAATATCAGTTCCATCCACCACACTTCACTGAATTCCGAATTTCATGGACATTCAGTAATCGCACACTGACATTCCATATTGATTAGATCCCTAAATCTTAAAGCACTTTCACGAAAGGCAACTGGCCCTATTCAGGTAGGTAGTTACCTGGGGTTCCAGTAGGAAGTCGTGACCAGTAGGGTGCAGCAGGTCGGGTGTGAGGACAAATACTCGCCGAAGACATTGGCTAGCAGTCGCGCTATGTCGTGAATTGGCAGAAGTTACAATTCATGGGCTTAATGGTATACGAGCTCGCCTTGTAACCAGAAGGCCCTGGATTCGAATCCCGGTGGGTGTGCAATGATGAAGAGGCCCGAAACTAGGACGAAATAGCTGTCGAATACTCCCAGGTTTTCCAATGGTCCTCTAACCAATGTCAGCTCATGAAGAAATCCTGTAACCAATGTCTATTTGCTTGTCAATTCAAATACCCATTCAGGGTGTGTATATCGAATAAAGCAGGTTGGACATAACCAGAGTCAGAAGAAAATCGTCACCTAACCATTCAGTAATAAATTCAAATGATAGCGACTAAGAAGTGAGATGTAGTTGAAATTCACTTACGTGTTACACCTTCTAGCTGCGGATTTTCGTGCCTTCGAGAATATTCAAAAGTAATTTCACATATATATTTCAACTTCTTCGATTCTTTATCGACGCAATTATACATATTGAGGGTTCATAGTCCATTGTGATTCTCAATGTGATTCGTTCTCTTACAAAATGACTTTTGTCAAATATTCGTCGTATTATGTATGTTGTTTTCATGTGGTTGTTTGTATGCACTCAGCACTGTGTACTACTAAGTACAATCAGTACAATCTGAGAGTCCATTCAGAAGCGATATACTAATTAGTTCGTGTAAGAAGGCTTTTAACCGAAGGACGATGTATACTTCAAATGAAAGAGGCAATTCGTATTGAAGTGACGGAGTTGACTGGTGGAAGTATTTGAATGTGGTTGTGAAGCTTTTACGATGGCGCCAGATAACATCGTCTGAGTTGAGCTCACTAGGTGTCTTATTTATATGGTTTTATTAAACAGAATGAATAATATGGTGAGAACAACCGTAGTTATTCTTAAATTTCTCAAACGTCCAAATGCCTTCCATCGACTTTTAGTAATTATTTCATTCCAAACAAGTATTATGGGTTAATACTTTATCTGCCTTATCGAATAATTCCAACAGAAATATGAAGACATCTTCGAATGAAATTCATCTTCCCCACAGGCTTGTCATCAGCTGAGTACATCGTGATGGAATTTGAGAAGAAGTGCTTGAATGTACTCAGAGATTTCTCCTCGGTGATTCCACTGTCAAAAGTTGGAGAATTTCATTCATTTACATCGGCTGGAATAGTTAAAATCATTGTTTTATTCAAGAGAGTAACATAGGGAGAATTAAGACATTAACAGTTCTGGACTAGGAATTCAAGTCCGTAGTTCAACTTTCACCACACCAGCAAACTTCAATACCCAGTCGAAAATCATTACCTAATTTAATCTCCTGTCGTCACTGTATTCAACTGATTAATGTTTGTAACTATTCCATATTATTAATTTGAATGATTCTGACTAGCAGTGAAATTCATTCACTACTCACTTCTGTATATCATAGTACTTCATGGTTGGTGAGCATCTATCCACCTGAACGCTCGCAGGTTTGAAATCAGTCTCCAGTCGGCGCACAATCTCATTTCATGCTCTGGAGATAGATGCATCCTAGGGACACAGAGTCAGCTCTATCCAAATTCCAACAAACAACCTATGACTTCTCAGAAAGAAATGAGCGAGGATCAGCTTACTGCTGTGTAATGAGAAAGAGATAAATTCGATTGATGATTTAGACAGAGAAATTTTGTTAATTCGAAGCTACCACTAAGGAAGAGGCTGGTAATTCCATGCTTATCTGTCATTCATCAACTTTCCGTCGGCGTTCAACTTTACACTACTCGCTACTAGTAAGTAGCATATGTTTATGTTTCACCTAACATTTTATTGTTTAACTCTTATAAGCGTAGGTAATGATTTCTACTGGAATATACATCTCACCTATTGTACGAATAACCTCGTCTAATTAACAGGCTTGCTAGTTTTCTAGCTGGTTTCAAGGCCGAGTAAAGAGGAAGGATTGAACTTGGAGCTAATGACCCTACCCCAGAAAAAAGGAAGCTTCTGTAAAAACTTCAGCTTTCCAAAGATTTTCAAAAATACGGAAAATTCAAAAAACAAACGCATTCTTCAATGGTATCGGAAAGGCGAAATGACACGGTGAGCAGGTGAAAGCCTTCCAGAAACCAGTCAGTCGATGTGTATTCCCTCGTTGAAAGCAAGAACAAGAATGGCGGTGTGGAATTTCCGGACAACAAGACTCAACTCAAAATGCAGGAAGGAAGGTTACAATCACCCGATGCTACACACGGTTCTACAAACAACGCGGAACAAGAGAAGAAGGGAGGTGTTCATAGATACCTACAGGCAGTTATGGAAAACATCCCAGATGGTGACATCAAAATCCTCATGGGTGATGGGAATACCAGCTGAACTGGTAGCAAACAGATAATACACGAAGAGAACTCATCATGGATCGAGAGACTACCCGTCAGTGAAATGGATGAAAACGGAGAGTTATTCCCTGACTTCTGCGCTTTCAGTGAACTGGTGATCGGTGTCAGCGTGTACAAACACAAAAATATGGACTGAGCGAACGACATGGATTTAGCCTGACTGACATACCACAAATCAGATAGACTTCATCTCAATGGCGCTGAAGGAAGTAGAGTCGCAGTCAGCCTGCTGGATACAAGGTCGAGAAGGAAAGCGGATGTGGGCCAACTCAGACCATGACACACTGGCTGGCGACTGAAGCAGAACAGGCAGGCAGGCAGGCCACAGGTGGAAGAGACTTCAGAACATTGCAGCAGAAAACCAGGTCCGTCTCTATATGGGAAGAGATCAACTCGGATGATGAAACCAATAAAAGATGGTTGAGGGAAACTGATTACTAAGGAGGGGAAACAAATAAAGCGGAGGGTTGATAACTTTAAAGGACACTTGAATCGATCATCACCCGTAACCTCCCAGAAATACAAACAAAGACAACAACAGTGAACATTAAACTGACTGCCAGTGGACTCCAATCTTTCAACGAAAGCAGAAATCCTAAATGCAACCATGCTACTGTAGTCCGGGAGTGCAGGAGGAGCGGACAGAATTCCCTCACTACGAAACACTGTAAATGAAGCCGATATTCTCACGCCATTACTGTTAACGGTTTGGAAGGAAGACTGACTACCTTATCAAGCTGCCAGGGAAGGTCGACTTACGCCTCACTCTACAAGAACCGGTGTGGTGAAGGTCAGTAAGAGAGTGCTGGTGATGTGTTGTCAAAATACATAGTTATCAACGTTAATCAATGCATAAAAGAAGTTGAATAAGGATAATACATCTACGTAATAAGATGAATAGTTTACTGAGTGAGTAGTGATTAGGATGCACATAGAAACAAAGGAAAATATGAAATTATGTAAGAGTTCTTTCTATGAATCACAAATGTTATAAGGAGTTAGAGAAGAGAACCAGCAAGCACACAAACATGAAATCAGTAGAAGTCGACACGCTTGTTACCATGATAGTAGAAGCGGTTGGGTGATTTTCTTTTGAATGCATAGCTCTGGCTTCTCCAACTGAATGAATGGCTAAGGCTTCAGCAATACAAACGAGACGAAAGCGTATTGTCTTTGGTAGGTTGTTCTTCACTTTGTAGATCACTTTGAAGCAGGAGGCATTTGATGAGATGAAATGACCAGTGTTGACGAGATGTTCGATGATCGCACACCTTATACAGCCACCACTATTTTCTTGTAGTCATGCTGTGGGATAGTGTTCATGAACCCTTTTGGACAGAGTACGCGTCGAATGACCAATTTACCTGGTTGGCTCCACAGCAACAGGTGAACTGATATATGCACACAGAAGTGACCAGAAGAGAGATCGTGTCCTTAAGACTTCTGAAGTTCAATGGACAAATGGAGAGTACTACTCGTAGTGTTGCTGCGAAGAATGTTGTTTTCGAAGATTCTGAAATTCTTCTCTTGAGGATATCCCAGCCAAACTGAGTCCCCCTTCAAATCCAGATTCATGTAAATTATCTCTTTAAAAACGAGTGATGTTCGTTCTCGTGGTCCTTTGGTTTGATATTCTTGTCGATGAATCTTGGCGGGTACCCATTTGGAACGAAGGTTTCTTTCAGAAGATCCAATTCTGCTTCCAAGTTGTCTCGAAAGCTATACGATCATGATTTGGTGCTTCAGTTCCCATATTGTCTAAGTTTATTTTGAATTTTCAGTTAATAAATTAGGTTGGATCAGAAGAATTCAGGATTAGGAAAGTAGCCGGGAAATATATGAGCTACATTTCGTCGAAGACAAATGTGGTCAAGATAAGTGTAGAAACAAGTTAAACTGAGAATCTTAATATTAAGCAGGCAATTTTTATTATCCCACTTGATCTCCCTTCGTTAATCTCTTGAATTAAATTGTGATTGAATCTATTCCAACTTTACCAATAGAAATGCAATTGTCCCACTATTGAGAATGAAATCACTCAAAAGGATATCTCTGCTTAGTCTCAAGCTCTTTTCCTCACTAATTTCATCAGGATGTGCAATAAAGACGACGAATCTGTCTCGCAGTTGTTTTCTTAGTTTTGTTAACATCATTCGACAAAACAGATAATGAATTAACCCGAACAGTCTATCTGAAATGGAATAATTATTGTCAGTCCATCTGAGTCATTCGAATTCCTGAAAGGATATTTCGTTAGAGAAATTCGCCGATAACAATGACTGTTTTCATCCCATCATTCATTTCAATCAATAAAGACAGATACATGAGACACCTACTGGCTTCAAATCAGATGACGTTTTCTGTAAATTCAATAATGGCTTCCCGATTAAATCATTAGATGCAAAGAACGTAGTCATGTTAGAAAAACCTTCAAATAAGCTGCGAATCAACCGCATCATTTTAACTCAAATTAATTTCTTCATTTGAAATATGCATCGTCTTTCGATTAATAGCCTTCTAGAACTACGGAGATAGTGTACTCCAAATGAAAGAACTCGAAGATAACTAACTGTCCTTACTATTACCCTGTGTTACATACATATCTGCATAGAAACAACCACATGAGAACAACATACATAATACGACGATTATGTGACAACAGTCATTTCATGTGGAGTGGAATCAATCTGAGAATCAGATTGGACCACGATCTCTCAATATGTGTAATTGTGTCGGTAATAATCAATGAAATCGAAATATTTATGTGAAAATACATGTGAATATTCCCAGAAGCACAGAATCTCGAAACTAGTAGCTACAACCAGTAAGTAGATTTCAGCTACATCTCACTTCTTAGTTGCTCACTTAAGGAGGAGTACTCATGTGATGATTTTCATTCTGACTTTGATCATATCCAGTTAACTTTCCGTTACTCAATAGACGCATATCAAAATAAATATTTTAGTTCATTAGTTAATGAAATTAGTTGTTTTGAAATATGCTTAGCTGTGGTATCACGTAGAATCACACACAACCAAACAAAATGGTGCGACATAGTGCTACTACTTATATTTGTTATAACAGTGTGGAGGTGGAGATTGAAACCTGACGCTTTATTCAACTGATCAACCGAGAACCGGCTCAATACGATTGACTCGACACCTATCTGAGACATCTGGAGAATTCTATTAACCACCCTGACAACAAACAGGGTAGTGGGAATATACAAATCGAGTTTCGAAGTCGTGTGATTATAAATGATATGTTCTAAACGTCATTCAGTCGATGAAACTATTCCACTTTGTGATACATCCAACAATCAAACTAGTGTGAGATGACTAACTTGAATAACTAAAAATAAGCTGTTATTGATAAATCACACAGTATTGTACAGTAATGTTAACTGATGGCGTTTCGAGCATAAACTATTGCTCATAATCATATCAACTTGATATGATTTTTCAAAATGTAATCTTATCCATAATGGAGTTATGCCCTACCACAGTGCCCAAGTTTTATACTTTTAAAAATAAACCAGCTGACAGATGTTCTGAACTAGTTCAAAAACGGAACGCTTATTACGGGGGAGATCATGTTTACGTCACCATCCAATTCCCCAGAGTGCTGTTTCTCATTTCGTCATCACAAAGCCATCCGCCCTCCAATTCCGTGGAGATAACTGCCCATATATAATTCCCTGTCTCATCAAGACTGAAATCCTTCATATTATTTCCATCCTCATACGTACACCCATTTGACATTATTTAATTCGGGGATTATCTGTCAGAAAGGAGAATTATATGTATCTATACAGAACAAAGATTTCATGTGATACAAGCACATTCGAACTTTTTAATTTGTCCAACTTAGTAGAAGTCTGATGCCACTGATATCATCCTTATATCTCTGTAATATCCTGTCTGCAGCCAAAAGAATTCACAAAGACACATTGCGAACATCTTCATTGGCCTGAGTCATTCATTGTCAAACACAACATTTATCCTTCATGGTGTCGCACACACACACAAGAGACTACTCATATCATTTGTAACACTTCATTGATTTCGAAAGCCTACAAAATATCACTAATGAATTATTATTCGTATGCCCAACTGATTAGTGAACCTTTCAAGCATATGTATTCAGGTGACGCATTCGCGCTCCACTGAAACCTTTCACAACTATGTATCTCTCTTCCAAAATTGTATGAAAGTGTGAGTCTCTGAACAGACCATATTTTTCTGAAAACGTAGATCGATTGAGGCACTCACTTATGCTTGTGGTATGCTAGGCTGAAAATTGGATGACCGCTCTCACATTAAAACTTTATCATTGACAAGATATTTATTGTATTCAGAAAAGGTAAATCGTTTTTGACCACTGTATTACTCCTCTTCTTCTTCCTCGCTTTCTCAGAAATGTTGAAGTGTAGCGTCAGTTTGAAAAACAGTGATATATATGTATAAATGTACATTTGATGGTGTTGATGTCTACAGGAATATTTTGTTTGTTTTTCCCAGTGTCTATGCCAGTTTGTGCTCTTATTACAGAATACGAATATTAGTGTGAATGTCTGTGCAAACAATAACACACTTCGTATGAGAAAGTGAAACAATGATTAACTTTTCATTATGAAGAGGAACTAGAAATCACAAAAATCAGCATAAAACTGAAGATGCCTACAGAGTAACATCGTCCTATTTAACTGTATACCAATAAATGTAAACTGGAAGAAACATTTTACAAATTAGCCGTGTATGTTGTTTATTCGAAGAGAAATGCCAATCTACTTTCTGAAATGGCGAACACGTTGATCGTACAAAACCAAATGATGAACGCTGTGGTAAATTCCACGGCAATGAAATTCATCCACCAAGCGATCAAGTCGTGATTATCGACACAAGTGAACAATAACTACAAAGTAGAGAAAGAGAAAGATTCTTGACAGAGATGAGTGAATACAGGCGATCATCTCAAGTGTACAGCAATTCATATTTCACCGTATTTAATTAATTATAATTATCTATCCAATGTGATAGGATTGTTTTCATTTGATGAAATATAGACACCTGAACCAATGAAGAATTTTCTACACATTCACTGTCGGCTTACAGATCATACTTGAGCAGATGATTCTAAACTTAGTTTTGTATTAAACGTGGGCGGTAGTTTAATACGAATTATTTCTCGAATATTTTCAGTCTTCCGCGTGTATCTGGTGTATCACTTCTAGTTTAATTTACTGTTTCAATTTGCTTAGATCGTATCATCTTTTATCCTCTAACCAATAAGATAACATTTCTCCAGAATCACTACCAGACTCATAGATTGGTGATAAATCGAGACTAATGTCTGTTTGTTGTCAGTATTCTAGTGAGAATTCAGTTCACCCATCAAACAATATTCCAGTTGCAGAATGACGAGTTCAAGATGTCATTATTCATTTTATGATTTGTCAGTCTCAAATGCGCAGTGAAGTTGTTGGAAATCCCTTAATGTAAGTGCGTAAGACTGGTGAGGGAACATGATATCATTGACAAATAGCATCCAATCTAAATAATACAAGCTGCCTAGTAATCCAGCCATTTCCTACACACACACATACACACAACCCGAAATCATATACGACAGTCACTAGAAGTGGGTTGTCGTATTATTCAGAACTCGCATAAATTAGAATCGTGATTACTACACTCCAGTGAAGAAACGGGATTTTAGCATACGTCTAATGACTTAGAAATCCGTCAAGTGCAAAAGTGTACAACATCATCTACTCTGGAAATACACTCTCAAATATCGTGGATGTGTTCACGTGTCTAGTGATGTAATATGAAGACAAATCGACTAAGCGATACTGTGATTCACACTACAATTCTGTGACTATCAAATAACTAATGTGATTTGTGTTATTTACTCGCCAAAATAAACATGGTTGATACAACGATAAAATGACAAACTTACGAAGAGTATGAATAATACATAGAAACCTGCTGCCAGATTGACAAATATCTGTGTGTAAAATATGAGGAGAAAGGAATAAATCGTGAGGGAAGAGGTACACTCACATGCTTTGTTAATCTATGTAAATTACCACATTGAAATATCTACTGATCTGAGATCTGTGGACACTGACTATTATCGAAACATGCTGACAGTTGAATCACACCTATCAGCGATACTGGCTGCATGTAATGAGGCTGAAATATGCAAATATATGTCATTCACTCAATATACTGCATCACTTCACATTGCTCATCTTACAACAGAAATGTCATTATTCACTAGGCCACTTCAACTACAGTCGCATCTCTGTTAGTCCAAATATATTCCGCGGAATGTGACAGTCACACCAGTGAATTGTTACCAAACGAGCTATATTCCATACATATGCAAGGCAAAGAAATTTACTGTAGACAGGGTTAGGTGGTAATATATTAAATTGCTCATCACTCTTCCATTCAAAATATAGAGTTCGAAGAGACAGCATGAACGACAAATGTAACAGGATGAAATGATGCCATTCTTTATCATTTCACGCCTTACACTCAGCTGACTGAAACCTGATCCATCGAAAAATATGGAGTACACGTAATATGCCATGTAGGTTTGAGGCGATAATAAGCAGTAGTGTTATTTTCTCCGAAGGATGTAAGCTGTCGAATATGCCCAACAGTCGAGATTATTGACTATTTATAGGATGACCATTAGGATATTCTTGAAAAGCAACTCACTGTAAGCTGTTTCGAATGTAAACAATATTTGACATGCTTGAAAATAAGGATGCAATTGGTTACCTATTTAGGGAAAACGACCTTTCATAAACCAGAAGGTCAGAATTAATCAGACTGAGTTTGAAATGAGAAACTGGATTCTTGTGAAGAGAACAGGGTGTATGAGAGGAGAATACATGACATGATCGACATTCTACTACTTGGTTTTGTAAGTTTAATGGGCAAGATAGTTCAAGGTCTAACACTGGCTCTATCTGTTCACGTAGTTTAAATCGTCGGATTGAGGCTACCTGAGGAACCTGGATCAATGCAGGTTTCCGCTGGCATGCTTCTCTCAATATTCTCCTAATAGAAGTTTCATAATTCGAGGAACACGTCACTGATACTCCCATCAATTTTTCCTTTTCACCGCACTAGAAGTATGTTGAAATCTTCCATGTGATTTATAATTTTGTACTGTTGAGGCTGTAGCCAACGGAAGAGACACTGTGAAATGATAACAGCAACGTTAGGCTTAGTGTGAACAGTGTTCATATAATGCACAGATGTTTCGGTGGAAAGCATCGCATAACAGTTTCCACTGTATCGAGGATCTTTATATACAGTGGTAAGTGACAGTAGATGGTGCATCACGTAGCTGTCTGGCTTAAAGCGCAAACCGATTCCTTATCAAATCTCTTACTCGTTTCATTCACCAAATGATGTCATCTCACCCTATTACATTTGCCGATCTTGCTTTGCTCAACCTCACAAGAGGAATCGAATGAGATTCCAAATTGTGGAATTAATACTGGGATTCGCATGCAGTGGGATATTTCTGAATGAAGTGGAGATGTCATAAGTTTTGAAAAATAACTGAGGCAAATAATTCGTGCAATAAAAATATTAATTCATATAATTACATTTTGCTTGATGAACACATGGAAAACGATCAAGACGACTGCCACAATCTCTAAAACCCATGTGATCGAGGTAAACACTATCAGCCCCATTTTACTCATTCGACGCATGCGCATAGCCAACACAACTATTGGAATTTCCACCACAAGTATACAGGCCAGAGATATGAGTCCAGCTTTCAGTCCAACAGGTGACAAAATAGAAGCCAATCCCACAGAACACAGTGCGATCTATGACAAAGGAGAAGTCGAAATGAGAACATGTGATCACACTGGATAGATTCATAGACATATATAGACACACATATTTACAATGACTACAGAAATACAGTAAATTCTCAACCTTGTATGGACAAACAGATAAGCCACATTCCCAACACTCACAATCACTCGAAAATAAACCATTCGATTCAATATAATGTAATTCTGTGAACTATGGGTCTTCCTAGACATGTCGACATGAGCTACTTCTGCAAACTGCAGTTATCTGCATGGCCGACTAATTACCGCCTGACTTTGCCTACAACAGTTGAAAATATCAAGACCTCATCATTCATCGTTGAGGATGATGACGATGAATTCTAATGATGTTCTTTCTTGTCAAATAGAATCATAATCTGAATTTTGGAGCTGGTATTCTCTGTCCTGCTCTTGGATGGAATACATCGAAGGCAGGTCACTAGAGATGTCCAAAACGTATCTGTCAACATGCAAATATCACTTCAGTTCAGAAACCGCTTCATCTGACTTCTCACGAGTCTGTTTTAGGTGTTTATTCATTCAAAATGTTTGAATGAATTAGAGTGTCGATTGTCCTATGCCAGGTCATGTGGAATCAACTTATCGAGAACCCAGTTTATTGATTTCTTCAAGCTGTCCTTCAGTATACACTTTCTGTTCATGCAACAGATGGATTTACATTTCTACATTCACGAGTTTCTAAGAGACAACTTGTCTCAGCCTTCAGGGCCTTCCTCATGCGCAAGTAGTAAAACCACGCAGTCATTGTTACATCGTCAATGTGTGAAATAATGAAAGTGGTGTGTGGTGTGAATCACAGAAATGACCACTTTGACGAGGTATTCGTGGGTGTAGACAATTTTGAAATTCCACCACAAATGACATCCATTCAGTGAAAAACAAGTTAGCCTAAATCCCCGAAATTTCTTAAAGGGTTAAAAAAATGACACTTACTACAATTGAAAGCATGACATAGACACCAATTGGTCGTGATCGAATTTTTGACACGAATACGAAGAGAAGTAACACAAGGAGACCGAATCCTCTGAAATGAATTCACAAACATCAACAATTCGTTTCAGATATCATACAGTTAATCGGAATTGTGCGTTATTTGGTTAGTGCATACTAGTTCGTAATAATCGAATATTCAGAAGTTGCATTTTCATGAAATCACTCGTTCTTTTTCACTGTAGGCGGAAATCTCTGACTTGATGATATAGTAAACCAAAACAAGCGATTCAGTGAAGAGACTATTTTCAACAACGAATTTATCATCAAGCTGTGTAATCGTATATATATGGTTTTTAAGAAGTTATATCCGGTGAAGGAATTGAATCATAGGTGTGAATGCATAAAATAATAATAATAATATGAAATGCAATTAAACTAAAATTTTTGTGATTATATTCATAGGTAGGTGTCAAGTGGCAAAACAATTAATGTCATATATAAAATATTTGATAGCATGCATAGAACTTGGAAAGCGTGTGCAATTATAGGATTAGTAGACAAATCGAATCAAAAAATGAAAGTTTAGATGAACTTTGACTTTTAGAGTAACCCAGTTGGTGATGGTTTTAGGAGAAGAATTTCGGTTTCAGCGAGGAGAACTTTCTTCACAGAAACGCTAAGAGTGGTGTTCGTCAGTTGGCCACTGGTGTGGAGGAGCCTAAAAGACGGGATCTCACATCCAACCACTTCTATGTGCATACGTTAGCTCACCTGTTCCTGTGGAGCCAGATATATGCATCGTTCAACGCATCCTATTATTTATAAGTTAGGTGTTTTAACTTCAGTTGTTTCCAATCCGTCAAGTGATTTTTGGAATTACTTATCAACTATTAATTTTACATATATGACTTTCACTTACGTAGAAATATCAACTGCTCAGAAGCTTTAGCAAAGAAACTGGATAAAAACACCAACAAATGGTTTGCATCGTCTCACCATTTGAATAATATTCATGCCAAAACTTTAGTGGGATTCTTGAAATATGCAACTGACTATTGTTATGTCCACTACTACTACTGATATCTCTGTTACTAACGTGTGTGATCGTGTTTCTACGAATACTCCACTGTGGAAAATTCATTCCAGTGATTATTGTATGAACCAATTGTTTTCATATCTATCTTTGGCACTTAATTACACACTTTAGTGGATTTCAACCTAATTAACAAAGTGTATAATGGATGACCCGAATACAGGTTAACACCGGAATCTCCCAAAACTTGAGGCCGTAATATAAATTAAGACTCCCGTTTTCCTAACAGTTCAGTAAATACTAATTTAGGTCTCGAATGTGCTGTGAAGTGGATTACTGCTCTGTATCACAAATGAATTCCACTTGTCAATGTGTGATGAATTCAATCGAACATTCGATAAATAATGTTGAACAGAGAACTTACAAAATGGTGAACTTTACCAAACGATCATCTTTGATGAAATTGCGAATTTCTGGCCTGCAAACCAAGATAATGTTTCATCATAATAGTTTATCTAGTCTTACACGAAAGTAAATAAGAGGACAACACCAGTTGTCACCAATATCATAATAACTGTATCTATTAGGATCTAAGAATAAGATTACTCACTCATCAATCCATTTTCATCTTACCCGAATGTTGCAACTTGAAGGGGTTCGCTGTAACCTCTCGGTGATATACTCGGAATCCCCATACGATGCATAAAACAATGACATTTTCCAATGAGCTGAAATTGACGAAGAAAATGATAGATGACAATGGCTCAGAAGTAACTTTATCACCTCAGAATATACATGATGAAAATGGTCATATAGATTAGACTTTCCGAACACGCCAAACGAAAATATGGTGTGGATATGACTGTCAGATTATTTGAAGATAATTCAGGTTCCGTAACACTTGAGAAATACACCTGTTTGCGAATGTTGATCAGTCGGAGTCAGTGATCGTATGGAAGAGTGTGCTGTACGATTTTGAGTGGGTCGGAGTAAATCTCAATTGTCTTTCTCATACACCATATCAACTTTCAGGAAACAGCCTACTGGAGTTTCTCTTCTGGTCTCTTTTGGGCGTATGTACAGAGTCAATATATGCATACAAGCATTAGACGATGACTCCTTGCTACAAGACTGGGGAGTATAAATGCGAACATCATTCACATACCCCACACCTCACAGAATTCTGAGTTTAATAGACACCTAGTCATCACACACTAACATTCCACATTGATTAGATCCATAAAACCCAATAAAATGTGATCTAGTGTACTTCCTATATTCATACTCAAGTGAAATATCTCAAACATGATCAAAGTCAGACTAAAATCGTCACCTTACCATTCATATTTGAGCAAACTTAGTAATAAGTCAAACAAACAGACGGTAAATGGGAGATGAGATATAACTGAAATTAACTTACTTGTTGTACCTCCGAGCTTCGAATTTTCGTGCGTTCGAGAATATTCTCACGTATTTTCTCATTTATGTATATACTTGTATATATTCCGACTTCTTTGATGATTATTGACGCGTTTTTACATATTGAAGGATCATAGTCCATTCTCACTCTAAATGTGATTCCACTTCACACAAAATGACTTTTTTCACATAATCGTCTTATTATGTACGTTGTTTTCATGTTGTTGTTTGTATGCAAGCATGTATGTAACACATTGTAACAGTAAGCACATTTAGTTATCTGCGAATTCAATTGGGAGGCAAATAAAAATTAATTCGTTTGAGAAGGCTATTGATCGAAGAACGACGCTTGTGTCGAATGGAAGAAGCAATTTGTGTCGAAATAATGCATTTGATTCTTGGTTCATTTGGAGAGTTCCCCACGTTATTGTGTTCTTTGAGTTAGCTCAATTAATTGTGAAGCCGTTATCAATTTTACAGGAAACATTGTCTGAGTTGGATTCAGAAGGTGTCTTATTTTGTCTGGCTTTATTGATTAAAATGAATAATAGGGTGAGAACAACCATAGTTATACTCGAATTTCTCAAATACTCAAATGGCTCACATCGACTTATGGTAATTATTTCATTCCGAACACGTAGTATGGGTTAACAGTTTATCTGGTTTATTGATTGATCCCAACAAAACTATGAAAACAACTTTGAATCAAATTCCTCTGTCTCATGGACTTGTCATAATCTGAGTACATCGTGATGAAATTGGAAAGGAAAAGCTTGAGGTTAAGCAGAGATATCGTTTGGGTGATTTCATTTTCAGAAGTGGGACAATTGTACTTTCATGGGTGAATCGGAATAGCCACTAGAAACATTATGTGGCTGGAAAGAGTGACCGAAAGAGATAGAGGGAGAGAGAGGGTAAAGAGGTTATTACTTCTTGACTTGAAATTTAAGTTCCCTCTTCACAAGGATTTCTAAACAAATCTTGTTCCAACTTGTCTTTGATGAAATGTAGGTCGCATATTTCTCCCAGTCTTTCAATTTTCTTGTCCGACGCAATGTTTCAGCTGGAAATCCTAAATAAACTTATGCGATATACGAACTCAAGCACAAAGTCACCATCGTCTAGCTTTCGAGAAAGTAACAGTCGAAAAATAGCTTTGATAAACACATGGAAATAGACTTAACTGTGGCTGTATAAGAAGTAAACTCGGAATCCTGGATGAGGTGTTCTTATCAGAACAGCTAGACTATTTATGGGTGGCAGTATTATACGAGCTGATTGTGAAAGTGAATAGTGTTTGAAACGTCATGTGCGGAAGTGTAGGGTTTTGTTAACCCATAAACTAGATTTCACCTTAAGAGTCACTTTTTTCATATACTTTGCCGTTTCTGTCGCCAACAACTGCGATAATCTACAAACAGCACTGTGCAATTTGAATTCAATTGTAACGGATCCTTTTTCGCGCTATCATGTGGAAGTAAATGTAAGGGTCACATTGAAAGTACACGATTCGTGTGTGAACGGATACTGATGAACACTGAAGTTTCAAACATTTTACCTAATTTTCAGTTTGTTTCATCTCAAGGTATTTACTTACTCCTTCTACAAGATCTTCAAATAATTTGATAACGGCTAGTGTATCACTTGTAGCAATCCTGCTTCATGCAGAACATGCTCCAATACTCCATCACCGTTTATCCTTAACTACCTACAAAAGTACACCTTGGAAAGTATGTGCAAGAGCAGGTTACGACATATCAACATTGGCGGTTAGTTAAAAAATATGAAATGCACAAAATACGATTGATTTCGATGGATGGAATATATATGCACCCTGTGGATTTAACCATGATATTATTTGGCATATTCCAAAATTATGTTGTAATACACAAGATCTCATCAAATGAGAATTAAATAGCTGGATGTTAAATAATATAAAAATCCAACACATACAAATATATCGATGTAAGCAACAAACAATGAATCGCTCAAATCCACGAAATTGAATAAAGCCACTATCAAAAACAAAACCTGCATTATCATAGTACATGAGCAGAATTAGAGCATTATGCACAGAATCGGAGAGATCTGCAGAATGAGGGATACATTGATTGGTACAGAGAGTGACCGAAAATGATATGCGTGTGTGTGTGCAGATGGACAGAGAGAGATGGAGCTTGATGAGTGCGGTTGTGTGTCATGTTGTTGGTGCGTTTGTAGATGGTTGTTTGTTGCGTTGTGTATTGTC